>JAHLJT010004567.1:23422365-23789865 GCA_031308135.1 Acheta domesticus | reverse complement strand
CGCGGGGTCGCTTAGCTGCAGTTGCCTAATTTTGCGAGTCAGAAGCTTTACATTTCACATACCTTTCACCACATTCTTTAGCTTTTGTCTGAAAGATTTTCAAAATTTTATACGTAATAATTATATTTATAAATATTTGTGGAACCAATACAAACCTCTTAAATTTCGTACTTTTTCTAAGTTGCGTTGATTGGATTTCAATCATTTTCAATAAATTGTTGGTTTTTATGTGAGACAATGTTTGAAAATAAAACTTACTAAATTTTCTGATACCTTTGCCGTTGAAATATTCAGGAAAATGTAAATGCAGTCACTTTGTACAATGAAAGAGACATGATAATTTTGGCCTTTTATTTGTTTCAATTCCTCAATTGCATATTTGTTTATAATAGTGCGTTATGTTCATACGACCTTATAAATGATTGATTATTATTAAAATAACTAATTTCGCACATATTTCTTGCTAAATATAATTTTGTAAAGAAATAACCTAAAGGGGTCAGAAATGGCCCCGCGCCACCTCTAACGTAACTCCGGCAACCGCCACCCCTCCAGCGTTAACCCTCCGGCGGACGCGTCCCATCATGTCCCAGCAGCAGGCGCGCGCGGCACTCCGTGCCGCATTTATCATCTTCGATTTTCGCGTCAATTGTTATTACTTTTGTTATGGAATGTGAAGGAAATATTACTTATTTATGCTTTTATTAATTTTATTTCATAATAACTAACTAAATACCAAACGAAATAACAATATAAGTAACAATCTGGTCCATCACTCGCTCCCTCCGTGTCTTGGTACGTGTTACATGACGGAGAATGAATACAGTGCAAACGTGCCTTTTAACATTTCTTCGGAAACTACGCATTTAAATTTGAATTAGTAGTCAGTACTGCAACATCTGTCACGAAGCTCAATAACAAAGCAACATAAGAATTCTAATGGATACATTTCGCAAATATTATAATTTCATTTACGAAGCGCGTGCGGTACGGAGTGTCGCAACCGTCACAGAGTTTGAATTACTAATAAATAACGGTCGATCGGCAGTGTCTAAAATCGTGATTTGAGTTGTCATCCGGTTGAAAATAAACTGAATGAAGAAGAACTATAAGCTCAATAGTGCGACACCAATTATTTACACGAAATTAACAAAAATGTAAGAATGCGGTACTGAGTGGCCGCCGGAGGGTTAATTCATGTTAGTGTAAGTGTGTATAACGGGTGAGGATAGTACAAGGAAGAGATACGGAAGTTTGCGCGCGGTCCGCAGCCCGTTTGATAGGGTACTGCTCCGGTATTCGTCAGATATTGAACGGAGAAACCATGGAAAACTACCGATCAGAGCCGCCGGCCGTTAGAATTCTCCCCCAGACAGTGACTGAATTCGACCTAGCTGACAAGCTAGAGTCGAAAATCCTGCCACCGTAGGGACTCGAACTGTAGGACCTCCCGGTCAGAGGGACTGCAGTGAGATCTGCCAATGTATGTGGCGGCTGAGATGGCTCAAGGCATCAACAAGGCGTTACTGTAATGCAGGCACGCCATAACACGCCCGCACGAGCTGTTTGCCCGCCTGCCTGGGGAGCCCGCCGCTCTACTATGGGATGGAAGTGCGCTGCCTTTGGCCAAAAGTCATAACTCGGTTATTTGAAGAGCAAATCGCCTGAAATTTGATGCACATAGAGATATAAAGACGATAATAATTTTTTCATATTGCAAGTTGCATAATTTCAAAATGGCGGCTTACGCTTACATAGTCTCTGGAGGTGGCAAGAGATAGAAATTAAAAATTCGCATGAAACTTTTCTTATGAAATTATTCATTTGCATTTTCATTTTATATAATTTAATATTGTTGTGAAATAAATAAGCATCATTCATATTACCAGTATTAAGTAATTTTCACTCTAGTCTCTAGAAAGAATCTATTCCATAGCATAATCAGATAATTCAACAAGATTAGATATTTCCTCAAATGGTTTATGTGAATTTGATTCTGGTGCAGGGCAAATGAGCATTTTAATTACTTCAAGCGGAAGATCCATTTTTTTATTATTTTGAACTATTTTCTGGAGGATGACAGTCGAAATGAGGGGATCAGATGTTTCCAAAGCTCTGTTGAAAATATCTTTTATGTTCTGGATTCTGCTATTTTTCCTTGGGTGAGTTTCTCTGTCCTTTTTACTTTCCTGTATACGCACGTATATACGGAGTTGTATACGTAGTATACGGAAAGTTATGTGATGCTGCGCGAAAAAAACGGCGGATTTTCGGCAGAACAAATTTCATTGCGGGGCCCTGGTAACGAAATATTGGATAAATTCAGTTGCTAAATTAAGAAAAAAATCCCCAACCACGTGGTGTAGCCAGAAGCCCTCTTTTGTGGGTCCTTGATACCGAAAAACCTTTTGAAAACAAAACGTCCCTCTGCCGTCCGTCTGTCCGTGTGCGAACACTACTAGCGCCTAAACGATACGTAGGATTTTTTTCAAATTGAAGAAGCCTCTGTCACTCTGGCTCGACTCGAAGCTTTGAGATTTTCAAAAAGATCCTGTAAAATTTGGGGGTACTTTATGTGAAGCCCTCCGGACATTTTCAAAATTTTCTCAAAAACGGCTTCAATTTTTTTCTTTAAATGTCTTGTAAGAATACAGAAAAATACACTAAGGTGGCATACGTCCGATTTCCACGGTTAACTCTGAATTTTCAAAAATTCTAAAAGTTTGAATTTTTTCCAGCCTCTACAAAATTGAAGGTAGAGATTTTTCCTTCAAATAAAATTTGTTTCCCAAAGTGAGTTTTTTTTATTATGTGGATGTACACTTTCTTGAAAATTTTAGTAGTGTTCGCGCAATACTGCTTGCAATATGTGCAATTTTAAAAAAATTATAAAAACAGGATTTTCTCACAAATGGCTCAAAATTTTTTCTGTAAACTTTTGGTAAGGATAGTTCCTAATGTAGTCTATGAGATAACATAAACACCATATTGCTCTATTCTTTTGTTTTTTCAAAAATTACAATAATATATTTTTTTGGCTTGTCTCTCACGTCGGTAATATTTACATTGGCGGCGATTTGTTCACATTACATTTATGAGTACATGTGCTTTAAATAATGTCACATAAAGTTTCTCGAATACTCAACCGTTTTCTATGAAAACTATCTCAAAATTTCGCATTTTCAGAAACGCTCAAACACCATTTTCTCATAAATGGTTCCAAATTTTTTCTTTATACTTTTCGAACGTATTGTGCACATTGCACTCTTTAATATGGCGTAAAGTTTATTTTGGGGTATTTTTTTGTTTTTTCAAAAATTTCACAAATGTAATTTTTGAAAAGATCCCTTACACCTCTACTATGCACATTACCAACAATTTGTAAACACTATTTTATTTGTGAGTTAATGTGATTTAAATGACTTTAAATGAAGTTTTTCGAAAACTCAAAAATTGTCTGTGAAAAAGTTCTTCAAATTTCGCAGTTTTAGTAGTGCTTAAACGCCATTTTCTTAAAAACGTCTCCCAATTTTTGAAAGAAAATTGCTATTTAGGTCGAGATTTTATTGTTCTTTAATATTCTAAAATAATATTTCCGAAAAATTAAGAAAATGGCAAAAAATGTACTTTAGGAGACGATAGATGGCAGCTGGCAATTCGGGATAGCTAGCTCAGACGCAAGGAAACAGCAAACTAATACGGGAAAGTCTGTGCCATTCTGTAGCACCACTAGTTCTATAATCTATTTCTGCATTCTGAAGCGACTCCTCCCAGACATCCAAGGGGCAGAATACTATGCTGAAGTATGTGGTTCCCTTGTACAATAAATTTGTGAACCCGTAGAGGCAAAGGGAACCAATCATAGAGTTTTCTGGATACTTGAGCAATCTCCGTACAATGCATGCCAAATAATTTAGGGTCAATGCAGTATTGACAAGACATGGCTATCAGGATAATCCTAAATCTTATAACTAGATTACATTAACATCATTAATTACAGAAAAACTGCGTGCTACAGAATTAATTACAGAAAAAACGTGCTACAGAATGGCACAGACTTTCCCGTGTTAGTTTTCTATTTCCTTGGGTCTTAGCTAGCTATTCGGCTTGCCAGCTACCATCTATCACCGCCAAAAGTACATTTTTTGTCATTTTCTTAATTATTCGGTTTCCTATTGGTAGAACGGAAATATTAATTTTAGAATATTAAAGAACACGAAAACCTAGCCCTAAATGGCAATTTTCTTTTAATAATTATGTGCCGTTTTAAAGAAAATTGCGTTTTAGGGCTATGAAAAATGCGAAATTTGAAGCTCATTTTCAAAGAAAATTTTTGAGTTTTCAAAATACTTTATTTGAAGTTATTTGAAGCACGTACACTCACAAATATAATAATGTTTACAAATTGCTGGTAATGTAAATATTAAAGATGTGAGAGATCCTTTAAAAAAATTCCACATGTGTAATTTTTGAAAAAACAAAAAAATACCTCAAAATAAACTTTACGTCATATTAAAGAGTGCAATTAGCACTATCCGATCGAAAAGTTTGAAGAATTTGTTTAGCCATTTATGAGAAAATGGCGTTTGAGAGTTTCTGAAAATACGGAAATGTCAGCTAGTTTTCACATAAAACGGTTGTGTTTTCCATAAACTTTACTTGACATTATTTAAAGCACATGTGCTCATAAATATATTAATGTGCAGAATTCGCCGCTAGTGTAAATATTAAGGACGTGAGAGACAAGTCAAAAAATTACATTTTTGGAATTTTTGAAAAAACAAAAGAATAGAGCAATATGATGTTTATGTCATCTCATAGGGTACATTTAGCACTATCCCTGCCAAAAGTTTAAAGAAAAAATTTGGAGCCGTTTTTTCAGAAAATCTAGATTTTGTAATTTTTTAAAATTGCACATATTGCACGCAATATTGCGCGAAAACTACTAAAATTTTCAGAACAATGTATATAACCTGAAACAAAGAACTCACTTTGGAGAGCACATTTTATTTGAAGGAAAAATCTCTATCTTCAATTTTGTAGTTGGAGAAAGACGCCGAAAAAAATTCGAACTTTCACAATTTTTGAAAATTCAGTTATCCGTGAAAATCGGACCTATGGAATGTTAATAAGTGTATTTTACTCTATTCATACAAGAAATTTGAAGAAAAAAATTGGAGCCGTTTATGAGAAAATTTTGAAAATGTCCGAGGGGCTTCATATAAAGTACCTCCAAATTTTGAAGAATCTTTTTCAAAATTTCAAAGCTTCGACTCGAACCAGATCGATTGGAGAATATCTATTTTGGAAGAAATCGTACGTATGGTTTAGGCGCTAGCCGTGTTCACAGACGGACGGACGGACGGACAGACAGATGGACGTTTTCCTTTCAATTGGTTTTTCGATATCAATGACCCACAAAAGAGGGTTTCTGGATTTTTTTCTTAATTTAGAAAGTGGTTTTATCTACTTTTTCGTTATCACGGCCTGGCAATGAATTTTTTGGGCCGAAAATTCGCCATTTTTTCGCGCAGCATTACATAACGTTCCCTACACTACGTATACGAGTATCACTCCGTGTATACGTACGTATACGGGAAAGTAAAAACTGCAGACTGAGAAGGCACGTTATGCAGTATTTCCGTCATTAGACGAGCCGCAACTATTTTCTTTCACCTTTTCCACGTGAAGATGCATTTTTTCCCACAATAATTTTTGCATTGCTTTTTTCCGTCTCAGCAACAAACTTTTCTTTAAGTCACCTCTGCCCTGTCATACTTTTAATTCTAATCTATAAGCTATATGCAGAACACATTAAAAAAAACTAATTCAAATATGTAGGAAGGCTTACTCTAAATTGTAAAATACCAGGCTTAGACAAAAATTTGGGTGCGTCAGATTCTGTCACATCCTCTTCTTGAAGAGGTTTTGCGCCACAGATTGGGCATCTTTGACTAGATCTGTTTCCTGTAATTATATTTAAAATGTTACGGTCAATTACTGTCAAATATAGAAAATGAAATGCTTACAGTCTGTCCCTTGCTAAGCACAATTTCCACTTCGTTGAATTCTTGAATTTCTTTCTCGGTGTTCACTTTTTTCTTGGTTTCCTTTCTATATTCCAATTTAACTGGTCTACAGAACCTGTCTGGCTGAGGTGCCCGATTGGTCCATAGGATGCTATTGGAACTTACCAAGCGATATGGGAATGAGTGGTGTGGCTAATATCGTTAATTCCAAGGATTCAGAAAGTGAAGAAGAAATTTGCTTATAGAGACTTATCTCATAGTTCCCATCAAAACCGTAACTGCAAATTAGCTGTGCATTACAGAGTGTTGTATCAGTTAACACTGTTTGGTAAATAATCACACAGGTATTCTTAGAGAAGAACTATTCCCCTTGTTGTATGATTTAATAGGGACTGTAAGGAGAGACTAGCCACACTACCTGTGATATGTAAACCTGAAGTTCTGCATGTTCCTTTTCTCTTTTCACTTTTTCGAATGATGGGAAAATATCTGCATTGTGGGTTTTAAATAGCCTTGTGTTTACATACTTTTGCTTCCTCAAATTGTTGTCTAGCAAATAGGATAATGCCCCCTCATCGGATAATGCAACTGGTAGTTTCTTGTTTTGGGAATTACATTTTTTTAAATTTTCGTTGGTGTGATTGGAGTTTTAGTGACTTGGTCTAGAACAACAGCTAGATTTCTCTTCCCGTGGTGGCGTGGCTTCGGCGTGGTGACCCTTCTGCCATCTTCTAGTACTCTTGTGGCAAAAATCTTTTGTTTTCATCTTCAAACTCTTTAAAAGATCTTCAGATACATTATTACCATAACATGAACTCACAATATAATTGAAAACTGCACATTCTTTGCTCTATTTTGTCTCCGCTGAATGCCACACAATGAATAGGTTTTATCGATTGATAAGACCTGACCTGACGACACACACCTGAAAAGACACAAATTTCGAGTAAAACGGCCGGTAGCTGCAGCTAAAATTATGTAAAACATGATCTCTTTTCGTTGAATGATAATTTAGAAATAGATTCAGCACATCAAACGACAGCATATTAGTTATAACCCAATGTAAACATGAACATAACATAAAATATGCTAACAATTACAGGATATGTTTAAGGCACGAATATTCCGCGATAAGAATAACTACATGTCCTTTTCTTATCAGAAAGTAAAAAAAGCTTACCTTTATTGCCAATATCGATACTGCGACTACGATCCCAATACCAAAATATTTCTACAAGAAACAAAATATTCTGTACTTTCACACGTATTGCACTCGCGCCTTACAACTTACATGCAGAAGTGGCAACTTCCAGCACCTTGTATATAAAATCAGGACAACCAACTTGAGTAATAATAACGAATCATGATGCTTCGACTATAATAGAATACTTGTATTCATGTTAATTTGTGATATTTGACAACTTATTTTTCGACTTTTGGCCAAGAATTAGTTCATTTTATCCCAATGTGCGCTCCTACGGGCACCGGCAACTTCCCAATGCGCAATGATTTCTGCTCCAAATCTAGAAACGGGTGTATATACGCAAGGTGAAGCGGCGCGAGGCGGTGAATAGTGGCGTTATAAGAAAATATGCTTGCCAGGTTTGTTCTATCAAATAACCTAGAATTATATTATGTTTGTATTGTTGACTACTTATTACTATTTCATGTTTACTTCTTTTTGGATTCTGTCTTATAAACATTTTTGCCAAGAGGCAGGAATATGTTTCAGTGGCGAATTTTTTCCTTGTTTTTGTTTTGTGATGTTATTAAATCTTCCAGTTATTTATTGCTTTTAGCAATAATGTGAAATAAATTAACAAGTCTCTGTAAGTTAACAATTCTCGCTTACAGGCGGATAGCGGTTTAAACATAGAAGAATATTTGTAAACAGGTTTACAAAATCAATACACTTTTGATTCAATTTTTTAAGTTTTGTTCTCAATTGAGAATTTGAAATATGACTGATGTATTATTTCATTTTAATGAATAATTTCTTTGCTTTAAAGAGAAGATGGGAGTTAATAAACCTAAATTTGTGACAATAACTGTCAAGTAACTTGCCCCAAAGAAGATTGTCATCAAGCCCTGTATCAAGTGACGTGCCGCCACTCCGTAGCATTTCTGTGGTCACGGGGTAAAAGTTCTTAAGTCAAAAATCTTAGTTTGGAAAAAGTTTGCAAAAAGTGAAGGTTTACAAATTGTGGTCACGGGGTAAAAGTTCTTAAGTCAAAAACAAGTGTTAGATTTTCGAGCCACCGCTTGTTCCTACGCTAAACGCTATTTCTTAATGTTTTTTCTCTTTAAGGAGGCAAAATTTGAATTCGGTCGTATTACTAAAATAAAATATAGACACTTAACTTGTAGTTTCAGTACCTAACCCAATTTTGCCAAAAATCGACTTAAGAACTTTTACCCCGTGACCACGATTTGTAAACCGTTACTTTTAAATCTCGCACCAATTTCTCTGGACTCAATTCCTGTAGACTCTAGTAAGCTTGTTGCTTCGCTCGCGACCTTGACATGCCTGATGTAATGCCTTTGAACTGGAGGTCTTTGGGTCCTGACGGGTGGAATGATTTTCGATACTAGCTTTATTCCTTGGCCGAATAACAGGGGGGGTCGGTAACGACTCTCTGGAGGTCGATGAAATGTTTTAGGCGGTCAGTGATGATCAAGGAGTCGAATAGGTGTCAATAGCAGACTATCGCTTTTAATCGATACCGTCAATATCTAGATTCCATTCATTGACTACAAAAATATATAATTAATTTGATAATTGTTGTATGAACACATGTAATATTAAGTTTAAACGATTACTCTTATTCTTTCGTATCCATTATTCATTCGTATGTGTGGACAATTAAAAAAACTCAAGAAATTATAACTATGTATTCACGCTACTCTCTCTCTCTCTGTCGCGCAAGAAAATATACTTCGCTATACCCACTGTTAAGACATGTTAAGGCAAGTGAAAACTGCTTAACATATTGTAGCAATTGACAACTATGAAGATCAGTTACTCAGAAGCGAAATCATCTTCGATAATTGAAAATCCAGATATTTACGAAGATACTGTAGCACGAAATTATCTTTAAGAGACTCATGTGCAATTCTATTATGATTATTTATGTTGCATATTAAGGAGAAAATGTTAAGAGACCTATGAAGCAAACAATTTGTTTAAATGGGTTGATGAAAGGAAAAAGTTGAGGAACCCTGTTCTAGATCTAGGGATACTCGTGCCTGCATGAATTCCTAAGCTCTTGGGTGCCGCGCACCACTGCGAGCGTAAATGCGATTTGTACTGTTTTCCCGGTTATGGAAATCATTGCGGTTTTTTTAGACGCTGACATCACGTGATTACGAAATGTCAACTACATTCTAATTTTATTCGTACTGAAATATACCTTTATCATCGTCTCATCAAGAGTGTGGTTGTAATTATGGCCTGTTCCAAATTTATTAAGGTTTGGGCGCCAGAAACAGGTTACATGAATTACTACCAAAGTTTTCCCATCTAATTTAAACAAAATTGTATAAACATCCAGCTAGCTTGGGTCGATGGGTCCGGATACAAATACTCGCTATCGCCTCGATAGCCGATTACCTGATCTGCCAACTATACAGTATGGCGTGGAATCTGAAATGTAATAATTATATGCTTCCAACTAATTAAAGATTATGATTGACAAATGAAAACTCCTTTCATTTCCAAAGAACAAAATTCAATAATTTATTTAACGTTAAGTTTTAACAATTAATTTTATGGTCATGACCTTTTAAATACGTTATCTCTTTTGTACTGCAGTATTTCTTTACCGTTTTGCTTGCCGACGCTCCGTAGTCGCTTCTCACTTGACCGTTGTTGGTTCCAAGTTTCGCTTCTTTCTTCCGGTCTTGCGCTGCTGCTGACACGTCCAGTCCACACTGCATAAACTATTTATCGTTTCTTATCCGATGCTCCCGGTTCCTAATCTTTCCCACTGGTTACGTAAAACATTAAAGTTCAACTGCAATATCCGAAAAACTGTGCAAGTCCTCCGCGAATTCACTTCTGGCAAATAATTCTCAGAGTCCGAAAAAACTATTACTTCTCTCACCAAAAAAATATACAAGTCCCACTTTCCTAATATAATGTCCGCAAACGATCTTTACACCACGACACCCAGAGTCAGAATGTTCTGTTCAATGTATTCTTTAACCCTCTATGGTTCGGTAAGCGTCCCTCATTCTATTTTTTCAAATCACAGCGGCAAAATTAGACTGTCTAATCTTCACTAGCCAACCCGTGCGTCTCTTACGAACCCAAGTAGCCACAACTCCGTCAGTCATTCGTTTTTGAACCAACCACATCTTATCTTCTTTAGCTATCTAGCCAGCGTCCTGACATCTTCAAGGCCTGTGTACAGTTTGTTGACCTTGCCAACCTCTGCGCTGTCGTTGCTAAGGCCGCATACCGCCATATTGCATACCCATTTATCCACCCCATGTACAGCTAATATTATCAAATAAAATTTATCATATTCTGGTATATCACAGTACATTAATTAATACAGTGAATATGAAAACAATGACCTTTTAATCAGTTTATCCATTTGTTGATTGTAAGCATTAACTTCCTGAGACCCCGCGTAACCTATAGATTACATAGCTTACACTCCGTTTATCTTTTGTTTCAATAAGGACAATTCTGTATATTTCCGTAGCATTGTTGCAAGTGTTCGCTATCTCCCAGATGTAAATATTCATCGATTTTGTAAGAATTGTTGTCACTACAGCATCACAACCAGTCGAATGCGTTTAACACATGAAGAACGATGCGCCGCAGTGAAAGTAAATTTAAAAAAATTGTAAATATTCTAATTAACCTGTTATTTTTCAAGTTAGTCTAATTTTAGATAAGCATAGTTTATATTTTCAGTTTTCGTTATTTGGCCGAATGCAGTATTTGTTTGTAACGATTATTTAAACTCTGAATTACAATGGGTCTCAATTTCTTCGATGTTTTTAATAGGCAGGTCAGTCATATTTTTAGGGATGAATACGAAAGAAATATTAGAACTCGTCAATGAAGGCTCGGATATTTCCGACCTCACCGACGATAACGATGATAGGATTTGTCCTACTCCTTTATTTTTTATTTATTTTGTCAAAAAAAAACCAGTAAAAACTGTATATGACGTGTGGGGAAAGAAATTTACCTGCGCACATTTTCTTGAGGGCCAAAAATTTTATTTAAAAAAAAATTCAAACGAAAAAATGAATTTAGAAAATAATTATTTTAGAAAAATAAAGATATTTGAAAAATGTTTTTCCCGAGTTATAGAAAATCAATTTCAACTGTAAAAGAACTACAAGCAAAAGGAGTGCTCAACAAAACGTGCGCACAGTGAAGCTACATTTACGTCCAGAAGCAAAACAAGGGGCCATCTCAGCATTTGCTCAATGGATCAGGGAAACTGGACAAAAACCTGATCGAGATGGGGGTCATTGACCCGGAAGCTGAAGTACATTACTTGTTACAGGCGTATTAAATATTTTTTTTTTAAATGTATACAATGCAAACATAAACTAATTCATTATATATCTTTGTTTTGTTACATTAAACATTATTTTTTCTTTTTCACGATCAGTATAGTCTCTAATTGTATAGAAACAGTTTTGCAGCAGAAAAGATTTAACTTTAAACTTAAATTTGTGTACCGACTTTAATTGTTTTATGTCATCTGGCAATGCGTTGTAAAGTAACGTACATGTATTGTATGTTGATTTCTTGTACTGAGCTGTTGATACTGACACTTGATGCACGTGATTTCTACGGCGTGTGTCGTAATTATAAATATCAATATTGCATGAAAATATGTTCTCTCCGTTAAGTAGGTCATTTTTGACAAATATTACAGATTCGTAAATAAATAGACAAGGCAATGGTAGGATTTCCAGCTCAATGAAAAGAGGCTTGCAGGAATCACGTGGAAGGCATTTTTTCATTATTCGAATAATTTTCTTTTGCAATCTGAAGGTCTGAATACTACAGGATGAGCTTCCCCAGAATATTATGCCATATCTCAGGCGGGAATGCACATTTGCAAAATAAACGCAACGAGCTGCATGAAGGCTGACAGAATTTGAAAGAATTCTGAATGCATAGCATAATGAACTTAATTTAGTGTTTAATTCTGATATATGTACATTCCATTTGAGGTTTGATTGAATTGAAAGACCTAAAAATTTTGTTGCCTCAACATCAGCTAATTGCATATTGTTCATTTTCAATGGAACATGCGATTTCCGATTTGAGATGCAAAAATGCATTGAAACAGTTTTTCTTTCGTTAACAATTAATTTGTTATTATTAAACCAATTTGAAACTTCTGAAATTGTACTATTTACTGTTTCTTTTTTGCAAAGAACATTCGTGTCATCAGCAAACAGAACCGTTCTTCCATTTTTAATAGACGAGGGCATATCGTTTACATATAACAGAAAGAGAATAGGACCTAAGATCGAACCTTGCGGGACCCCATGCACAATTGGCAAAGAATTGGAAATATAAGTATGTAATGCCCTTTCCTGCCAGTATGGTATTTCTACTCTTTGAGTCCGATGTTTAAGGTAAGAACACGAAGTCTACAACGAGGAGACTCAACTCCGGTGGTGGGGGTATGTACGAAAAACGTCGGCAGCTACTTGAAAAATAATACCAAAAAAACGAGTCCCTTCGCCTTCAGCGACCTCACGTGGCAATTGAAAGAACTACGAAGGCTTTCAAAACAGCCAATGGCAGCAAAGCATCGTATACAAAATTTAATTCAAACATTTTTTCTACAAAATTATTTACTACTTACTACTTCCTTTTGAACTTATTGTCTTCTGTTAAGCACATCCGCACACCGCCTGGTTGTAGACTTCGTGGGCGCCACTTGGACCAAACGAATTTTGACGATTGGTGGCCGAGAAAAGCCGAGATAAGTTCCTTCTTTCGCCGCGTGATGTCGCTGAAGGCGAAGGGACTCGGTTTTTTTTGTATTATTTTTCAAATAGCTGCCGACGTTTTTCGTACATACCCCCACCATGCCTCAAACACTGGAGTTGAGTCTCCTCATTGTAGACTTCGTGGGTAAGAAGTTATCCAATCTAGGGCAATACCACGGATTCCATACGAAGGTAATTTTGAAAGCAAGATGTTATGGTCAATAACGTCAAAAGCTTTCGAGAGATCTAAGAATATTCCAATGGTACTTCATTTTGGTCTATTGATGAAGCAACATCTTTGAGAAAAGAAAAAATGGCAGTTTCCGTAGATTTTGATTTTCTAAAACCGTGTTGTGAGTCTGAAAACACTCTGTTTTTCCTGAGAAATGTTTCCATTCGTAAGTAGAAAAGCCTTTCTAATATTTTTGAGAAAACTGACAAAAGAGAAATTGGCCGGTAATTTTGAATATCATTTTTGTTCCCTTTTTTAAAAAGTGGCTTAATTTTTGCTGTTTTGAAAATATCTGGAAATATTCCTGTACATAAAGAAGCATTGAAAATGTGAGTTAACGGATGTATAAAGGCAGGTGCACAAGTTTGTAATAAACAATCCGGAAATTCATCTAAATCAGATGAATATTTATTTTTTCTACTCCCATTGTATAACGCTGTCTTTGGATGGCTGCAGCCAGTTGCATAATGATGGTCATTTCGATACAGATTTCATTATGATACAGGTTCTTGGCCAATCACAGAGACGCTTACAAATCAAGTATTGTCACTTCATTAATCGTTGAGAATTGTTGCAGTAAATGTTTCGTTCGAGTGGGTATATTAAAATTGCATTTAATATTATATTAAGCTTCTCAGTTTTAATTTTATTTTATTAGTAGTAATTTTTACGTTAAATATTATTAAAAATAACTTGGATCGTCATTTCACTTTTATCCTATTTGACTAGTGCAGTGGTAGTCATTGAAGAGAACTTTCAGTGAGGTTAAGATCTGAACGCAAGTCATTTTGTGTTATTTGCTGCTTCTGTGTGGTTGTCCTTAAAAAAACGGCCAATTATTTAGTTTAAAATATTTAGTGAATGGTGGTTCTTTCTGATGGTGTTGACGTTTCCAGAAATGAGAGCAAATGCGAAAATACGGAGGTCGGAATATTATTGCCGCAACTTTTGTAGTCTCTCGCCGGCGCTCTGGTAAAGCACAGCCACCTGCGGGTAGTGATGTGTCCGCTAGGTGGCCTTGGCTGAATCTTGCATGTTGACTGCCAGGAAACGATTCAGTGGAGAAGTTTAACTTATAAAAGTTACCATAAGTCGTAGAAAAAGTACCGTATGAAACTCGATGTAATGGGTATTAATACACTCGTGTGAAGTTTACGATACTCGCTCGTACCTCGCTCGTATCGTAATATCACACTCGTGTATTAATACCCATCATTACATCATCGTTTCATAATGTACTATTTTAGTTTACTGACTATTCTGAGGATTTCGTTGGGAGAAGTTTCGGGAATAAACATCGTATCTGAAATTTTTTGGGAAGTGTAAAATGTTGACTTTTGTGATTTTAGTCCCTTCGTGAGATAAGACGCAATTCTGGAAAAGTGTTTGTTGAAGAGATTGGCAACTTTTTCCGGATTACTCGTTTCTCTTTCATTATCCTTTAAAATAACATTCTCTACAAGGTATCGAGATGATGTGGTTGTAATTTTGACGATATCCCACATTGCTTTAGTTTTGTTACTAGCGCTCAAAATGTCCTGACTATTTTTCATTATTTTTGCCTGAACTATTACTTTTCTTAAAACTCTTTTATATTCTCGGAAGAATATATGGAAACCGGGTGATACGTTATGATGTTTAGAAATAAAGTAAAGCGTACGTTTGTTTTTACACGATGTTCTAATTCCTTGTGTGATCCAAGTATTACTTTTGCTTGAAATGTTTAATTTTCTCTTTTTAAGAGGAAAGCACGCGTTAAAATGAATTGAAAGCTTGGAGAAAAATAAATTATATTTTTCATTTGTGTCAACAGCGTTATAAACTTCGTCCCATGATTCCTTCATCAAGCAGTCTGTAAATAATTTTATATTAACTTTAGTGAATGCTCTGCACATGCGTGTATTATTTATTGTGTCAGTGTTTATGTTCTTAGTAATTGTAAGAATTTGTGCATCGTGGTCACTGTATCCTAGATTATTCGTTATTATTTCATATGTAGTTGTGGTTTTGTTAATTATAATTTGATCTAATGCTTTTTGTGATTTAAGCGTATTCCGTGTAGGTACATTCACTGTAATGTCTAAATTAAAAGAATGAAGTAAATTGAGAAACTTCTCTTTTTCGTGGGATTCGCTCAGAAAATCAATATTGAAATCTCCACATACAACAATGGATTTACAAGAGAGTTTACTAATTTTGTTCAGAATTATCTCTAGATTTTCCAAGAAAGTGAAATAATGTGAAGCTCGCTTTGTTGGAGGTCTGTAAATGCAAAGTAAGATAATTTTGAGTGTAGTAAGATGTACTACTGTTGTTTCAAAAACTTTTTCAACTGCATATAAATTGAATTCTGACAAGAAGGTAGAATCAATATAATTTTTATGTAAATACACGAACCTCCGTAAGCAGGGCCCTTATTTGATTCCTTCGCTCTGCAATACGATCCTGCAAGGTAAAAGCTAGGAATTTGGAGTGTGTTTATATCATTTTGAGACAACCAATGTTCTGTAAAGCAAAAAACATCTATTTGTCTTAGATCACATTGTAATGCTGCCTCGATAAATTCAATTTTATTTGAAAGAGATTGCACATTATGATGCATTATTCGAATCTTTTGCATGTACCTACACGGATGTTTTTCTGCTGCATCTGACTGTAGTTGCTATTTATTTATTTATTTATTTCATTTTTACCCCGAGTGCGTGGTCGAAGGAAGTATCGTGTCCCAGCAGTGACAAGAGGTGAGGAAGGAGGGGTGACAGATGTAGAGGAGTGAATAGTGGGAGAGGTAATACACGGATTAGGTTCAGGGGATAAGGTAATTGGGTCCAAAGGGGTCCCAGAAGAAGGAAGAGAACTAGGAGATGTGGGTGGGGATGGGTCTTGGGCAGGACACTGCCAAGTTTGTGAAATGATGTGTTTTGCAAGCTCACTACCGAGTGCATGTTTTTCCGACAAGGTTCAGGTGAAGACCATGTCGGGTGAAGTGTTTTTCTGAGAGAAAGTTTAGCTCAAACAATTTAACATGTGTGTCACTCAGATGCAGTTTCAATTGGTTGTTTGCGTGACTAATTTCTTTGCATAGTGTGGGCTTGTTGTACCAGAAGGGCAGAGTCGAGACTACAATGTTCGTGTTTTGGGCGGCACGTTGTAATTTGTCAACATGTTCTTCAGGCGTAAAGTGACCACCCAAATTAATGTCATTCTGCCCTCCTATGATAATTACAGTATCCCGTTTGGTGAGGGTTTTTGTGTGCGTGTCCAACTCACTGGTCACGTCGGCAAACCTCCCGTTAGGTTTAAACACACACATGGCAGAGAAATTGGTTGGGAGTTTCTCACTGAGCAGGGAGGAGATTTGTCGCCCATGGCTATCTGCTAAAATGAGTACCTTTTTGATGGGCTCAGTGGGAATGTCCTTGTTTTCTGGTGAGCCAGTTTGCGCAACTCTACGTGTCTTTGTTACTTTGCGCTTGCTAGCCTGTTTGCGTTGGTTTGTGAATGGACGTGTCGATGATGGGTGGGGGTGGTGAGGATTGGGAAGGCAAGGAAACTCATTGTAGTAGTCTAATACAGAAAATCTGTTTTGAGTCGTGATTGGTGGTGGTGATTGTGTTTTTGCTTCCGCGAATGGACGGTTGGAGGTTTTTGCGGTGTTGCCTATTGTTGTCCAACCGTCTGTGTTTTGAACGACCTCTTCGAGCCTTCGGATATGTTCATCTAAATTACTGTTGATGTGTGTGAAGGCTTTCAGAAGATCGGCTTTGAGAGCGTAGAGAGTAGAGAGTGTATAACGATTAGTAGCCATGTCACGAATGCGTGTCAAGTGCGTGGTAAATATGAAAATAAGTAAATAGATAATTCAGAATACTACAAAAAAACTACTCCCTAACTTATCTTTTAAATTTAATTGTATTAACTTATTTAAATTACGTTACGTATTTATTTAAAAATAACGGTGATCTGATTCCTTTCATGCCTATTCCCCGCGGTAGTGAAGAAATCGAGTACTGGGGCAATGAACATGAAATTGAAAATGATAAAACCTTCGTATTATCAAAGCATACAATTTGTTGAACCTCTTTCTCTGAACCAATTCTTCGTTCATATGCTACCTTCTTTGTCCAGATTTCGTAGGTATGTAGGAAAAGAAATTGCGTGAAAAACGCGACTTCTTGGATTTTTGAGTAGCAGTAACACACGCACTTCTGAATTTAGTTCAAGGGTCAGAAGAAGATGGTGACAAGAATACTTTTTGGAGAGTGTCTCCAAAAATAGAAACTAACTCATTTGCCTGACGACAGCCTACGAAGAAGAAAAGCGGATAATTTTCCCGAAATACTAAACAATGTAAAGCAGTCTCGTTGCCGAATGCCATGGCGCGACAGCCCCCAATATCGCTTCATTTGTTCATCATGTAAAGTGTTTCTGTGCCTCAACAAAAATAGATTTTTAATTTTTTTTCACGAAAAATAGTTGCTTTTAAAAGTTGGGTATATATGTTTGTATTTTTTAAAATGTAAGTCTTAGTTAATTCTTTGTGTGTTTTACGAAATAATTGGTAGTACGTTCCACTTCATAATGGATGAAGATATCAAAACTTGAGACCCGATGTAACTTATACGCTACATCGGTTTTTGGAGTTAAAAAATTATTTTATGCAGAAATGGATTACATGGCAATACCAGATATGCCCCTTGCCTTGTGGAAAACCTAAAACTCTAATTTAAAATATAAAAGTACCAGCCCTTGGGTCCGAGGAGGTTAACCTAGTAACATGTGAACAATAAACGAGAAAAAAATCTCAATTGATTTTTTACATGCTCGCCAACCGTACTTTTAACCGTGTTATATTTAACACGGTAAAACACACAGGTAACCACGTTATATTTACGTTTCACCAATGTCGGTTCGCTTGACGATTATCAAAATATTCCTTAAATGTTCTTATAAAAAATATTCCCTTAACTGCCATCGATGACTCATTGAATTCCTGTTGTGAGGTTAGAGTACATGAAACGCGTACACTGTATTTCGTTGAATTTGTTATTTTGTTCTTTTGCTGTTAAAGTGGCGCATGCGTGATATACGCGCACGTTTTCTTGAGTCCTGGAATACTTACCCTCACTTCTTTACTAACATTAATTGAATTATGAATAAGTGCTAGCAACTAACATTTTTAACAAAATCTGATAACCAGAAATTTTCGCTTCGGTACAATTATTTTGCATTGGAAAACGAGCTACAGGTTTAATATTAGAGTCCTGTCGTCAAAATAACTAACCCCCACAACTCTAGCATCTAATGAGGGCTCAAAACGCGCGCGTTTATTAATAAAGGCTTTAAACTTCGTTTACAATTATGTTCATTTTCATAGTGTATTAAATTAAAATTTAATTGTAGATAAACAAACAAATATTAACGATGGTAAGAAAGAAAGAAAACTCCATAATGGGTGCGCTGGACGGAATCCAACGCGAGAGTAGGCTTATTCGTGTTACGAATGGCCGTGCGAGTGACGAAATGTTAAAAAAGGAGATAATATTGATGCTTAACTTTTGAGTATTGGTTTAAAAAAACATGAGTCCAGGATAAGCAATTTGTCCCTAAAAATAATTTTTATGACTTCTCGATTACGATTCTCAGTTCGTAACCAGACGCAGAATGTCGAAGGCGGTATCCCTGAAGGTTTTAGACAAAATAGAACCTTGTCTGGTGTAGCCTTCAAGTAGCAATAAGCCTCTTATGCACATGCAACAGTTACTTGATATCTTTGAGCTTTTGTGCTTCAGGACATTTTCATTTTGTTGTTGGCGATATACTCTTTGGCGATTCTAATGGAATTTTGATATCCACAGGATACTTATTTACCTATGTTACACCTACATACGCGGCAGTGTTTGAAGTAGTGTGATGCGCGAGTCACGGAATATCCAATCCTCAAATGTGCATGTTACATTTCTCATGCATATTTCGATTTCCACTCGCCATTATCATGTACGGAGTTGAATCTAACATTCTTGAATACGATGCCGTATGTAAATTTGTGCTAAATGTTGGGGATACATCTGAAAATGACGTAAAATGCCGGTTCCCAAATTAAATTCCCAGTTTTTCCCCATACTTTCAGTTTTTTTCCAAATTCCCGTTTTTTGTTTTTTGTTTTCAAGGATTCCAGGTTCGCTGGCATCAACAGATCTCACTGCACTCCCTCTGACCGGGAAGTCCTACAGTTCCAGTCCCTACGGTGGCAGGATTTTCGACACTAGCTTGTCAGCTAGGTCGAATTCAGCCTGGAGGAGAGTTCTAACGGCCGGCTGCTCTGGTCGGTGGTTTCTCCGTTCAATACCTGGCGAATGCCGGAGCAGTACCCTGACAAACGGGCCACGAGTAATCTTGATTACACTTGATCATTCGGTTGACGACCATGAAATTATTTTACTCGCGACCTCGTCTCTATGAAATGCCTTCAGTATTGTACAGTTCAAAACATTTCTCGAAAATGGTGGACTCCCTTTTATATCTTGAAATGGTAGCAGTGAAAACGAAATTGTAAGATTTAGTTCTTCCCACTTGTGTAATCATCAGAAGGGAAGAGAGAACAAGAACAAACTGAGAAGGGCATAATCATGTACAGACAGCTCTGTTCTCAAAAGGGATCCGAGGCCATACACAAACATAGGATGAGATTTCTCGTGAGAGAACAAGTCTAGAAGCATCAATAAAAAATAGCAAAAATCTTCACTGGTATAGCTCGACCAAGTTGAGAATGATGTTTACAGGAGCGCGCCACCGTCTGTGTTTACAACCAAAACGACAGAGACGGAGATATAAGGACACTCAATTGAAAATTAAAATGGGACCGTGCCAAACTATTGCGAAAGAAGGTGCGATTTATTTCGTTGCAAATTTAGTAACTTCCCAATTAATATTTTAACTATATTTAGACATGTTTGTACCTCATATTGGAAGAAACAAAAGTATACTTTTCTCTGCAAAACGATTCAAAATTTTGAAACTAATTCGTTCGATGAGCAGTAACGTTCATACAAACTGTTTATTTTAACGTCAGTAATTTCTCAGAATATATACCAAATAACATTCTTTTTTACCACCGTAATGAAGAATATTATCGATACTTCTGATAATAAAGTTAATGTTTTGATACTTTATTGCATACCTAACAAACCGTCTAAAGCCTATGGAAAAAAAGATAAATGAAGAATACAAAATGTTTAAATTCAAAGATTAAGTATTAAAAATTCAATATAAATAGAACTTTTTATTATAGTCTTGTAGAACGGTGAAAAGAAAAAACGCAACTTAAAGGGAGAAAAATTAAACAGTCAGTGCAAATCTTGCATGATGTGTCTCTGAAGTATATTTTAACAGCTTATTCACAACCTCTATGAAGGAGGCCATGGTGGTTCCGTAGAAGCAGTCTCTGAACTCGCTTCACGCTCCTGGCGACTTTTGTTAGATAAACTGACTGTACAGACCCGTATTTACACTGTTAGTTTCACAACGCGCCGCAATCGCAGCCTTCATTCTTCGCTTGGTCGAGTTATATCATCTTACTATCCCTTTTAGATTTTGAACGCAACCTGACACTGGAGTCTCCGCGCCCACAGAAAGACAATAAACGACCATGCCTTCATGTCATCCAGGATAGTAGGTGTTTCCAACTTGATAGAGATTGGTGCTAGGAAGTGAAAAATAACGAAAAAGGCAGAAAACGCCACAAATAGAGAAGGAAAAGCCACAAAAAAGGCAAAATGCCAAAAATAGGCACTAAAAGCTAAAATAGACAGAAGCAAAGTGAAAATCTACTAAAACAACTCCAGAAGTACAATTAAGTGATTCCTATTGTTAAGTCATAAAATCGTAACAATTATAACTAGTGATGCTACAGAATGGCACAGACTTTCCCGTATTAGTTTTCTATTTCCTTGGGTCTTCGCTAGCTATTCGGCATTGCCACAAACTCTTTCTTGCCAGCTGTCATCTATCACCGCCAAAAGTACATTTTTTTGTCATTTTCTTAATTTTTTCGGTTTCGTATTGGTAGAACGGAAATATTAATTATAGAATATAAAAGAACGGAAAAAACTAGTCCTAAATGGCAATTTTGTTTTAAAATTATGTGCCGTTTTAAAGAAAATTGCGTTTTAGCGCTTAGAAAATGCGAAATTTGAAGCTCATTTTCAGAGAAAATTTTTGAGTTTTCAAAATACTTTATTTCAAGTTATTTGAAGCACTTACACTCGCAAATATAATAATCTTTACAAATTTCCGGTAACGTGCATATTAAAGATATGAGAGATCTTCAAAAAAATTACATTTACAAAATGTTTAAAAAACAAAAACCTAACTCAAAATAAACTTAACGTCATATGAAAGAGTGTAATTAGCACTATCCGTTACAAAAGTTTCAAGAAAAAATTTGCAGCCATATATGAGAAAATGGCGTTTTGAGCGTTTCTGAAATTGCGGAATTTTGAGCTACTTTTCACAGGAAACGGTTGAGTTTTTCGAGAAACTTTATTTGACATTATTTAAAGCACATGTACTCGTAAATATAATAATGAAAAAATCGCTGCTAATGTAAATATTAACGACGTGAGAGACAAATCAAAAAAGTTACATTTTTGCAATTTTTGAAAAAACAAAAGAATAGGGCAATATGGCATTTTTGTCATCCCATAAAATACATTAGGCAATGTAATACCAAAAGTTTAAAAAAAGTTTGGAACCGTTTTTGAGCAAATATTGTTTTTGTAATTATTTAAAATTGCACATATTATACGCAATATTGCGCGAAAACTACTAAACTTTTCAAAAATAATGTATATGAACGTAAGAAAAGAACTCGCTTTGGACAACAAATTTTTGTTTAAAAGAAAAATCTCTAGCTTCAATTCTGTAGTTCCAGAAAGACGCCGAAAAAAATTTTAACTTTTGCAATTTTCGAAAATTCAGTTATCCGTGAAAATCGGACCTATGCCACCTTAATAAGTGTATTTTACTCTACTCTCGTAAGAAACTTAAAGAAAAATTTGGAGTCGTTTTTTGAGAAAATTTTGAAAATGTCCGGGGAGCTTCTTGTAAAGTACCCCCAATTTTTACAGAATCTTTTTCAAAATCTCAAAGCTTCGACTAGAACCAGAACCAGAGAAAATAATACAGTGTTAATGAGCGTACATTTCAGGTATGTCATGTAATCTACAGTTATTCTCCAAATTTGCAAGAACTAATTAGTAGGCCTAATATTGACAGCAGAATATTCCTTTAGAAAAATATTCCTTCTTGCGTGTTGAAAACAGTTATTCACAGTAGGACCGACATTTCCCGAGTACAGACTTTTACAGGATTACAGAATTTTTAAGTCATAATACACTTTTAAAATACTATTTAACGTTTTTAGAGCATAAAAGTCCTCGCCCTACACATGTCATTTGCCGCAGATATTTTGGCAACTCCATGAGCACAAATTCTCTATAGGAAAATGAAGTTTTGACTGCGTGAAAATGTGGCCTGTTCATAAGAATATCTTTATAAAAATCACTGGCAAAATCACATTTATAATGCTTATAATTCCGATATACGCATTTATAAATCTTATCTCGAAGGAAGGGAGTCCTAAGATGAACTATAGATAGACGTATGTAAACAGTCAAAAGAAGTGGACAGACTGTGTTAGACACTGTCACTCGCCAGTGCCTGAAGACACTATATATTTCTTGCAATATGAGTTCCTACCAGGTTTTCGCGTGATGATGGGGGACAATCCATCCCCGAAACTGTTAAAAACAAAAATGATGTAGCTCATGAAATAAAATAAAAAAAGTTTACATACGTCTCTCTATAATTCATCTTGGGACTCCCTTCCTTCGAGCTAAAATACATTCCAAGACAGGCTTATTTCTATTTTACAAGCATTTATAAATCACCTGTCTACTGCTGTTAAGAAGCTGAAGCATATTTTATTTACTTTAGAGTAAATCAACATTAGTGTTGATTACACGTTTATTATTCTTAAAAGCATGTGAATGTGCACAACGTTCCAAACAAATAACTTGTGCATGCTTCCAGGAGACACAATAGAATATAAGTGTCTTGGGTTTCTTAGATTTTCTGATTTTAATTGCGGAACTTTCTTAATTCTCAACATTTTGTTCTAAAACTTTATATCTCAAGGGTTTTAAATTTTTTTGAATACGGATCTGGTGTCAGTGGTTTAATAAGAAAATCAGATTCAGATAGAAAATACATTGTGATTCAGACGGTATTGTTCCCTTCCACTGAAAACAGCTCATATTTTGCCTTTCATTATTCAGCCATCATTAAATATTTTTAAATTAATTTGGTATATCTGTAAGACTGTAGCCTAATTAAGAACAATTAGAAAGCTTACAAAAATGTATTCCCTCTCTTGAAAGATAAGACCAAATTTGTGTGACTTCATTGAAATGCAATGACTAGAGCTAGAATATATATGTAGTTACATATTTGTTTGTTCATTAATCAGGCCAAACTTTTGTCATATGTTTCAGATTAACATATTTTGAAGTGATTTTAATCCTTTTGATTAATCATATTTTTCCAATTTTCAGGTAGTACATATTCAAGGAAACATCCAATATTTTTGCATATTTCAACATTTTATTCGCAATATGTTCCATGTTAGTCTTTCAAAATTGTACTTGGAAGATTATTTTTTAACTTTCAGTGCAACGTAAAGTAGCGAGCCAAGTTTTGAAATAGGTGTGGATTTAACTCCACAGTATATTGCAAGGGTCAAGATGGACTCAAATAAAACTTCTGATGTTGAGCGGCATTTTGACTAATTCAAAGGAAGATAAAAGAGTCAGTTTTACATCTGAACATTTAAAACTGTATTTTGTAACTAACTTCTTTGTAAATGACCAATTATCAATAAAATATTAAGGAACTTACTTTCAACAATACAGTATCGTTCAATAGTTTTTGTGCATGATTAAATATTCTTGTATTTTTATCGTTGATTTATTTTCGTAACATAAAAATTTGATTAATACACTATTTTCACTAATTTGTTTTATTTAGGCTATGTTTTGCTCCGTATTTTCAACATTTGAAGGCATACGTTTGTACACATTTAGGTACATGTTAGTCCATATTAATCTTAGCTGTGGTAATGAATAAACAACCAAAATGTTTGTGTGTGTGTGTGTTCATTCCATACTTTTAATCAGTGTGTTGCGCATCGCGCAGCGCCTTTGTTCCCTAGCGTGCTTGCACGTTGTGTGGTGTGACTCACGCGTGACTGCTTGCGCAGGGCCTGCACGTGGGCACGCGGCTGCTGTACGCAGTGACCCGCAGCCAGCGCTTCCTGGCCGCATCCGTGCTGAAGCTCATGAACTCGCAGGTGCGTTCCCGAGCCGCTCGCTTTCACGCCCCCGCGCCCCCAACACCCACGCCCCTCGCCTCCAACGGGCACTAGCCACTTGTCCCCCTGTGTACACATCCCCTCGACCCTCACCCCGTCATCCCTCTCCCCCCTCGTCCCTCTCCCCCCATCGTCCCTCTCCCCCCTCGTCCCTCTCCCCCCTCGTCCCTCTCCCCCCCTCGTCCCTCTCCCCCCTCGTCCCTCTCCCCCCTCGTCCCTCTCCCCCCTCGTCCCTCTCCCCCCTCGTCCCTCTCCCCCCTCGTCCCTCTCCCCCCTCGTCCCTCTCCCCCCTCGTCCCTCTCCCCCCTCGTCCCTCTCCCCCCTCGTCCCTCTCCCCCCTCATCCTTCGCCCCTTTGTCCCTGGCTCCTCACCCCGCGCCCCCACGTCCCTCGTCCCCTCGTCACTCGCCCCCCCTCGTCACTCGCCCCCCTCGTCACTCGCCCCCCTCGTCGCTCGCTCCCCTCGTCACTCGCTCCCCTCGTCACTCGCTCCCCTCGTCACTCGCTCCCCTCGTCACTCGCTCCCCTCGTCACTCGCTCCCCTCGTCACTCGCTCCCCTCGTCACTCGCTCCCCTCGTCACTCGCCCCTTAGTCACCCCCACTCTTCTCCCTTGCCCCTGGCCCCTTCCCCCTCGGTACCCTCGTCACTCCATCTCGTTCACCTCGCCCCTCCCCCTCGTCCCCCTGGCCATCCTTGTTCCCTTGCTCGTTCACCATTTGCCCCCTCGCCCCTTGCCTCATCTCCTCCCATCACTCGACCCCTCGCCCCCTGCCCTCTTTCTACCTCCTCGACCACTCCCCTGGCCTCCGCTCCTCCCCCTCGCCCCCTCACCCCTCGTCGTCCTTCGCCACGTCCCCCTCCCCTCTCTCGCCCCCTCGCCCTTCACGACACAGTTCCCACGTCCCCTTCCCCCTCTCCCAATTCCCCTCACCCCTCGCTCCCACGTCCATGTGCCCCACGCCACCACGCCCTCTCGTCCTCACACATCGTCCATACGTCCACTCACCCCTGCGTGTCCACAACCATTGCACCACATCACCACCCCCTCTCCACCCCCCTCGCCCCATGCGCAGGATCGCGCAGCAGCTGACCATGGCCATTCTGTACGGTGGACGATATTTCAAGAATAATGATGGATGATTTCTCAGATAGTGTTTCGGTGACATTTTCGTTTCATTGAAACAAACTGAAAGATCCATCAATTGCACCCAATAAGAAGTGGAAATTATGTCAAATTTTGGGGTTATAAATGAAATTCATCAAAATAAATACTTGAAAGTATATTTTAAAAAATGTATTTTTTACTTTTATTAAATCATAACTAACATATATTTTGGGACAGGACATGTATAATTATCTTTTTCCTCCTCTAATATTCCTTGGATCTCAAAACCATATGTACATTTTATTAGTTCATGAAGTTTTCTTTAGAGGAAACAGAATATCAATTGTGGTAAAATCGAAATAACACGGTGGACTTTCTAGAAGAAATCAAATAAAATATATAAAAAGTCCGTCCGTCCGCCCCTCTGTCCGTCCGTCCACCCCTCCGTCCGTCCGCCCCTCCGTCCGCCCGCCCTTCCGTCCGCCCGCCCCACCGTCCGCCCGCCCCTCCGTCTGCCCGCCCCACCGTCCGCCCGCCCCACCGTCCGCCCGCCCCTCCGTCTGCCCGCCCCACCGTCCGCCCGCCACACCGTCCGTCTGTGAACAACGCTAAACCCTCCAGCCGATTTTCTCCAAAATTTGTATTCCCCAATCGATGTGGCTGATGTTGCGACGTCTTGAGTTTGAAACTATATTTTAATTTCGGGGGTCATTTTACATGAAGCACGTGGGTAATTTTTAATGTTAAAAACAAATAGCTCCGTCGTTTTTGATTTTTTTTGTTGGGTAGTGTGAAGGACGTTCAAGAGAGTGATGCAGGTCTCATTTTAGTTGAAAATCCTGATTTTTCGAAATTTGCAAAAGATCAAAAAAATGTCTGCGTCTTCCTAGAACCAAAATCTTAAAGATGGAGTTTTTTCCTTAATGAAATCTGTTCCTTAAATATATATTTTGAAATAAGGTCATGTACAATTTTTCAAAAATTTGAACACTTGTCGCGTAATTTTGCGTGAAAATACGGACGAAAAAGTACGTGCTGTTTTGGCACCACTAGTTTTTGAACGTATATCAATGGATTCTGGAGGGAAGAGGCTGAAACTCGATGAGCCCTCTTCCGTTCAGTGCGCCACTGTCCAATAGGCGTATTGTCGTTTAAAGAGGCACGAAATGCCTGTTAATTAGTTTCACCAGGATTTTCCTCCTATTATTCTTCCAATTGTGCCCGTCCTGGTGCAATGATAACTATGCAACGATACTGGTAGATTAACAGTGTCGCTATGTGTGCCTTCCTTCTCACGCACCTTAGTACTGGAGAAAAACTGGCGTATTGTTTCGCGGTTCTTTGTCGTGCTATTCATGCAATTCTTCTGTTTAATGTATACCAAATGTCAGATCCTGTAGGCAGAAAAAAGAAACTCGTGAAAATGTAAATGTGCAATGGAATGAAACACATTTTCGTTTCGTGATGTTTTTCAAGGATTGTTTAAAAATTGCTCTAGCACTTTATTGGTACAATTTTGAACGGGTTATAATGGAATTCAGCCGAGGGTTATAATGGATGGCCGAGGTGGCTAAGCATATACCGACTCAGTGCTTCGGTCCGAAGGGTCGCGGGTTCGAGTATCACCTTGGACATGGTTGTTTCTCCCTTGTCTCTCACGAGTTGTCGCGGAGGGCCTCGCGTTCTGTTGACCTCAGATCAGAGGAGTCCGAAAGTGTGTTGGTGTCTAGTGTATGGTTGAATATGCCTCCCATTGGGATGAAAAGGGTAACTGGCTGTGAGCTGGATAAAAGCCCTAGTCTAAATAGTCTGTCTGGGACTGTCTCGGACTGTCTTTTCTGTCTGTCTGTCTACGTCTGTCTGTGAACATCACTAGCGCCTAAACCATGTGTAGATATTTTCCAAATGGAAGAAACACTTGCCCATCTGACTCCAGTCGAAGCTCTGAGATTTTGAAGAACTTTCTTTAAAATTGGGGGTACTTTACATGAAGCCCCCCGGACATTTTCAAAATTTTTTCAGAAACGACTCCAAATTTTTTCTTTAAATTTCTTGTTAGAATAGAGTAAAATACACTTATAAAGTTAGCATAGGTCCCATTTTCACGGTTAATTCTGAAGTTTTGAATCTTGCAAAAGTTTGATTTTTTTAGACATCTTTCTACAACTACAAAATTAAAGACAGAGATGTTTCCTTGAAATGAACTTTGTTAACCATAACTTGTTCTTTCATTAATGTCATGAACATTATGTGAAAATTTTAGTAGTTTTAGTGCTATATTGCGTGCAATATGTGCAATTTTCAAAAATTACAAAAACAAGATTTTATAAAAAACGGCTCCAATTTTTTTCTTTAAAATTTTGGTAAGGATAGTGCCTAATGTACTCTATAAGATGACAAAAACACCATATTGTCCTATTCTTTTGTTTTTTCAAAAATTACAACAATGTAATTTTTTGACTTGTCATGTCGTTAATATTTACACTAGCGGCGATTTATTCACATTATTATATTTGTGTGTATATGGGCATTAAATAATGTCACATAAAGTTTCTCAAAAACTTAACCGTTTTTTCTGAAAACTAGCTCAAAATTCCGCATTTTCAGAAACCCTCAAACGCCATCTATCCATACATATAAAACAAAGTTGTGTTAGTTACACCATTTATAACTCAAGAACGGCTGGACTAATTTCAATTATCTCTATTTTGTTGGATTCATCTCCGCCCCGAATAACAGAATAACTAATAAAATATCGAAAAATGGCGCTACATGGCGCTGAAGAATAAAAAACTAAGTATTCATGCAAATGCAACCCTCTACATTCGGTAATCTATGTCGTTAAATAACTCCTAAACGAAGCGTTCTAGGGCAAAAAAAATCTAAAATTTTGAGGCTGAAGGCTTTATTAGACAAAGCTATACAAAGGCTGAAGGCCTTAACCATCGCCAAGCGGAATACTGTGTTTTTCCAGAGGGCGCTGCTTTGACTGAAAAACAAAACAAAACAAAAAACGACCACACACACACATGGCTTCAATGTGCTGCGAAGATGGAGGCGCTTCAATCACTCTATGTTGTATATTGTAACTCGTTGGCATAGGCACTGTTGCGGACGTATCGCAAGCGAATCTTCTGGAAGCATCAAACCTGGACTGTCGGCCCTGAAATTTAGAAGGAAACGACGCTGCCACTTATCGACTGATTTGGGACGTGGGCTATTAGAAGATATCGGACCCTCTACATGGCTAGTGGACTGACGAAATTAGGAAAGGTCGCGTGGAGGACCCGTACATTTTAGGCAAACAAACGAAACGAGTATTCAAGATAAAATCTTGAGAGTCATCAAGCGTAAAACTAGCGTTCAAGATTAAGATCCTATTCATTTTATATACATCATTCTGAGTGGTCTTAAAATTGAATGCTATAGTCTTATTTTCAAAGTCCTTGAAAATGGTCAATCGCGATCGAACAGCACCAACAGTACGCAAACGAGAAAAGTACAAAACGCTGGGAGAAAGTTGTGAATAAACATCGTGAAACGAACAATATCGGTTAGTTGCGTTGAAATATATTTTCAATTTTCAGTGGTAATCACGCAATCACTCCATGAAAATTTTTATTCATAAAACTTGAATATGGGCTTAGACTAAATGGAGACTAAACTCAGAACAAATGCTCGTGCTCTTCGGACGATTATATGAGCGAATGGTTATTTTTTATTCATGTCTTATAATTTGATTCGAACTCGCTGAAGTACAATGCAGTTATAAATGTGGATTAATAATAACACTGAGAAACATATTTTAACTTTTAGCATGAGACATGAATGAAACATATCTTGATTTATGCATTAGACATTGCTGAGCGGGAATAACAAAAATTGTAACGAAAATATCGCTTTGGCTCTGGATTCATGAGCACTCGCAATAGTTACGTCCACAACAAACTATTATTCATACGAACTGTAATAGTATGCATTCTTTTCCCTGGTCTAAATCCGCTTCCAATTTGCTTTCTGTTTTCTAGTAAAAAGTTAAGATAAGAATTTAATAAGTATAATTAGAGAGATATTGTATCTTTTTTTACTTAGTTGCGTCTTCGCAACACATCTCGAAGCTCTTCTTGGGCAGTGTGCTCCTTGAAGTAATCCTCCTTGAAGTTTTGGTCGTGTCACGTAGCAGTCACTGCCTTTTATCTCTGAGGGCAGGAGCTCGGCGCTATTAGTAACTGGGGTTCCCAGACGGTTACCCGTCTAGGAATCCGTAGTATCTCGAGTTGCGTAACATCCGCCACTTCACGGAGCCTAGTTAAGCAATTCGACTAACGACGCCTTCCATTTGGCGATAAGATGACAGAAAGGACATGACAGGTTCCTCATAATTGTTTGCGCTTTTGTTTTCCAAGAAATTGCTTCCGACTTCACGGAAAGCTTGTCATGCCGCACAACATTATTCAATAGGGCCTCAGTGGTTACAACTTGAAAAAATTGGCGAATCTAAGAAACCACAAAAACTCATCTGATCTTCGCAGCACTCATTCTAGTAAGTTCTGAAAATAGTCATGTAAATGCTGATCGATTTTGATCAAATGTTTTTACGAATATTTTGTTGAGACCAGTTTTATGTGGAGAACAGGAAGTAAAATGTTCTCCGAATCCACCGGAGGCTGGTGCAGCGTATTCAATTTCTATTTCAGGATCTATTCGCTGTCTTAAAGGACATTTCCTTGTGAAATGAAATGCTTTCTCGCTGCTGTCTCATTTACAGAGGAAACAAAAGGGTTTAATCTAGCTTTTGTTGGAGTTCAGTTTACATTTAAGTCTGCAAGTATTTGCCATTTATTTTTGTTATAGTTGATCAAATGTATGGTCAGCCTAAAGCAGGAAGAGGCACGCACAATTCTGGGCCAGTCTGGGCCAGTCTGGGCCCCCTTTTCCATGATCTTTTAAAAAATTACTATGACATTTTTTCTAGTAAATAAATAAAACATACTACATGGGTGCAAGGCAAGGATGGCCCTTGGCACGTAGGGCTGCGGTTTCAGATTCCTGTTGGGGATGGATGTCGACCTGCATGTTGTGGCATGGTGAAATTGTCCACAAAAATGCAACACCTTTCCAAATAATATCGTATTTCGTATGTGAGGTAGGAGCCTGGTTTATAAGGCGGGTACACGCTGCGCATAGGCGGGTCCTATTCCAGCCCTTCCTCCCAGTTTCGCACCAGGAGACCAAGATTTCTGGAATGAGATCTCATTGGACCCGAGTGCTGGAGCAGAAGTAGTGTGATAGTAACGGACGGACACGCGTTTGTCCGATCACTAAGTGCAGTATAGGATGAGTTATTTTAAATCAATAGCTAAACCTCTGCGATTACAACATATAAAAGAAAGAACTGTAGAAATGTCCTGACTACGTATGCACTATACGGAAAAATGAAACTCCCTCAAAATATTTCATGTCGTTGTTATTCTCCAAAACTCATGAAAAGAGCGAGGTTTACAGATTGTAGAGCAACACAATCAATCTTCTTTGCGGACACAGTGTTAAATATGGTTTTGAAAATGTGATTGAAATGTATATTTTTTGAGATATGTATACGTATGTTGTAGGGAATCCTGTTAACTACCTCACCTTAGAAACGTATGCATCACTTAAAATAAAGTTAATCAGTGATCAGTTTTTGTGAAGGGATACATGTGTCAGACGAGATCTGGACATAGCGCGTTTTTTTTTATACAGTCACTAGCCTTAACATTTAAAAACAGCCAATCTTCGAACTTAAAACATTCGCTCTCTGGCTATACCAGCCATAACTTCATGGTGCAAGGATACCAATGTATTGTAATTATATTAATGTTGGCCTTAGAAAAACGTAGTGAACAAATAATGAGATATAAACGTTCATTCTATTAATTTCACGACTTTATTATTATTTTCTGCCATAAAACCGGTTATTAATAGCAAACGATCTGTTGGCCACTCCCTTTCATTTAAACCAAAATTTACGAAGTTTGTTTTAGTAGAATTCTCAAATTGCTTCCTAAACGAATACCCTTAGTGTTTTGAATATAAATATTGTTTTCACATCCCTGATGCCAGTAGAAGAACTTATTGTTATATGCGAACGTAAATATATATTTGATGGTCTTAGTTGTACCACCAGCAGCAAAGGCACTCCAATTCCGATTCACTGTGGCCTTCAAGTTCTCTAGCAAATTGACTATTCTTCGGGAGTTCGATGCCTTGCTTGAGATTTGAGAGTTCAGTAATGTCGATCAGTACACTACCATAATAGCAAACAGATTGAAGCTCATGAAGATAACCTTCTTATCTACCCGTAATTCATCTTGTCACAAGGCATTTTTCTTGGATGGTTAAAACCAGGAGATGCTTTTTTGAAACCGACTATGAGATTACCAATGTCAGCGTGCTACAACCCTCGTTGCTTTTTGTATCTCCGCACTGATATCAGAAGGCGATAATGACTGCTGCCTTTCATTCGCGGTAATATAAACTAATACTTTTATACATTATATTTGTAAAATATTAAAATACCATAATGTTTAATAATTATTATTACACATTTTTCGATGTATTTGCATTTGTTTGCCACCAGTCTTGTATCGTACTATTTATTAACTTATAATTATTTTACTTTCTTGCAAACTGCTTACGCAAAATATTGTAAGGCTAAAAAACTCATCCGATATGTTCGTGAATACACTGCATAATATATATAATGAATTCAATGCCAGAAATATATTTTCATTTAAAGTTTTGAATAAAAAATCTATTGCTTGGAACTATTTAATTTTCGCATCAAATGTTCTAAGGTTGCAAATGTTACAAAAAATGATGACTGAGGCGTGTTAATTCGGAGAGAAATTGTATATGAATAGTATTACATAACCATTATTAAAGGTGAGAAAGTACGTGCTGTTTTTGAACCACTAGTTTTTTACAAAATAATTGAGACTAAACATGTTACTAATTATGACAAAAATGTGATTAAATTGAAGCAAAATGATAAAAATGTTTCTTAACACGAACAAATTGCTTGTTTCTTATTTTTTTCTCGAAATTCATGAAAAGTAAATGCTTTAAAAAACGATTATTTTACTATTCTATAGAAAACCTTTTCTTACGTTTAATTCTTTGAAATCTATTTTGTGGGTCCTGTTTTTCCATTTTCTCCTGGCACCGTAGGGAAAAGTGGATCTGCAGCTACTTAAATTATGTTAACCACGATTTTTACTTTGAAAACACATTAATTTATTCAGTAGTATTTTATTATTAGAAATATTTTGTTATAAAACGACCGCCCAGAAATTCTGAATTATAATTCAAGAATTATTCAATCTTCCTTATCGTATCTTTTGACCAACATTTGTTTTCGATGTGTCTTATCTAATCGGAACTTACTTGTATAACCTACATTTCTCGCGTAAACATTGGGAGCTTTAAGTGCTTTACGAAGCGCAGCGGGTTTACTTATCAACTTACACACTTACATCATCTTCGCCGCATTCTTCTGTTGTGAATTCTGTTGTAGTGTAAATGAGACAATGGCGTATCTTCATGAAAGTTTACATACAGTGTACCTACTTACACACAACCTACCCCAGTAATATTGCGTCTACAGTAGCTAACATTTGGTTCTTCTGATGTAGTAATTATAGCCCTGAGTTTTTTCTCCGAACAACGCAGAAACGAAATGATTTCTGCCTGTAGTGTATTCCCGCCCTTGCTTGCTCCCCAAGCGATGTTGAACCGTAAAATGTTTGGGGTTGATTGAATTGTGTTTTTTTGTTCTTCAAATCATGAAGAGGTGTTGGGTTTTTCTGGCGTTGAGTTGATTGGTCCAAGGGTTGTTTTGTGAAGAATCAAGTTAATATTGGGTCGAGAAGGCGTTGAGCAATTTGGCTGGTTGCTATGTCTGTGTAAGGTTGCCTTACACCGAACAACCGAAATACACCCTGCTCCTTTCCACATTCCTTGCCCTGTGCTGCCTCGCGTGACCGCGCTCCTGTCCGCCTTACCCTGCCAAGTTCACTAAGTACACCGTTGCTATCATCATGAAAATTACAAACCGTTTCAGAACTGTAGTGGAAACACGCATTGAAAAACGCAGTGAACTGACTTTCAAACTGCACTGAACGGCACAATCTAACACAAAAGATGCACTGCGACTTCGCTTCGAGGGTCACGACAGAACTGGTGATGTATGTCTACCCGGATTGTGCTTGATGGTGACATTTAAAAAAAATATTAATATTTATGGAGCAGATACAAGTACGTAAGTTACACGTGCAATCATCGGGGAATTACAGTTTTCAAGCCTCACCTTATTTGCCGAGATAGATTGAGTAGTTCATCCGGAAAGGGAATATTTACGTAATATTTTAGAAATAAAATATTATATGATGATTATATAGACGAAAATTTGTTGACAGTTAATGTGTTGTTTTGTGCATTAATTCTTCTTAAATAACCTTCTAGTGCGAATGCCCAGACAGGCGAAGAGATTGTGGAGGCAGTCGGGTTGAGAGGTCATAGAGATTTTCCTACATTTACACAAGCTAACACAAGCCATTCACTATTTTCAGACGAAAAAAATTGAAGATCCGGCAAACAATTTAGCAGAAGCAAGACTCTTAAAATGCGGTTCGAAAATAATTATGCAAAGTCAGATAATTCGTTCTTAATGTTAGCGATAGAAGGAGCAGAATTTGTAGCATATTATCGTACATGGATATTTTTAGTAGCGATGTTTCCGCTACTGAAGGCTGAAGTCTTATTGTCTCGGAGTTTTTCAGAAATAAAAAATCGGGAAATCGATTTGCATAATCAAGTGAGGAGCTACCAACCTGCAAGAGCTATTGTCAGTTGCTGTTGGCCTTGAGCGTGAGCTCACCGGGTTATGACAGGAGTTTCTGTGCAATAAAACTTGACTGAGGAACGCAATGATCCAGGACAAATTTTTAAATTTATCTTTCCTTGAGAACCAGCTAGTTAAGAAAGAATTGCCGGCTAAAGAAGTACTTAATGGCTTTTCAAAAAAAGTAAATTAATGTTGTTTGTTTAATAAAAGTTTCAATTGCTTTTTTAGACACTCATACTGTTTATTTATTAAAACATACTACTCGTATGTACAATAAATTGGCATGGCGTAGTATGTTTTAATAAATAAACAATATGTCTGTCTAAAAAAGCAATTGGAACTTTTATTAAACAAATAACTAGATAAGAGACAGCCTATATTTCAACCTTAAATTAAAGTTAGTTTAAATAATACAGTTTTGTTTTTGATTTTTCGTATTTTTAATGTAGAGATGTTATGAAATTCTGCAAGAAATCGTTGTCAAGATTTCGGAAGTATTCGTTTTGGGGGGGAGTGGGATTGTATGCAGAAAAAGTGTTGTTTTTTTTCTATTTAAAAAAAAACAACTCTGACCGAGCGACTGTTCGTGAACAGCATTAATGCCCCTGAACCTACAGAGAATTTTTCACCAGTGTTCCCTAGACTACAACTATGTTCAGGATCCCTCATATACATTTCAGAAGTAAGGTTTCATTTAGTTTCTTTTTGTAATAGGATTGTATGTTCAATGAGTACGTAAGCAAGTAATACAACTTAATCAAATAATACAGTATTCATTTTTAAAATAGTTGAACAAAAGTTAACACAAATACTAACTACTAAGTATTATTCTTTGATATTAATTTGTGAAGAGATTTATATTTTTTGTGTTAAAGAAGAGTATTACATATGTTTATTGTTAAAATATGTTTCGCAATCTTGCAAGTGAAATAGGCGAACCAAATAATTTATTGACTTCTCTATCTTGTTGTGATACGATTTACGAGTTTTTCTTATTATGCAATTTATATAACACCTTCAAAGTTATTTTGATTTTCAAAATTTCAACTAGTATTTTAAATTGGTATTCTGCTATAAATAACTAATTTATGCATTATATTAAAAAAAGATGTGTTACATAGAAAGGCATAATTTAAAAAATTTTGATAAGAAGACAAATGGTGTAGTTAATTTAAAACTATTATTTAAAAAAAGATGCAAATGAAGATTTAAATAAATTATTTTAAATAATTGTTACTCTACCTAGTTTTAACATCACAATTAAAATAATCGGAGCCAATGCATTTTATAAATTTTCTTCTTTCCTTTTATTGTAATTTAACTGCAAAAGTAATTTAAAGGCACATTCCTTAATGAATACACGCGACAAAATGAAATTTCTCATTTACTTCGCATTTTGAACATCTCCGAAAACTTTTCTGGTTACGTGAATGCTTGCACGTTTGGACCCTTTCGGACCGGCTTTTCGTGTACAATTGCTTATCCAGTAGTACAAAGTCATCAGCGAGCCGGTTTTCAGCAAATAAGAATTGCACTTTGTACCTTTTTTTACAGTGGTACAGTATCTCAGATTATTTTCACATTTAAAACGGTGATTTCTATGTGAGAAATGTTCTCAAGGGTCCATCTAGTCCAGTGAGCTCTAGTGAAGACTGGAGGCAACACTCTGTACTCTGAAATCGTGACGGTCAGCCATGACTATGAACGTCTTTTCTGTCCTTGTTGTCTCCGAACCAAATAGCAGGAATTAGCGTCTCATTCCAATTTTAAACATTTATTCTCTTTTATTTTCACTAAAACGCAATAAAAAGTTAGAAGTAACCAATATTTAATACAATATTTAATCCTGCAATTTATCTACACAAAATTCAGTCTTTAATTTCATGGAGACTTTTTGAACATTACGCAAGACGCAAGATAATGTTCTTGGTTTGAGTACTGTATGTTTAATAATTTTGTTAGATCGATTTATAGCAAATAATAGTCGTCGGAAACCTAAAAAAATATTATTGAAATAATGACAACCAAATAATATCTCATCTATTTTTATAGCAATTAAAGTAGCATTCACATGTAGTTTACCGTTTGTTTGCGTTCTTTACAACCGAATAATACGAACAAGACGCATTTAACTCGTAAGAAAGTTTGTAGGTAGACGTTCATCGCAGCCAACCTAACGGAAAACGATCGTCACAATTTTCAGGACTTCAAAGCATTGCAGTTGTGCATCCAGCTATAATGTTGAGATCACAGATCTAGTCTTAATGTAGCCCAGGATGTCATTTTCTTTCAAACAATTGACATCCGGTCAAACGTTCGTCGCAGCCGCCGCGTACAATTAGAACGTCATTGACGCACGGGAACTTCGCCTTGTTCGTTGTCTTCCTCTTTGCCACGAGAGGGCTCTGTTATCTGCAGGTTGCTTTTCTCATAGCCAGTGACATCTAGCGGGAAGCGTTAAAGTTTTCTTTTGACCAGTAGAGAGCGCAGGTGTTTGACGAGCTGAAAGCGAATCCCAAGTATCCGGCAGTTTTAAATGTGCGCTAGGTACGACTCCAGGTTATATTCAGTTTCAAACTTGCGGAATCTGTAGCAATACTAATAAAAGAACAAGGAAACTACTCAGAGTATTAAGAGGTTCGTGTTCCCCTTTGGGAGATTGAAGGTCGTCCATAAATTACGCGACGTTAAAGAGAGGGTTACTCTGCGTTACATAGGGGTACGGGGTCATAGTTTTGTGTTACGTAGTGCTGATAATTATTTTAAAATTGTTTTAACATTTGCTAAAATAATTCCTTTTATTCGGTCTTGTATTAAAACATTAACAAGTTAAATTTAAAATATAATAAATTAAAAAAGTTGTGAAACATAAATTGCTACTAGAAATGGAAGTACTTTTTCATTAATGATATATTGATTGAATCTGTTAGATTACGAAGAAAATATTCAAAACTGATGTATATTATATTCTATAATCTGATTAAATTGGAGCCGTAGACTGGGGCCCATCCCATCATCCACGTCAATATGAGCACGGCTTATCAGAAATTTTTCGCCTATGCTTCCTACATTATAAAATTGACCCCAATTTTATTTTTACGTACAGTCCTCATCACCAACTAATTATCACTTTAACTATCATAAATTTTAATGCATAATATAAATAAATTAATAGATCTCGTTGTTTCTGCTTTATAATTGACTTTTACTTATTGTAATTGAGGGATCTTGTCGCAAGCATTACGTAATTGTTAGAGGGGGTTCAAGGTTCACAGGTGCGTTACAGAGAGAGATTGGGAATTTGAAACATTCCAAATTCGCGTTATGTATGGACGGTCCCTATTTCCTTTGAAAAAGAAAGTGCGTTGTTGATGTATAGTGCAAGGTAGTTGTTCTACACCCAACTATGCAAAGCATGTTAAGAGAGCCTGTAATGTCGCTGCGCAGCATCTGAGAAAGACAGCACAACTGTGAGAAAATAGATGTTCACACTCAACTTTAATTATGACGTGCTATCCGAATGTATTACATATTAGAGAGATGTTGTTAGCTGCTGATGTACTACTTGTCAGAGACAGTGCATTGACGCTGCGTGGCATCTGAAAGCGATATTGTTACTTTTCCTTCTTGTACTTCATTATAGGGAATGTTGGAATCAACTCAACAATTCCATTTCGAATCTTCGGTCATAAAATCTGTGTTTAAGGTTCTTTCGACCTGTAATTTGGCACGCACGTCAAGAGTAAGATGGATTAGATTTGGTCCAAAGGTGGATAAGATTGGTGTAGGTCAGGGCAGCCGTTTTCTCCCTCTTCTTTCAGAACTGCTTCTCCACAGATTACGTCAACGAATATTGATCGGCGGCATGCGGCACAGTGGGGCGCGTCGTATTTCTCTGATATTTTCCATTGCTCGGACTGAAAGGTCTAACTGCTGTGGGAAAGGAAATTACGACAGAAAAAACAACAAAATATTTTTGTTACATTTATTGGAACATTTACTAGATATAAACATATTAGGGTGATTTGAAAATAAAAAAGACAATTTTGCAAAGCAGCATGAAGAGAAAAGTATCTTTTTGCAAATTGGGCCAGCTACGCCAAATGTTTAGTTGCAAAACAAGTGCTCAATCACATAAAGAAATTTAATTTCAGCGACTTTACACAGTTTATCATGCTGCTGAATATGAATGAATATATTTATTGAATGAATATTTATTTTATTGGCTTTAACCTTAATTATACGCCATTATATAATTATGTACATCGTTAATCAATGAAACAGTCAGATCAATACAGTTAATCAAAAACAAAAAATTACAAAAACACATTAATTACAAAAACACCTAAAACTTACAAAACTTTTAGTACATTTACATTACACGTTCACAGGTCATGTGTTACAATGAGTTTTCAAAAACAGTGACTTTTAATACCATTCTATTATGAAAACTTAATTATACCCCAGTATACAACTATGGAAATCATTAATCATTGAAATGGTCAAATCAATATAGTTACTCAAATATAGAAAAATTACAAAAACACAAAAAACCTAAACTAACAAAACTTTTAATATATTTGCACGACACGTTCACAGGTCATGTGTTACAATGAGTTTTCAATAACCATGACTTTTAATAGCATTCTATGATGAAAACTTAATTTTACGTCAGTATACAATTATGGAAAATATGATAAAGGTTACCCAAACAATGTTATTAAATAAACTAGTCATGAAAATATTAAAAGTAAAGGAAATAAAAATTTAAAAAGTGAAGCTGATTGCAAAATCAAATACTTTTCTTACATCTTTTAAGTGATTGTTCAAATGAACGTTCTTCCGGTGCAAAAATAAAGCACCGTTTCACAAATTCACCTTCGGAGAAAGGTTTTAAATTAACAGCAATTTCACGCGAAATCTTGTAGGTGATTCTTAATGACGATTAAGTTCGAGGAAATTCTTTTTCCTAAAAATAATGAAAAATAAAGTAACATTTCCTAAATGCTCACGTTGTGATATCAGTATGCAATAAAATTAAAATATTTTGTATTGTGTTATTTTACTGTCAAAACAACATAAAAACATCAAAATACATCCGAAACATACTACATCTTGTGAGGCATTGTTTTTCAGAGCACTGAAAACTTCCTTTCGTTCTTCTTCAGCGTACTTGTCATATTCAGCAGCATGATTATCGTTGGAAATTAAACTTCATGTGATTGAACACTTTTTTGCAAACTAAACATTTGGCATAGCTGACGTAATCGGCTAAAATTACTTTTCTTCCCATGCTGCATTGAAAATTGTCGGTGTAGATGCTCTGGTCTGCGAAGTGCTCGCGTCGACTTCCATACTTCCGCGTTTGGACTTACCGGGACACAGTGACAGAGGTTATCACAAACTACGCAACGCTCGGGCTCCGATGTCGCGCTCTTGTTAGCCAATGCAGCTCCGTGCTGCCGATTCGCTCTGCTTGAGCAGCCCTGGTGTAGGTGGACGTGCAATTTTGTGCCCGGAAATAAATAAGAAATAGATAAATAAATGTATTTGTGGCGAGGGTCAGGCCATTTGGCCTGCTCTTCCGCCTAAACACTTTCATCATTTTATTACATTAGTGCATAATAGAAGGAGGTCATTCAATGAAAAATACGTACGCAATGTGGGTTAATATTTTCTCACATAGACAGAAGACAGAAAAGACAAGAAATAGGGTGGTCTATATCGATGGATGAATGTCTGGATGGATGTATCACGTATAACTGTCAGATCGGAAGCTTTTGAGCTGAAACTTTGTAAATACCTCAGGAGTAAGATCTAGTTCTGACGTTGCTGAGATCATTAAAGTATTTTAATTTTGAGTGTATTTTACGTGAAGTCCCTAAGACATTTTCAAACTTTTCAGAAAAATGGCTGAATTTTCTTGTTGCTGATTGTGTTCTTCGCCAACTCTACAGAAAATGGATTGTTGAACATCTTTGATTTTTAATAATGAATGCAATATTTCAAACAAAAATATTTTCCTCTGTTGAATATAACTCGATCATTGCATAAGCATTCAAATTAGGCAGATCACGTAAAATGGATTAATCAAGTGCATTTCAGTCTTTCTGAGCTGTTCACCTAAATCCACAGCCACGACACGCCATTGACATTGGAATAATAACGCTATTCCACAGTGTGGGCGCGCTCCAGTGAATACCGGTGCAGTACCCTAACAAACCGACCACGGTCCGCGCACAATCTTTCCTTCCCATTCCTTACAATCAACTAGTGGACCAGACAATGTTTCGCTGTTGCGCTGTATTACTCTTCACACGTTACTGGTCATGTGATTGTTAATCACGATTTACGCTATCCTCTGCAAAATTCTAAAAGGGGAAAGACTTCATCGCTTGTTGTAGGTGCTGATTTGGACATGGTTGTGAAATGAAATGTACTATTATTAAAACCTTCTCCCTCATGTTTGGGCATGTGATCACTATGACTGTCTTGGAGTAATTTCATGTATACTGCTCCGAGATAACGTTCAAGTAATATCGGGTGCTAAAAGTCCGGCCGATGTATCGCAATCGCAAACATGCAGCCAGACACGCACTTAATTATTGACGGTGCGGCGAGTTGCCTAGCGCTTCAGTTCAGGGGCGCTTGAGTCATCACAAAGGCGAGTCATCATCAACAGCGCCCCCGCATGTCCGATTTAAATCAAACCTCTCTTCAAATACTCACAATACTAATAAGAAAAAGAGTGTGAAAATTTCAGCGAAATTGGTCGAGTAATTTACGGAAATTGATTCGAGTAGCGGCCGGCTACTCTCATTGTTTGGTTTCTCCGATCAATACCAAGCGAATGCCGGGTCAGTACCCTAACGCACGGGCCACGGACCGCGCGCGATTTTCCTTCCTCTTCCTTGTCCTATCATCACCCCTTACTTACACACATTTACATGCACTACACTACCACACATGCCGGGAGGCCGGTCGGGAGCTTAGATCTTGTCCCGGCTGAGGTTGTGCTCCGCTGGTAGGAGATACCTGGTTGGGAATAACACCGCTTGCCGACGGTTGGTGGGTGCCGGATCTCACCATCCAGCGGGGGAACTACCACGTCTCGAGGAAAAACATTCACTACACTTACGGGTTTAATGACCTGAACAGTTGACGCACCTGGAATTCACTAGTAATCTACCCATATTATACCAACATTCTGAGGCACTATAGAACAGTGTTGTCAAGGTCGATACCACGACCGAGAGTCCGCGGCACGAGTGCCACGAAGAAATCGCCCCTTCACGCAGTTCGTCTCCCCGCCACCAGAGACAACGCTATCCCTATTGTAAAACGGCGGAGTTTCTAATAATTTCCTTTCCCGACGCTAGTTGCGCAAAGCAGCTCGTGGCATGCTACGGAGCCACGACGCGTGCCGCTGCCACCAGCAGAAGATCTTGACTCCACTGCTGTAGAAGGATGACAGAAAATACTTTAAAATCCACGACTCTGATCCGATTCAAAGTGAGAGCGAGTATTGATTCAGGGCGCATCATCCCCGGGAATCACTAATCAATCAATCAATGACTTCGACTCTGAGGCGATTCAAAGGGAGAGTGAGTATTGATTCCGGGGGCATCACCCCCGGGAATCATTAATCAATCAGTCAATCAATTAACGACTTCGACTCTCACCCGATTCAAAGTGAGAGCGAGTATTGATTCAGGGCGCATCATCCCCGGGAATCACTAATCAATCAATCAATCAATGCCTTCGACTCTGAGCCGATTCAAAGAGAGAGCGAGTATTGATTCCGGGCACATCGCCCCCGGGAATCACTAATCAATCAATGACTTCGACTCTGATCCGATTCAAAGGGAGAGCGAGTATTGATTCCGGGCGCAGCACCCCAGGGAATCACTAATCAACCAATGACTGAATGACGCAGGTGACGCCGCGCCTGCTGTGGGCGCTGCGCGAGGTGTCGGCGCTGCGCGAGGCGGCCGCGCGGGGCGCCGCGTGCTTCGGCACCGTGGACACGTGGCTGCTGCACCGGCTGAGCGGCGGCGCGCTGCACGTGACGGACGTGTCCAACGCCAGCGCCACGGGCCTCTACGACCCCTTCGTGCTGGCGTGGAGTGGCCTGACGCAGACGCTCTTCGGCATTCCGCAGGGCCTCTTCCCGGCCGTGTGGGACACCGACGCCGACTTCGGCGCCACCGACCCCAAGCTCTTCGGCGCCGCCATCCCCATCCGGTGCTCGGTGAGACGCACGATTTCATTTCGGTTACGGTCGAATCCGGGTTATAGTAAACATCTGGAGAGTTTTTGCACCCTCGAACGTGAAGCACTATCGATCTTCTGCGCATGCGCAGATGCACTGAAATGATGCGAAACTTGAACTGCGCATGAGCAGAATATCGATAGTACTTAACGTTCGAGGGTGCAAAAACTCCCTTATGTTTGGTTCACTATATCAGAGGTTCACTGTATCCGATGATGTCAAAATTAAAAAGATTGATTTTTTTAACATAAAGATACAGCAAAACTCTTTAACAGTACGAACTGATATCTTTATTTGTCCCAAAAAATTCAATTATTTTCAGTTGTTAGCTTCGTATATTTTTCATTAGTAATTTCTCTAGATTCTTCTCTAGAGTTCGTGCTCTCTCCATGCTTGATTCTGCATTGCCCTCTCTGTCTAACTATCGTAATTCAGTTTTGACACCATTCAATGCCTCTTGCACTGTTGGAACACCGTCCCACTCTCTGAAGGCCCTTTTACTCGCTTAATAACATACGAGATCCAATTAATTTCTAGAACTTCTTTCCTACGTTCACTATCACCGAGGTTCAGGTTCACCATAACTGAATCTTATTATGCTCATTTGTAATGTAAATGAAACGGGACTAGTTACTTAAGTTCACTATAACCGAGGGTTCAATATATCAGAGTTCGCTATAACCGGAGTCGACTCTATTTTGTCAATGAACAAAAAACTATACCTGACCTATGGGAAGAAGTACAAACTGTGCAAATTTTCTGGAAGTTTGGAATCGCATCCTCACCTTTTTAACCACAAATAGTTGAATGATGAATAAAAATACCAACAATATGAGTATTAACCTTTGAAAGTAGATAGTTTCGCTCATGAGCTACAGAAAAAATATTATTCTCGATAAAGGAACTACAGTTTCAGTTGTTGGGTTTTGGATTTTGATGGGTTTGGATTTGTGTTTTCCTTTAACAGCCGCGAGCGATGTTACCAATGTTTTGAACCAATGTTTTAACTACCACACCCCTAGAAAACGTTAGGATATCCGTGGACACCATGGTTTTTAACTACCACACCTCCAGAAACTTTTAGTATAGCCGTGGGTATCATACTCCTATGGTTTTTAACTACCGCATGCTACAGTACCATATACGTCGGGAGATTAGAGCTTGTCCCGGCTGGGGCAGTGCCACGCTGGGGAGGTATCTGGACGAAAAAAATCCCTCAAGCCAGCTTGAAAGTCTGCGCTGGATCTCACATTCGAATGGGGGAAGAGCAACTTCATCAATTGAATATGTTATTGTTCAAGTACGTTAAGACCGCACTCCTAGAATTTCTGACCTCATCTCACTTGGAAATTCTTGCGAATTGAGAATCGTTTCTACGGGAACTGGAATCATCCGAGCTATCCTTTACTACTCCGTACAACATTATTTACACAGTTTGTTAACTACAGCTCTACGATCAAGAAATCTTTATTCTCAATATCTTCATTTGTCTCTTCGTAGGGTCTGGACCCTTATTGTTTAGTTAACTCATTATATGTTTCATTTCTTCGTTGAATCCTTCAGAACATAAATAGTTTAATAATTGGTTACTACGTTTTATATTTAATTATTTTACTACGTCGTTATTATTATTATTATTATTATTATTATTATTTTAATCGTACTATCTACGTATCTACTATTATCATTATTGTTATTATTTTTATTTTCTTTATTCATATCTTTTTGGTTTTACAGTAATCACACAGATACAATTTTAAGCTTAATTGCATTCTACTTGTAATTAAATATTAAGCTTTTAGTAATTAAACACAATATAATAGATTATTGTTATTTAATATTTCTGTTCTTGCTGTTCTTTCAACTCGGACCGAATTAACACCTGAATTTTTTTCTTCTTTACCCAATTTTCTCAATCCAACTTCAGCTAAAAGATGGCCTTGGTGTAATTTAATTTCGTTGGATGTCTATTTTCTCACTAATCATGTTTGTAGATTTTTCTCATCTTGTCAGTAATTTCTTCGCCACTTCAATTTTTCTCGCTCTTCTTACTCTCTGAGAGGCAGAAATGTGAGCCTTATTTCTTCCATTGATACCGATAGCAAAAGTTCATGCGATAACCTCTGAACTTTGTATCTTAAAATATTTCTCAACTTTAATCACTGCAATAAAACAATCCACAGTAATAATGCCCAAACCGAAAAAAACCTATCCCGATTAGAATACTGAACCTAATCAAATCCAAAAATAACTTAAGATGATATTTGCAAACCTCAAAAGAGAAGCATGCATGCCCAATATGGAGAGGGGCAGAACCAAGTACTATCAACAGGTTACGCACAGTGCGAAGTAAATATCTCATATCAACCCTAAATTCACTGTGGTTCATCCCCAATCAAAAAATTCGACGAAAATTTGTTGTATCAAAACTTAAAGAGACGTTAAAACATCTGGCCCACAATTTCTTCAAAAACTTACCACACTCTCCCTGCTCTACAATGTTCAAGGAAGTAGGAACAACAACAGATTCCGCATTAAATCAAGATTGCCAAAATACTAATTTAAACCTCCAAAACTTCAAAGTTTATCACAATCTCACACTTCTGCATCATTACTTAGCACTATAGTAGTTAAAACTTAAAATTCAGAGAAATAACTCAATCTGGACTTCAGGATGGCTGCATCCTAAAAGCTCTGTATGATAATGTACTTTCAAGTCCTCGAAATACGAAAGTGTCGAACGAAATGCAATACATTAAAACAGAAACAAAAACCGTTATCTTTTATTCGCATTGATTTGAAATGTCTAAAATATGCTGCAAAATATTTGCTTCAATGCTGTACGATGAAGTGAAGAAAATGTAACTGCCTTAGAATTCTCAAAGCATTTCTTTCGCACTTGCTGAGCTGGGTAGTAAAATGTTTGCTGTTAGATTGAACAAATTTATAACAAACTGAACAAATTTAACAGAAGAAATGTTTAACATTAGTTATTAATTACATTTGCTAGTAAAAATTGTAATTTAATGAAGGTGTTGCCGACGTTTTAGCCAACAGTTACGGCCTTCATCTGGACAGAAACGTTAATGTAGATTGAAGACGTGTACTTCTATACATTTTGTAAATCATAATGTTATAACCCCATGTTTGAATAACAGGATAATCAAGATTCCTTGGTCTTATCCACTGCTGTCTAACTGATGCTACTCCCATGACTGTCAGGGGAAGAGGTAGTAAGCTAGTTACTTTCCTCGCGACCTTGACATCCCTTATCTAGAGCTATTCCCTTCAACGCGTGCCGACCTTTGTCGAGAGAGTATTAGGTGAGCCATTCATTCCCTTTCCACTTTGTACATTCGCAGGAACCCTAAAGTTCCGTAAGTTTCTGGCTTCACTAACTTGTATTTTTGATACAAAGAGACAATTCACGTAACTTTTGAAATTAATCGTCCTTTACTCCTACCCACTGTTCACATCTGTGTATTAACATTTCCAGGCCTTTGAAAAAAACTCTCCGAAGTTTTGTTCGAAAAACGGTCAAAAACGCTTCTTTGACCTCATACTCGTCAGAAACTTCTTCTCAGAGGGTTTCTCTTCAGTTTTGATAAGTGATAGACATCGCTGGGTGACCAATGATGTGAATAGTCCAACTGCTTAAATCCATAGTTCTTCACAACATTCTTTGCAATCTAGTAGTGAGTAGTGAGCACAGGTGCGTTGTCGTGAAGAAATTAAATACCATGAGATTTCAGGCATCGCACCCAATCCAACTCAAGTACCTGTCTCCACAAAATTGAGTGAGATGTCGGCTATAAACTTATATCATTACTACAATTAAAAATACTCGTAAAACTATCAACTACTCTGAAGTATTTTTTCATTGAAGAGCGATATCTTGGGCAGGCCGGAAACTTACGGAACCACCTATGTACTTGTTTGCGATTCCTGGCGCGTGGCGCTTCAATCGTGTGTGTGTGTGTGTGTGTGTGTGTGTGTGTGTGTCGGTCGCAGATGGCCGACCAGGCGGCCGCCACCTTCGGCTCATGCTGCTTCTCCAAGGGCGACGTGAAGGTGACGCTGGGCACCGGCACCTTCCTGGACATGAACACGGGCTCCTCGGCGCACGCCTCCGTAGCAGGTGAGAGCTCCCACTGCACGCGCACGCTCAACCGGCCCAGGTGGCTCAGGGCATCGGTTCTGTGGGCGCGGGGTAAAAGTTCTTAAGTCAAAAATCTTAGTTTGGAGAAGACAGGGTTTAGATTATTGAGCAAACGCTTTTTCCTACGGCCAACGCTATTTCCCACGCTTTTTTAGTCGTTAAGGAAGCAATATTTCCATTAGGCTGTTTTACTAAAACGAAATATAGATACTTGTAGTCTAAATTGACTTTAGAACTTTTAACCCGTGACCACAGAGTTGAAGTCACTGCAGTACCTCTGACCGGGCGGTCCTACGGTTCCAGTCACGACGGTGGCAGGATTTTCGACATAGCTAAGTCGAAGTACAAGTAAGCCGCTTTCTGGAGAATTCTTGCGGCCGGCTGCTCTGATCGGTAGTTTTCCGTATTTTCTCCCATCAACACCAGGCGAATGCCAGAGCATTACCTTAACAAACGGGCCACGGACCGCGCGCGATCTTTCCTCTCCCTCCCTTGTCCTATCCTCACCCCTACCCTTCATTATTACTATGGTCTGTTCTCAACAGATGTATTGTTGGCTGCATACTCCCGGCAAACTTTTGCCTGCATTTAATGAAAGCTTTCAAAATTTGACCTGCAATTAATCGATGAGTTTTGGAGCTATTGAACTGGATCAAATATTACGTTACGCAACTAGTTTATAATGTATGTGTTCATGTTTTCGAGACCAGCGACGTTATGAGCGAGTTTTCAGAATTCAATAAGGAAAAATTATAAACGAGTTGCATGCGTTAATTTTTTGTATAGCAGCATTATAAATTTTCAAGATAATTAATGTTAATGTTTGGAAACAACTTTATCGTGACGGTATTTGACATCTTTGTGGACGGCTGTTCGGTTTACCGCAACAACCTCAAAATTCTCACGCTGCGGTTGGCTGAATGTATGATGACGCAATTAATAGTGCCATATGCGGAAAACACGTCATAATCTGTGCCGTAAGATTTTTTGTAAGGTTGTTTATAATGCTTTGCTATAACACAAAAAAGCATTTACTGCAATATTTTATGGGCTTTAAGAAACTTTTAATGTTCTGTCACAGTTGTCCGTGACCTTCTCGAAATATTCACAAAAAACTGAAAGTGCACACTTAAGATTTTCTCCAGGGGAGAGGAATTGGGATAGATGTAATTTTTATTTAATCTTTTCCATCAGTAACTTTTCTCTTGAAAAGTGCTCACGTTGAAAGTCACGCATACAAATTTCATTCAAATCGGAATAAAACTGTAGTTTTTTTAAACAAACATTATTCTTTTTATCAAAGAAATTAATTCAAACAATTGCCTACGTTATGTCCGTCAAAATGCTCTACCGCTCCGTGAAAACCCCATAGTAATCGATGAAGTTGTTCCAGAGTCTAACCCGCGCAAAGACAGACCGGCAGATCGTCAAAAATTGTAAAACAACTGAATGTGGTTTTATATTATCTAACTAAGCGTAAGAAATTACAAAAAGGCTGTTATTTTGGATTCAGACACACCAATTTTATATATAAAATATCTTAATTTTCATAATGTTCACGACAATTTTCATGCCAAAACATTAAATGACTGATTCAATTAAACGAAATGTCAATTAAAAATTTAATTCTATACTTTTGGGTTTCCTGCGCAAACGTATATTATGCATTGATCAGACGCAGTGCTGTTGTATAATTCGGTTTTTATTTCTTGGCGCATGGGGGTGTGTCATCAAAATGGAATATCTCACGGTATTTCGCGTCGTTCTCGGTTGTGCCGCTAGGAGTCGCATGATCGCGACTGTACCAAACACCTGGCGACCATGCGACTCCTAGCGGCACAACCGAGAACGACGCGAAATACCGTGAGATATTCCGTTTTGATGACACACCCCCACGCGCCAAGAAAGAAAAACCGAAGTTTTTTTTATAGGTTCGTGTCAGCGGTTAACAGTTTACGAAACGTGAGTATTCGCAATCAGGATTGGGCGAAAGTGAGCGTGTTTGGGATTCTTTCGCCAAGTTCCGTACTCTGCTCGTCAGGCCGCATCATCTTTAACTTGCTCTTTCGGGCCTTCGGGCAGAACAGAGAAGCTCTTCCAGACTCCAGTTTTCTTGTTTCGAATGAGGGAAAGTGTGAGTGCTTGGGCGTGAAGGCGTTCTGAAAGAAATAAGGAAAGCTGTGCTGTGATACAAGATAATCGATAAAGGAAAAAGTCATTCTTCATTTATGGATATTTGATTGACATTGCAAGTTAACAGAGTTTTTGTACAGAACCATAGGCATGCCTACAAGGGTGAGGGGCAAGAAGCTCGTGGCTCAACTGGAAATTTTGAAAGGGGCCCTGTCGTCTTGTTCAATAAAACATTTCATTTCCTTAAATATATTCAGTCCCTGAATTCCTTGGTTTTTAACCCGTCAATTTGGGAAAGAGACGCTCCAACTACTGTGTAAATGGTTTAACCTAAAATCAATGCAATATATTATCTGCATCAGAAAAGTTACAGTATCATTCTTCTCATAGTTGTTTCATTGTCTTACTTGTGAATTATGTAATGTAATGCATATAATATACTAGTATAATAATATGATAGGAATAAAATTGTATGTTAATTCAAAAATATCAATAGAAAAGGGGTCCCAGAATGCAATTGTTCCCCTCTTCTTTTAGATTGCCTATGCGCCTCTACAACCTTTAATTTCCATGACTGTCTTCTGTGAATAATCAAACAGAATTATATACATCGTGAACATGCAAATTAACATAAGATCACTCCTTTAATTCTATTATTTTACATATTCGATTTTTATGTGTTGTCATTATTCTCGTCTGTGTTCAACGATTCAAATTGTTAATCGTTATTTTTGAAAAGGACTTTCATCTAAGCGGAACAGTTTATTTATGGGATCTCTCTACATACAAAATCTATTGGTAACTAACTTCAAGAAATGTTTACAGGTGAAAAATACTCTATATTTTAAAAACATGTATTAACTTAATTCCAAATTGACTAGTTTTGAGTTTACCTTTTTTACAGACGATATTTGCCCTTTTTTTAGTATTTCTTTTGAGATATTTTAATGTATAGTAATTACCCGTACTACTACCGTAAAGGGAGAGACATGTATTTCCTCTTATTTAGCAGGAAATATGTCTTTAGTTATCGCGAAGGAGGTCGAACCGACAGTGGTGCCGGTAGGCGTCATAGGAACTTTAGATTACGTACAAACGTCTCGTAATTATTATTTGAAGAAAGTGTCATTAAAGTGCCGGGAAAATCGATGAAATAAGCGAAAATGCTATTAAAATAATGAGAAAATGTAAAAAATGACTTACTAATCGAAATCGACGAAAATTCAACAAAAAAGCATAAAAATGGGTCATTTCCTTTTGCCATAACATAAAATTAATATCTGTACTAATGGGCATTGTTCTAAAGTGAAAAAAATGACATTTCATTAAAATTCTCGCCTACCACTCTGCAATTTATTCAACTGTGTCTCTGCAGGTCATCAGCTCTGACAGTGCTTTCCAATCGGGACTTTACACGTCACAAGTGACGTCATCATGGTGGCGTCACTATAATGGCGTTCAACCTTGCGATTGGATGACACCGACACAGCTAAACAAGTGTCACAGGCAGAGTTGGGAAAATCGCAGGATAATAAATAGAGAGTGGATTTTTATGTAATTACATATTTTTTGTCTTTCTACTTACCGCTCTAAAAATTGTAATATCGGCGAATCATCGCTTTTCGAACACAATATGAAAATATTTCGTTACATATTTTTACATATTTAGTATTATATTACATATTTTACATATTTTGCCATTTTCACAAAATATTCTTTTTATTCTATTAATTTTCTTTAATTTCATTACTATTTTTTTATGAAAAGAAGTATTTTCAAAACAGTCAGCACTTTTTTCTACATTATTACTGCGTGCTGTCTACTCGAGGTACGCCACATGAAGATGCGGTCGTGTGTTCATGTAGTCCGGCGCGCGTGCTTCAGTCAATTCAGTGGCGGGAATTGTGCTTCAGTGACTGATATCAGTTTCACCTTTAGGTGTGCAATGTATCACTAACACCACGTTTCGTGACCTTTAACCTTAATTTCCAAATAATTTTTAAAATGTTTGTATTGTTTTTAAAATTTGTTTAGAAATATTTTTAGAAATATAATTTCGTATTATGTAAATGTATATTATTAGTGTATTTTAATAGTACATATTATACTGTAGTTTTTCTTTCTTGGCGCACAGGGGGGGGGTGTCAATAAAATGGAATATCTCACGGTATTTCGCGTCGTTCTCCGTTGTGCCGCCAAGAGTCGCATGATCGCCAGCACTGCTCGATACAGTCGCGATCATGCGACTCCTAGCGACACAACCGAAAACGACGCGAAATACCGTGAGATATTCTATTTTATTGAAACACACCTTTGCGCCAAGAAAGAAAACCCAAAGTATATACCCGATTTTACAATTTTATTATATATTCTTACGGTTTTCATTACATATTTATGTAAGAGGGTAAGTCAATAAGTATCTGCAATCAATGTTTATAATTTATTACAGTAAAAATACACAATTTTTATTGATATCATTTTTTAATATAGTCACCCTTATTTTCTATACATTTGGCCCATCTTCGCACAAGCTTTCCGATACCTTCTGAAAAAAAGGTTTTTGATTGTGCAGCAAGGCGTGAATGCACCACTTCTTTGAACTCTTAATCGGAGCAGAATCGACGGACCAAACAGACGGTATTCCGACGGGGCGAGACTGGGACTGTGCACAGGATGCTCCCACACATGATTCTCACACGATTGCAGCTTCTTTCTTCTTCAGTTGCTGCCGTTCTTCTCTCTTTCTTGTCGCTCGTTCGGCCACTGTTCTGGGAACTGGTAAACACCTCTCAGTGGTAGAACATTGTGCCCGTATTGTGTTGAAAACATGCTATGGATTTCCGCACCTAGTCACCTTTAAACCATAAAAAACGGATGACGGAACGCTCTTCTTCTTTGGTGCAAACAGAGAGTGCTGTAGCCATCTTTACACCACAACAGCGCAAGACTGACTGATCAGATAACGCTGAAACCTCCTACAGGCAAAGACAACGGTTCCATCTAGTTGTTAGGCAATACACAAAGCCGTTGAGTCTAACTAAAGACAATTAGAGCAACATTGCAGATACTTTTTGACTTACCTACGGACGTATTTTGACCTTTCATTCTGCGTATTTTTCCGGTCTCTAATGATGAGTGTGTTCTTGTGGTGGCGCAGGGCTGTACCCGCTGGTGGGGTGGCGCGTGGGCGGGGAGGTGGTGTACCTGGTGGAGGGCGCGTCGCACGACACCGGCACCGTCGTCGCCTGGGCGCAGGACGTGGGTGAGTACTAATGCCGCAATTCCTATGCTCTCGGCTGTCCGGGCGACCGCGTCCAAGGCTGTGACGCCGACGCGTCCGACCTTGTCGCACAGATTCTCAGGGCTAAAGTTGAGGAAGACCGCCCAGACAAGACAGTCTTTTTTATTTTTTAAGTAACTTTATCTTACAGCATGCTCCGTTACATATAACACTACATGCTTTCAAATACATGACAGTCTGTGAATCACTGTCTTCGACGCAGTCGCCTAAACAGCCAAGACCATTCGAATTGCGCTGGTCAAGGAAGCCTTCCACATCACGTAACACTTGATTAATTCGCGTAATAATTGAATTAACCACTCTGCCAACTTTATGGCTTTGTCATAGTCGCTTTTTTTCCGCTCAGTAATTAATGTCGATGCTGTTAACGTATAATTCAGTAATCGTATGAAGTGAGTAAATTGTTCAAATTGTATGTTATCCCAATCGGAAATCGAATCCAGGACTCCTGGATTACACTCAATTGCTCTGGATATAAACCAGGAGACCCGCATTCAAATAGGTCGTTTAACTAACACTTCGAACAATTTACTAATACTTTGCCATGTTTAAAAGCCTTTCGAGCAGCTATTGTGCTTTAGGCTTCAAAATTATAGCAATACTTTCACATTAACGGGTTAAGGGCTATAAATTATACAAATAATATAATCATTCTTTGATTCAAAAATAAAAATGGTATATAATTGCAGATTGAATTTAAGTGTAATATTAATGAAGAGTGAAAAAAACAGGTGAAAGGAACTTTCATTTTTTACAAACATATTCACGAATTCATGTATTGGTTCTTGAAGTTTTACGGTAATTTTCATTCAGTTATCAATGTAAAAGATATAAACTTTTAAAAATGTTAATTTCGTACTGAAACATCTAAATATTTAACAAAAATGAAAGAGATATCACATATTACATTAAAAATACCTTCTTCTGCCTGTTAGTAAAATGAATTGCTCTTACAATTAACACTGCCTGGTTTTTCCGACCATGTCCTGCGCATTGGCATCTGAGCACTTCACACTTTAACTTCCGCTTTCGTCATGAGTTTCGAGGAATACAAAAGGGAGTATATTCACGTGTTTGTCGCAACAAAATGCCTTGTCAACTGCTGTGATTATTTGTTTTTCTTCTTAGCACCGCTGTGATTCAAATCAAACCTTCCTTGTGCCCATTAGGTTTACTCAAGGACCCTGCCGAGTCAAGCGATGTCGCCAGCTCTGTTAAGGACTCGGGCGGAGTGTACTTCATTCCGGCATTCAGCGGACTGCAGGTAAGCAGATCACTCGAATACGTCAGAAAAAGTTTTTCCAAGTCGGTCCCGTGGCCGAGATCGCTAAAGCAGTAGTGCCATAGTGATCTCGTACCGAGGTGTCGCGGGCTCGAGTCCCGCTTCGGACATAGTTATATGTGTTCGTCATTTGACCCCCTATCACCACCACATCGTTTTATCCTCATACCATACCATTAAATACAATAGTGGTCGCTAATGGCCTAGTAGTTGATGCGACCTTAAATTAAAAACAAATTGTTTTCAAATTTACGAGTACGTGTTGTCAAATTTAGTAGGGTTTTACATGAAATTTCAAAATGTATATTTTATTTAATCCTGTCGCATTTACATGTTATTTACTTACGTGCTTGGAGTGGATTGTAAGCTCCTTCCATATAATAAAACTTCCTGCGGTTGATAAAAAGGGTAATTATTATATCTGATGTAATAAAGGGTACTGCCGAATTAAATATAATGTATACTAATTCATCGTCAATAGCAGTATAGGCATACAGTTATAAAATACTAGCTGTTACCAGGCGCGTTGCTGCCGCAGAAGAAATAATTATGGAAATTTCGTTTGAAATTTGAAAGAGTTATCTGCTTTAATTAGGAATAATGGAAAGAATATTTTTCTTTCTTTTTTTAAATTTCTTATGCTATGACTTTTAATAATATGCGTATATGGTCCTCTATACATTTATAGGCAGTCAAATTTTGTGTAAGAAATTGAAACAAATTCGTAAAATATTTTCTCTACGACTACTCCAGAATGTAAACATTTCTGCACGTTATCGGATACAGTAATGATACCGATTCCACAAGGCTGTCGACCAATCAGATTCATCATAGTTAATTACAAACGGCAGAGGGTTCTCGCAGTCGTCTACAGAGGCGCTGCGAGCTCTACCCCGGCAGATTGCAACTGTTTAAGACTGGTGAACCACGAAATAGTATGCGAGTTGGTGTTTGTTAGGGTCAGAGAACATAGCGTATTCTGAAGCCGTTCTGTTAGGTTAAGGCGCCCATTTAGAATTGTTAAAATATCAATTTGAAAGTCTTAGAGAAAGTATAGTCTTCTACTCGCGTAGAATGGCTATTATTCACTCGTAGAAATTCCGACACTCGTGAATAATAGCTATCATTCTACTCTGGTTGAAGAATATACTAATTCTCTAGTACTACTCCAGAATGTATACGTTTCTGCACGTTTATCGGATGCAGTAATGATGCCGATTCGATAAGTCGTGCGAGGATATTATTCCCGTATGGCTGTCGACCAATAACATTCCTCTTAGATCATTTATTATACACGACATTCTCATAGTCGCCTACAGAGTCACTGCGTGCTCTGCTGCGGCAGGTTGCAACTGTCGTAAGAGATGTGAACCACGAAACAGTATGAAAGTTGGTGTTTGTTAGGGTTAGAGAACATTGAGTGTTCTGTAGCCGTTCTGTAAAGTTAAGGCGCCCATTTAGTGTTTTTGAAATATCAATTTCAAAGCCGTAGAGAAAGTATAGTCTTCTACTCGCGTAGAATGGCTATTATTCACTCGTTGAAATTCCGACACTCACTCCTACGACGCTCATGTCGTAAACTTCAACTGTGAATAATAGCTATCATTCTACGCTCGTTGAAGAATATGCTATTCTTTATTATTACTACGTTTCGAGAACCTGTCTTATTTCCATCATCAGGTACTATAAAACCTACACAAATCCATATAATATTACATAATTATATTTTAATTTATTTGAAACGCGTGACAGATAATGATGGTCATTATTATAAATTTTTCTTTTTCTTCTAATTCGTTTTTTTAGTGGGAAAGTGAGGGAGGAAAACGGAAATTTCTAAATAGGGAGCAAGACAAGACAGGCCTAGCTGAAGGAGGCACGTCGGAACAGGGATACAATGGAATACATAGAAGTAGGGTATGCAGAAATGGAATTCCTCGTCCTGCCTAATAATTTACTGTAATAAATGCCCGGTCAAAGCCGGTTACTTCAGCTAGTGTTAGTAATAACAAAACAGTCATTGCATAATAAATTTAAAGATAAAGAAAGAAAATATCATTCTTTTTATCATTCCTAATTAAAGCAGATATCTCTTTCAAATTTCAAACGATATTTCCACAATTATTTCTTCTCCAGCAGCGACCCGCCGGGTACCAGCTAGTAACACAATGAACAACAAATTCGGTCGAACCTGGTATGCTGTGTAATGAGTACATCTCGGATTTTAGAACAAATACCTATTAGGATTCTTTAGAAGGTTGTGGAAAATAATTGCATATGTTTATGAATCACGAAGAAATAGATCTAATGACATCATCTAATAGTGCCTAAAATGTTCGAAAAGCCTATTTTATGATTGATGGTTTTATGGTTGATGCCTATTTTGATATTTTTTTTGCATAAAACTGGCTAAAACAAGTAATGTTGGAGACTTTTCATATTTTAATTACTCATTTTATAAATACCGAAACGTAAATACTCTTCAGAATTGTTCGAAACTGGAATATTCCCAGATCAAATACGCAATCGACTGCGCACCGAAATCTCTCACCCTACACACCGAAAATAAGGAGCTCTGTAAGTCAATATAAAGAGGATGTTTCACACTCGTCTCCGATCAGCACGCAGTTCTTAAGCAATTGCACCATTCCCGGTGCAGCTGCGCTGTAGGCAGCTTGAGGCTTCTCCAGCGGCGCGGCGCCTAAGCAATCCAAATGCCTAATTTATTCGCGATCAGCTTTAGATGCCAGAAAAAACTTTTCATGTCTACTGTGTTTTAAAAGCCTGGATTAATCATTTTGTAACACATTTAAGTGCCTAAAAGTCACCACTTTTTAGTTTAAGATTAACTTAATGCCTTATTTTACGTGTCGAGACTCGGGCCATCAGGCCCGCTCTTCCGTCTGACCGAGCAAATTTGGCAACGCTCCTTTCACCTAGCGGAGAAAGAAGGTTATTATCTCGGGCCACGAAACAGGCGATTTGAATTTAGCTCAGATACTTCTTTTAGGCGTGAGGACCTTTCACATGCAGTAAATCTACCACATGGGACAGCCGACTTTACTTCCCCTCCGAAGGAAGGCGTACGAAGGATTTTTCTCGCCGTTAAAACCCACTTGGCTTCGATCGGGTTTGAACCCGCAATCTTCGGTACAACAACCCGACACGCTGACCGTTACACCATGGAATCCACATTTTATGCCTAAAAGTGCCTAATTTCATAATTTTGTTACCTATTTTATGTGCCTAAACCGTAACTTTTTTATGGCTAAAGTTCCGAGGTGTGTGCGTGTGTGGGCAGGCGCCGATCAACGACGTGGGCGCGGCGGCGGGGCTGCTGGGCGTGAAGCCGACGACGGGGCGCGCGCACATGGTGCGGGCCATCCTGGAGAGCGTGGTGTTCCGCGTGCGGCAGCTGCTGCGCTCGCTGCACGACGAGGCGCGCGTGCGCTGTCACAGCATCAGGTCAGGGCACGACACGACACGCGCCGCGCCCAGCCGGCCGGCACGCAGGGGACGGGCCACTGCAGTCCCTCTCACCGGGAGGCCCTATACTGCGATTTTCTTAACCCTGCCCCTGACAGGATTCAGCTGTTGATGGTTTCATCCAATTGGGAATTTGAATGTTATCATAGTCACTGTAGCGACGTCACTGTAGCGACATATAAGCTCAAGATTGGATGGCAGCGAAACAGCTGATTCCTATCAGGGGCAGAGTTAAGAAAATCGCAGTATAGTTTCGTTTCCCAACGGTGGCAAGATTTTCGACACTAGCTTGTCAGCTAGATCGAATTCAGTCGCTGGCTGGAGGAGAATTCTAGCGGCCGGCTGCTCTGATCGGTCGTTTTCCGTGGTTTCTCCGATCAACACCAAGCGAGTGCCGGAGCAGTACCCTAACAAACGGGCCACGAACCGCGCGCGATTTTGCTTTCCTCTTCCTTGTCCTATCATCACCCCTTACATACACACACTAACATGCACTGCACTACCACACTGCCAGGAGACCGGTCCGGAGCTTAGAGCTTTTCCCGGCTGGGGCAGTGCCCCGCTGGTGGGAGATGCCTGGTTCGGGAAACCCTGCTAGTCGACGGTAGGTCGGCGCCGGATCTTGCCGTCCAGCACGGAAAGATCACCGCCTCCTTCCGATGAACAACACGCACTACACGTACGGGAGTAATGACATCTGTAGTTGACGCACCCGGAATCACGAACAATCAATCAATCAATGGAGGGGACGGAGTGTGTGGGCCGCCTTAGGTGGCGCAGGGCAGCAGTTGATATCACTGCGGTGCCTGTGGCCGGGAGGTCTTGGGGTGCGGGTCGCCACGGTGGCAAACATGTTCGATTCTTGATAGGCGGGTCGAGTTAATCCGCTGTCTAGGGGAGAATTCTAACGGGTGACGGCTCTTATCTGGAGTTTCCCGTGGTCCGATCAACACGAGGCGAATGCTGGAGCAGTGCTCTAGCAAATGGGCCTCTGCGCGCTATCTTTCCTTCCTCTTCCTTTAGGTGGTGGATTTTTTTCTTGATGTGTTGCAAAGGGAATGACATCTGTAGAACAAGTTCGTGAACAGATCAAACATTCTTGCGTTGCATTTCACTATTGAGAACAACACGTCGAGCTGAAGCACGCAGGGTTGAACAATTCAACAAGGATAGGACAAAGATATATCAATGGTTTCTGCAGAATGTTTCTTTCCCTTGAAACCTTATATTATCAAACTGCACTGGTATTGTGATTGACGATATAAATAGCTGCCATAAGGATTGAAATTTGGACAGAATGAGCCTTAACAGAGTTATGTGATGACTTGGCAGTTGTTAAACTCAAACACTGCCACAGAGTACAACTACTTGAGGTGATGAGCGGTGCAACACTAATACTCGTATACAACAAATTGGTTTCTATGGCTCCTCCAAAAAGTCTTGTTCAAAGACTTGCCGTACCCAAGCAGTTGGATGACCAGCTTGAGAAGTTTTTGACCTGCGGTCTAGGTCTGTATTTATTGTTCTTTCTTGCCAATTGTTTAAGGAAAGAAACCAGATCTATTGTCTATAATGCATTCATACTAACAACAAACAAGCAAATCACTGTTCGTGTACAATAAGACATCAATAAAAGCTTTTTATCGCATAGGTTGGTATCACATGAATCTATACATGAAATGTGTGTACAAATTGTGTGAGATGTCAATTACAAGCAATCGTTTTTTTTATGACTCCTCTGAGGGCGTAGAGGTTGGTACAAAAAGTGCTTATGGAATTAAATGGTCTAGAAAACTTGCGTACACAGTGTTTTGTGACACAATTGTGAAAGACTCCCAAAGAAAATCTTCTATCACAAATAACATAAAATGGTTAATAACAATGTTAATTATATAGAGTTTGTCAGCAAGAATGGCATGCAAGCAAGCGAAGGACGACGCAGATACCCCGATAATGAACACAGTTTGCCCTTCGATCCAACAAACAAGACCATATTTGTATTTGGTAAAGATATAGATCTGTTGGTCATATTTAGAGCTCTCAACTTTTCGTCTCTTTTCACCTTAATCTCTTTTATTGTCTGTGTCTTACGATTATGTTTTCAAGACCTCTAATACTTTACTGTCTTACATTACTGCCGTGAAATATTACATTACAAACAAGTGGACAGAGTCTTTCTTCTGAATTTTAATTTTATTTTCATGTTGTATTCTCTTGGAGTTTAAACATTAATAACAGACATTTTGTAACTTTAACTTCTCGAAAACGGCCGATGTGGCTAAGAGCGTGTACCGACTCTGCGCTTCGGTCCGAAGGGTCGCGGGTTCGAGCCTTGTTGGGCATGGTTGTTTGTTCTTTGTTTCTCATGTATGTGTAGTCGCGGAGGGCCTCGCGTTCTGCTGACCCCAGATTAGAGGAACCCGCAAATGTGTTGATGTCTAGTGTATGGTCGAAAATGCGTCCCATTGGGACGTGAAGGGTAACCGGCTGTCGGCTGGATAAAAGCCTTAGAAGAAAAAAAACCTGTCGAAATCGCATCCTCGCCTTCGGGAGTGCCATGAGAGACTTTTCAGGAAGTTTCACCTCCTCGTTGTCTTTCCCAGCTATGTTCTTTACATGGCAACTTCCCACGAGGCAACATAAATATCAGGTTTTTGCTACAGCTTCCCGCGACCCGGCAGCCTCGACCTCTTCAACTGGGTGACTTTGAACTGCCTCTTTCATGAACCAACTCTCTGTTTCATTTTCAGTGAAACTCAACAATTCATTACAGAACCAAAAGCTGTGTAAAACGTAGGAAGAAAAGTTAATTCATTGATCGTCCTAAGTAAAGAATGCACCTAACATATACTCGAGTGAAGCATTCAAAACATTCTAAGCTACGAGTATATTGTTGATATTGTCTTGAATGATAATTAATCCAAGCAGCAAACCATTTAGAATATGATTATAATTCTCTCCTAATGACATAATGATACATAAATAAATTAGAAAATAGTTATTTATGTACTAAGGGCGTTAACTGAGTCTAATGATCTCGGGCGACAAAACCCCCTGGGGCTTTTTACCACCGCTCGATCATTATAACTCTTATAACGCCCTTGGTGCGTCAATAGCTATTTTGTTGCATAAATAACCAAGGGCATTATAAGGGTTATAACGATCGAGCGGTGGCAAAAAGCCCCAGGGGGGTTTGTCGCCCGAGATCATTAGACTCGGTGAACGCCCTTAGTACATAAATAACTATTTTCTAATTTGTTTATCACCAGTTAACGGCCGTGGGAAATAGTACATGATTTTTATTTTTTTCGAAATTTTAATGATTCAGATTTACTTATCTACTAATTAACCAGTTGTTAACGTGATTGGGTTTGTCTTTTCGTATTTCCATCCCATAAGAGAACATGTAGTACCATTCAACTGTTTTCATATTTCCCTCCTAACCGCGATCCTGTCGATCCAGGTAAGTTTTTATTTTTTATTTAATAGGTAATTATAACAAATTTATACAAAATTTCAGTTCTTTTAGCTATGTGGCTAGGCTGAAGGCCTTTAAGCCATTACAATACCTACATCCTACCGCATTCTAACCTTTCGAATTCTGGCATTCACCCCTAATGGTCTCTTCATCGCATCAAAGCCGCGGAAAGGAGACCATAAGGTACGGCTGAGGAAAAAACCCCTGAAGGGGGAAAAACCTGCCGTCAGAAGACGAGTACATGCTAAACTACTAGATTTTATTTCCTAAACTATTTATTTATTTCCTGGCGTGGGCATCTTCTCCATCCAGTCTTTGGCCTCCCCGCTTCTGAAATCAAACACCGCCACAGAAGATCGCCCGCACCACCGCCTCTTCGAACAATTTTCTACTAATTAACTTAATTATCGCATACTGACGAATTTAATTATTACTAACTTACTACTTATTATTCATGATTAGGCATTACTGATTACCTTTCTAGTTAACTTAATTATCTCTTGCTTATTGAATTAATTATTTCATCTCCGGTCTAGGCTCCGCTCGTACTACTAACCAGTGCTGTTTTCCCATTCCCTGATTACCGTTTCCCTGATAGTTCGAACCTTTCCTAAAAATGTTCCTAATTCTTTCATGAAGTGAGATCTATTATCAGCTAATATGTTTTGAGCGAGCGTTATGTTTCTGAATTGGAAGCAATAGTTCCCCATTCCCATCCATTTTCCTCTCCAAGTTTCTGTAGCGCAGCAATTTAACAGAATGTGGATCCAATCTTCTCTATCACCGCAAAGTACACAGATTCCATTGTCGTTCGAATCCTTCATTCTACGTTGCATCCACCCTCCTACCCTAAACCAAGCGTATCCCCCTCTTGCATCCCTTTTAAGTGTGTGTACGTAACTTTCGCATCCCCATACAGGACTCGTGTGAATTTGTACCACTAACGAACATTTTTCTGCCGATGCTGCCAAAATATCTTGCCTTTTAATATCCGAAAGTCGATCTGAAATTAACTGTTCTATCTCCCGTGTTCCCCTATTCTCAATCATTTCAGGAGAAACGTCTCCCAAACCTGCGCGTTCTAGTACCCGTTTCACTTTGTACGCCCAATAGCGCTGATCTTTTTCCTGTAGTTGCGCTCTAAAGCACCTGCGAATAAGCGTGTCCGACTCTTCACATGCTAATCTAAGCCAAAACTTAATGGCTTTCATTTTTAAATCTTTCCAAATTCCTACACTACCTACTTCTCTTAAGACGCCGGCATTAGCTGCGAATCTAGAGACTCCGAGAATTAATTTATAATAATCTGTTTCGATGCTTTCTAATCTGTCTATTCTGTCCACTCCCCAGATTTCCGCCCCGTAATTCATTGCTGGGAGCACTAGCGATTTAAACATTGTGTCGCACACCTTTAAAGGCAATTCCGGTACTCTACGCATTACGCAACCGATTTCTTTGAGAGCAATTCTTCCTTTACTATGAGCCGCAACTATGTGTTTGTTCCATCCCCCGTTCATAGAGAATTTTGCACCAAGATAAGTAAAAGTTTTAACACGGTCGAGTTCCTCCTGTGCGTAATACCATTTCTCTTTGTTACTCCAAATAAACCCATTCTTGAAGACAACAATTTTCGTTTTTTGAATATTTACTTTTAGTCCCCATTCGACACTATATCTTTCTAGGGTGTTTAAACTCGACTGTAATCCCTCAATCGTTTCTGAGCATAGAACTAAATCGTCCGCATAAAGTAATCCGGGAATTTTCAGGCCATCAATTGCCGGTGCAGATGTGTCGGTTTCCTGTACCCATGTCAATAAATCATTTATATACAAGATAAACAACAGAGGTGAAAGAGGACAACCCTGTCTTACCCCTACTGTTGATTTTATTTTTTGCGTTGTACTTCCGTCACCGCACTTAACGCAGAAATTTACTTCTCTGTACATACTTTGTAACACCGTTAAAACTTTACTTGAGATGCCTAGTTCATTTAGTTTTCGCCATAGCGATTCTCTGTTGATTGAATCAAACGCCTTTTCGAAATCAACAAAACTGCAATATAAATGGCCTCGTTTACGTGAAAGCGCCTGTTTTACTAGTGTATCTAACACAAAGATATTGTCGGTGGTCGCGTAGCCTTTCCTAAAACCTGCTTGCATTTTTGAAATTTTTCTATACTTTTCCGCCCAGTCGCTCAGTCGGACGTTAAGAATTTTACAGAACAATTTACTTAGCGCTGGTAAAATACTAATGCCACGATAATTATCTGGGCAACTCGTATCGCCCTTATTTTTATAAATAGGTTGGAGAATAGCTGTACTCCAAGTTTCTGGATACGACCCGGTATCAAGAATGCTATTAAACACATTCAAAATACTCTCCGGATCTAAGTTCCACAACTCCGAAATAAATTTTGTCGGAATGCCATCCGCGCCGCAAGCTTTTCTAGTGTTCGTGGCTAAAATTCCTTTATTCACTTCATTCCACGTTAACGGTTCATCTAATTCAGGCACTACCCGTTCAGTGAATATATTTGCCCCTCTTTCAATGTCAGCTATTGCGAGCGTTCGTGAAAAATACTGCACCCACGCGTCTGCTGAAATTTCATTACGTGCATTTATATTACGAGGCGCGTTCATAAAGTAAGGGCCGTTTGGTCACAGAAAAAAATGTACTCATAAGAAACAAATTTTATTGTCATATTTAGTTAGGTACAATCTTACTTTACTTCTCTACATAATCGCCGTTCACTTTTAAGGATTTTTCGTACCGCTGCACCAGCTTCTTTAACCCCTCTGCATAGAAGCTTGCCGCCTGAGAGTTGAACCAGTTGATAACGGTGTTTTTGAGGCCCTCTTCGGTTTCAAAACGTTGTCCACCGAGCCACTGTTTAAAATGCAAGAAGAGGAAGTAGTCGCAAGGTGCAAGATCGGGACTGTACGGTGGGTGGTCAAAAAGTTCCCAACGAAAATCTTGAATTATCTCATTGGTTTTGGCAGCAGTGTGAGGACGCGCGTTATCGTGGAGGAGGATTATGCCAGATGACAGTTTTCCGCGGCGTTTGTTTTGGATCGCACGTCTCAATTTTTTTAGCGTTTTGCAGTACACGTGAGCTGTAATTGTTGTCCCACGTTCCATGAACTCAACCAAAAGAACACCGTCTTTGTCCCAGAAAACTGTAGCCATCAATTTTCGACTTGTGTACTGAGTTTGCTTGTGAAGATGAGTGTCGCCACAGCATCGATTGAAGTTTTGTTTCTGGGTTGGCGTAGGATACCCACGTCTCGTCCCCAGTAACAATGTGAGAAAACAAATCATCTCCATCTTGTTGATAACGGGCCAAAAACTTTCGTCCACTAGACATTCTTTGCTCTTTGTGGTGGTCGGTGAGCATTTTTGGTACCCACCTTGCACACAATTTGCGGTATGCGAGGTTTTCTGTGACAATATTGTAAACAGTAGTGCGTCCAAGTTGAGGAAATTTGTCAGCCAGACCACTAATCGTCAATCGACGATCAGATCGCAGTGTTTGGTCCACTTTTGAAACGATTTCATCGGTCTGAATACTGGGCCTGCCACTCCGCTCTTCATCATGGACATTTGTTCGGCCGTTTTTAAAATCACGGCACCATTGTCTAACCTTTCCTTCACTCATAACTGTAGGTCCGTAAACCAGGCATAACTCCCGATGAATTTCAGCAGCCGACGATCCTTTTGCACATAAGAAACGAATCACAGAACGCACTTCACAGTTGGCGGGATCAACGATTTTCGCGGACATTGTTCTTTGCATTCACGGACAACAATACGACTTCAGAATCAAAACAAATGACGCTGTAGCTTCGCAATCAGTCAGTAGATGGCGTTGCAGTAGTAAAACTGTGATTCGAAGCGCCAATATTTATATATAAGCAAACGGCCCTTACTTTATGAACGCGCTTCGTACTACGCAGAGATCTGATAACGTCCCAGATTGATTTACTTAGATCGTTCTTTACAATAGCTTCTATTCTTGCTGCCTCCCTTTCCTGCCAAGATTTCTTCGATTTCTTAATTGTAGCCTCGTACTGCCTGCGTAATACCAAGTAGGCATTTCTCGCTTCACCTGTTCCCACGCTTCTATACTTCCTTAAGGCTAATATTGCTTCACGCCTGCTTTCGCGACACTCCTCGCTAAACCACCCTTGGGTCAGTACCCTTCCTCCTGCCCCCCACTTTCGCATGCCTCTTCCTGCGCTGAACAGCCGCCCTTCTAACTCCTTTGTTTGCTGCTCAGGCGACCGCAGCTCTCGCGCCCACCCCGCCGAGTTAAGAATAGCCTCCTCAAATTCCTGCCGCCTATCCTCTTTCCAGGTAAACCGTTTTCTTGCTAATGCCAAGTCCGTTGCTCCCGCGCGCACCTCTGTCGATATCTGTTCAGTGGCGTTTACCGCTAAATGTACGCACACAGGCAAATGGTCGGATTCAGCCCGTAACTCGATCACAAAATCTAATAAATTGCTTATTATTTCACGAGACAACAGAGCATAATCTATTACACTACCCCCATTTCCACTAATAAACGTGAGTTCCCCTTCTGTATCCTGTTCATGGTTACCGTTTAATAATTCGAGATTAAATCTGTCGCATAATTCCAACAATTCCTGCCCCTCGTTATTGAAGACTGGGTCTTTGCTTTTTCTCGTAATCGCTCTCGCGTCTTGCCGATCGAAGTCCGAGAACACTTCCTGCTCATTGCCAATTCGAGCATTCATATCACCTAACACTAGTAAGTCAGTATTCGGATACCTCTGCTTCAACGTGTCTATGAAATCATTGATTTCGCCGAATGCTACGGGAGAGAAATAACGGGAGCCCTGTGGGTGCCGGTAAATAAATACCAGCGAAATGTCCGCATTTTGCATTACTAGTCTAATACATAGAAAATTGTCTGAATTTGTAGGAATTTACTTAATAAAATGCATTAACCTAGCGCGAAATAGGCACGCAACACCGCCCGGATACCGGCCTCTTTCACCTCTGCGTTTTTTGTTTTTGCATACGGCTGAAAAACCAGGTACATTTAAAATTTCACCTTCCTTCCACCAAGTTTCAACTAGACCTATTATGTCAAACGTATTTACGTAGCTCAGAAAGTCATGATTTTCGAGCTTAGAGCCTAGACCTTTGATGTTCCAACATCCTATCCTTATGACCTATTCTTGCCTATTCGGCGAACTATTGGATTCCGACTCACCGCGGGTTTCCTGCTGCTGCGAGATGTTTGAAGCAGCCATCGCCCTCGTGTACGGCCGCTCCAAGCTGTCCGCCGCGAACCGACCGGGACTCGCCGAGTTCCGCGAGCTCCGCCGGGATCGCGAACGAGACCTCCGGCGCGACCGCGAGCGAGGACGCCTCTCCTGCGAAGCCGCAGGGTCAGCAGTCCCCCGTACCACCCCAGAACGGGGCGCCGCCGCGGGCGCGGCCGCGGTCACGGCCGCCGGCGCGGGCCGGGAAGGCCGCGAAGAGGCGCCCGCTAGCGCGGCGGGGGCGTCTGCCCTCCTGGGGTTCTGTCCCCTCGCCGAGCCCACGGGACCCCGCCGCTCCACCCCCTCCCACGCCCGCGGACGGGCCGACAGCTCGCCTAGGACGAAGCTACGCCCCGACACGACAAGCTTGTCGAAACGAATCGACGCCTGCCTTCCGCTAGCTTTCGCCTCCTGCAAGAAAGGTATCAACGCCTTACGCGTTTGCCGCACTGCCCAACTCAAGTCCTCACGGACGCGCACACTAGAATTCCGGGAGAGATACTCCCGGGCTGCACGCAGCAGCTCCTCCCGCTTCCTGAATGACGCCAGCTTGGCCACAATCATGCGTGGCTGTCCGTGGCGCCGTCGTCCGGTCCTGTGCGCGCGCTCGATGTCGTGTAGCTCCAGCCTGACACCCAGCTGCTCTGCTAGACCCAGAATGCACCTTTCCGAATCCGCCCACGACTCGTTCTGCTGCTCCGGGATGCCAGTAACAATGACATTGTTGCGTCGCGACTGGTTCTCAAGGTAATCAACCTTGCGCGCCAGCCGCTCGTTCGCTGTCTGCAGCGACTGCATCGTACCCTCTGCCGATGCGACCCTGGCCTGCAAAACATCGATCCTGTCAATCATTTCCCTGTGGTTTCTATTGATAGTGTCGATGATATCGCCGTTAGTAGGAGGGCCGGGATTCAGCTCCACCCCACCGATCGCCAATAGCACCGCCACCACCGCCGCGCCCAGCACGCTCGCAAGGAGCCCCAGCCCCTGCGCACTCCCCCGGGCTCCGCCACCGCGCGGCAAGCAGGCCCCTGACCCATCGGCCGATAGCCGCTCGCCACTGCTCCGTCGACACCATCCCGCAGCAGGTAGAGCGCTTAGGAAAACACGTCCGCTCGGCTCTGCGTCTGACGAGAGACTGGTAAGTTATGCAGTGTATTCGAACTTCGTATCGAAAACAATAACAATCAATATCCTATGAGTAAAAAATAAACGTTCTTGAAAATATTCTTTACTGTCGCAATGGCTCTAGATTACTGTCATCTTGATAAGAAATTAAAAAGACAGGAGAGCACAATGAAATTATTTTACTTTGTCTCAAAGTATTTAAAGAGTCTTCGCGATTTATTTGACAACGTATTGTATAACACTAGCAGTGCTAGCTAGCACATTACAGAACGTGAACATTGTAATAAGTCACATCTTGACGATAGAAGGTAATCATTCGTGAACCGATCCGGATCACTGCTCCAAACACATCAACAGGCGGGCCCCCGATACTCGTAGTTCCTCCTTTTACCAATAGATAGTGTTTCGATGAGGCGTCGTGGCTCAGTAGAGATACGGTGAATGCCTTGAACGTGTACGACTCATTTATATGTAAATTACGCCAGATTAAATATAAAATGTGTCAAGATGTATTCAAATTCTTGGAAATATGACAAAAAGTATAATTGAATTCTAGGTTTATCTACTTTAAAGTCTACGCTACCAATCTTGCTTGGTGTCTCGCGACCTACTTGAGGCCAATTTAAAGTCGGTTCGCCAGTAAATTCTCTATAATAATATTGTGATATATTGTTTTCTTAATTTCTGGTGAGGTTTTGCTGCAAAATACATTGTGTGGCTTAGCGCTACGTTCGAAAGACTGGTCACGATTAATTTTATCTCTTAAAAACAACGCATGTTCATTGATTTGCATTTACAGGAAACCACTTTCTTCCTGTTCTTGATACAAGCGGCCTCCTCATGTTAACCGTTCTCTTGTTAACTAACATTTTTGGAGATGTCTCACTTCTCTTTTGCACCGAAAGCGCCGAGATACTTGCGAAGCGATATCGTAGATCGCAATATTTAAAAAACAATTATTTATTTTAAATCCCTTTAGAAACGGCAAAGGAAATTAGCGATCACTACTATTTTAAACATTAATAAAGTTTCAACAATAGATTTAAAACACAGTAGATACAACACACATAAACAAAAATTTATGTTCTTTGTTGCGTTCTTCATTGCCTCTTGGCTCTTGTGTGATTTGCTAACCTCCAAATCCTACTTCTCTAAATGAGTAATAAATAGGGAAGGGATTTTGATGACCTAAATTGATGACCTAACTTGCCAAAAATGATCAATAAAATGCTCTTAAAATGGTTTAAAAATTCCCTTAAAGCAAAGAAAACGATGTACAAAAACGATCAGAACCTTTTTGAATGAACAACTCAAGCTGGTTACGTTACTGATTTAATCGAGGCTGCTTCTAAACGTTCAAGTGAACTCAGCTTACAAACTTTTGGTTTGGACTGTTCTTTACCATGAAATCTCTATCCTTATTTATCCCGAAATCGGCCGAACAGAGAATGGTGCTGAAGGCGTCACATAAATCTTAGATCACATAAAACGGCTGCCATCACAATTTCTGAGCGAAGAAATCGAATGGGCTACTCAGCAATTCTCTGGAGGACATATGTTGCATAACGTTATTTGAAGCAAGTACAATGAAAATGTTAGTAAATTGATGAAATCAGCCAACAATGCATTAAAATAACGGGAAAATGTAAAATATGAGTTATTAGTCGACAAAGAGGAAAAACGCCAAAAAAAGGAGATAAAAGTAGGTCATTTCATGTTGTTAATAAACATAAAATTAATTACTGTACTAAACGACTTGTTGTAAAGTGAAAAGAAAAACAAATGACATTTCATTAAAATCCGTCCGCTAGGGATGAGTAATAATAACTTGACTGAATGAGTAATTCCGAGATAATGCCTGCGGTAGTGCACGCATGTGTAAGTGTGGGTACGTAAGGGTTGAGGACAGGACAAGAGGAAGGAAGGCGTTCCTTCCGTGGCCCTTTTTTAAGGTACTGCTCTGGCATTCACCTGGCATTCACCATTGATCGCTAAACCCACGGGAAACTTCCTGTCAGAGCAGCTGGTCTCTAGAATTCTCCTCCAGACTGCGGCTGAATTCCGTCCATCTGTTCTGCGAGCAGGGGCGGATCCAGCCGATCGTTGTGGGGGGGGGATCATAGAGTTTTGTTAAATAATGATCATATTTCTTATTACATTGTATATTTTTGTAGTGTGTATATGGTACTATGCAATATTATTGTTTAAACAATTACATAATTGTAACATAAGTATTTAAATCAATTTCGTCTAATAATGGAAAGTAACTAACGAAAACGCTAGGCCTTTGGGGAGGGGGGCATGGCCCAAAGGCCTAGATTTTTCGCTTGTTACCTTCCATTATTTGACAAAATTGATTTAAATATTGGGCCCCCATGCCCCTGCAAGCGCCTGTTAGCGAGTGTCGGAATTCCGTCGCGTGGGGCCTGGAATCCTATCATGTTGTTTCACTGGACGTGCGGTGTGTGCGTGTGTACGCAGGATCGACGGGGGCGTGTCGCGCAACGACTTCGTGGCGCAGCTGCTGGCGGACGTGGCGGGCGCGCGGGTGGAGCGCGCCGCCGCGGAGACGTCCGCCCTGGGCGCGGCCTTCGTCGCGGGCCTCGCCACCGGTCAGTGCCCCTCCCCCTCCTCACCTCTGTGCCGCTTGCCAACGCTCCCACTTATACGCACGCGTTAAGGAAATCACTGTCTATCCTTCTCCTCCTCAACCTTTTCCTCCTCCTCCTTCTCCTCCAGTTCCCTACTCCAATGCAATGCTGCCGCTTGCACTCACATGCAATTAGGTAATAAAAACTATATATATCCTTCTTCTCCTTAACCTGTTTCTCCTCCTCAATATTTTTCTCTGCCTTAACCTGTTTCTCTTCCTCAACCTTTTTCTCTTCCTCGACCTTTTCCTCCTCTTCTTCCTCCTCTTATTCCTCCTCCTCCTCTTCATCTTCCTCCTCCTCTTCATCTTCCTCCTCCTCTTCATCTTCCTCCTCCTCTTCCTCCTCTTTATCTTCCTCCTCTTCATCTTCCTCCTCTTCATCTTCCTCCTCTTCATCTTCCTCCTCTTCATCTTCCTCCTCTTCATCTTCCTCCTCTTCATCTTCCTCCTCTTCATCTTCCTCCTTCTCTTCCTCCTTCTCTTCCTCTTCCCCCTTTTCATCTTCCTCCTCCTCCTCCACCATCATCTCCTCCTTTTCCATTTTCATCATCTCCTCCTCTTCCTACTCCTCTTCTCCTCCTCCTCTTCCATTTTCATCATCTCCTCCTCGTCCTCCTCCTTTTCTCCTCTTCTACTCCTCTTCCACCTTCATCATCTCTTCCTCTTCCTCCTCCTCCTCAACCTTCATCATCTCCTCTTCTACCTTCTTCATGTTTTCCCTCCGCAGCCTCCTGCGTGTAATCCTTCTCAATCCTCCTCGAGGTGGATACGAGAAAATATAATGTAACCCTCCTTTGCACCAATGGAATATTACATTGGTGTAAAGGAGGTTTCGTTGCAATAACTTTGTTTAACATTAGTGTAAACACAATGTCCCCTCAAGGTCACGAGCTGGAAGGGGATACTACCATCCAATCGGAAACTTGAGTACCACATACGTAAGTCATAACAAAGCTTCCTACTGGAAGACTGTGTTCCCCCTCTGTTTACAGCTCGTGACCTTGAAGGGACACTACGTTTAAATCGCTGTATAGTATGTAATCAGATAACAATTAATCCTTCTGCTCTTTCTCCTCTTTCTTTTACTTCTATAAATTGCTCTTCTCCGTCTATTGCTCTTTCCCGTGTACAGTTCCAGTCATTGCTCCTTGTTTTCGTTTTCCCCTTTTTTCCTTTTCCCCAGATTTCCCTTCTCCACCTTCGTTTTCTCCCTCTCTGCGTTGGTTTCCTTTGTTTTCCTGTTTTTTTATCTTAATCTTTTGTTTTGTTGTTTTCATTCTGATATACTACTATTATCTTTCATTTTATTCGGTATTTCTTCTTTCATGCTCTTTTCTTTTTCGTCTTGTTACATGTGTTTCTCCTTTTGCTTCATTTCCACCATTTTCTTTTCTGTGTCTTTGCCTAATTTCCTTCTATTTTTGCTCTTTCCTTTGAACCCCCCCAGACAAAAATATTGATGGTATAATGATTAGGATGAGTTCGAATTCGCCGTAGCTTTGTACAACAAATATTGCGTTGTGGATGTCCCTACCCAATAATAAAGTTAGGCACTACTTACGTTAACTGTGGGCAAACATTGCTTTTTTTCTTTTTATGAGTAAACAGGTTTCCGGGGGAAGGGACTTCGTGGAACCTTCCCTAATTATACTGGACTTGTTTGTCCTTGCTTTGAAAAATACATTTCGTAATCCACCGAAAAACAGTGAATACTATTTTCTACTTGCACGAACTGAAGACTCACAGAAACTTCCGACAAATGTCTTCATTATGGAAAATAAGGTCGATAGAAGGTACAATTTCTGAGTGTTCCTAACTCTCATATATTAAAAAATAATTGTAAATATTGGTATTTTGGGTGGTGGGTATAAAAATGTTGCGAGTTCCATATGACTGAGAAATTACGAAGTAATAAATCTCACAGATAAGCGTTTGTAACAACATACACAAAAGTAATGGTGGTAGAGCTGAAAAAGAGAGGCTAAATGATAATTATAACTTTTGTTCCTTTTTTACTTTAGAAGTTACATTTTGCTACAATTTTATTACAATACTTTCTTTTTCTGATATCTGTGATAAATCTTGAGGTAAATATTAGCATAGTTCATAGCAATAATACAATTTGAAGGCTCGCTCAATAAGAATATTCATTCTTTAAACACAGAAGTCATTTATTCAGTCTCTGATCAGACATTAATTCTGAACAGAACACCAGCAAATATTAACATGTGTAGAACAATTAGCATGCAAAACAAAACGTACGTAAGTTGACACAGTGAACACAAATTAAAGAATGCTTCTGTACACGCAGAATTCTATTTCCGACGAAAAACTCTGCGTGGCGTAATAATAAGCTTCATTGGTTTATAATTAGGAAAGCTAAATTGTAGCAAAGATAGATTTTATGTGAACTGTCGGCTGAACGGACTCCTGATTCCCAGTCTCTGTGTATCAGATCCTTCAGATTGCTCCCTGGCAAATCGTGGACCCGTAGGTTCATCTACCCATCAACCCGAGGGTTTTTCTCATCCAGGTGTTTTCCATCAGCGTGGTTCCGCCCCAGCCGGGAGCAAATTTGATATATTTAGAGCACTTAAAATATGCAAACTTTTTATCCTTTACCATTACTATACTTTCATGGAGTTTCCGGAAGGATTTATGCGAAAACATTTAATTCGATTTTTATTAGTTTCTCTAAGATTGATGTGCATGAAGGATGTGAAAACACTTTACCTCATGAGCCGCCGCTATGGTGAGCTAGCGGAGTTAGCCCCGTGTCTACAGTAGTTGCCGCTGCAGTGTCTGTTTTCAATTTTCGACATTTGATGAATAGATAGGTCGAATTTGGCCATTTTCTGAAGAACTCAAGCGGCCCTTTGATCGGTGGTTTTTCGCGGTTCCTCCAATCAATACCTGGCGAATGCTGAAGCAGCACCAACAAACGTGCCACGGATCGCGTATGATCTTGTAATCCTCATCCTTACCCCCTCTTCTCATCTTACACACATACATTTCATTACATCACTACAAGACTTATCAGGCGAACGTACTGGAGTTAAGAACTTGTTCCGCTAGGAGAGATACCTGCAGGTAGACAGCTCCGCAAGCTCTTGTGTAGGTCGCCGCCGGATCTCACGTTCAAGGGGGAGGGAACACGCTAACTCGCTGCTAGAACATGCACTACACTCACGGGAAAAATGATCAAAGAAGTAGTTTGAGATCCAGAAGGAGGTGAGAGGATCTTGGACACCTTGCCCTAGATCCCGCCGTCTTTGGTTCTCAGAACTTTTTTCATTCAAAACATATACAAAATATAATTCCTTGTTATTCAAGTTAATCGCTGTAAGTTATTGCTGCTGTATGGAGAGGTGAATTCTATTTATGTAGTGGGAGAGGGTGCTTGAAATAAGGGGTCTCCGTGGATATTCTGCCGCAGACTTCTTATTTTCCGTGGGTGCCCCTATCGGAAACGCGAAATATTTACTCTTGTGATGATAACGCAAAATATTTACTCACGCTGTTGTTGGTGGTGGTACCGCGAAATATTACTCCTTGTGATGGTGGTGGTACCGCGAAATATTACTCCTTGTGATGGTGGTGGTAACGCGAAATATTACTCCTTGTGATGGTGGTGGTAACGCCAAATATTACGCCCTTGTGATGGTGGTGGTAACGCGAAATATTACTCCTTGTGATGGTGGTGGTAACGCGAAATATTACTCCTTGTGATGGTGGTGGTAACGCGAAATATTACTCCTTGTGATGGTGGTGGTAACGCGAAATATTACTCCTTGTGTTGGTGGAGGCAACACGAAATATTACTCCTTGTGCTATTGTTGTTGTTGGTAAAGCGAACTATTTACTCCTTGTGCTGTTGTTGTTGGTGGTGGCAAGGCGAAGCATTCCTCCTTGCGGTGGTGACGGAGTGGCGCGGTGCGGTGGTGCGCAGGCGTGTGGCGGTCGCGGGACGAGCTGCGCGCGCTGCGGCGCGTGGAGCGCGTGTTCGAGCCGCGGGCGGCGGTGGCGGCGGAGTACGAGCGCGTGGGCGCGCGCTGGGACCAGGCGGTGCAGCGCTTCCTCGCGTGGTACTCCACCCCGGGCCAATGACTCCGCCCCCTCGCGCACCGCGCCCCCGAGGACCACCGGGCCGGAGCGCAGCACGCACGCGTCGTGGCGCACGCCGTTTCTTAACCAATCGACGCAGTTGTTTGTTTTTTTAACGTTTCTTGTGAGGGTGCTTTCCGGATGTGAGTGTACGGTGTCGCGGAATGAATGGTACAAACTTCTAGGTGATGTAGGGTGTCGAAGATGGTTACTTTTTGCCAACGAACATGTATGTGGTGGGATATCTCGTACGATCACTTTTTGCCAACGAATATGTGGTGGAGTATCTCGAATAATGTTTTTTGGGGGGTAGGGGCGAGGGCCAGGGTTGCACATATGAAATTTTGAAAATCTCGTCCCTGATTGATAGGTGTGTCCTATGCCGGTGTTTGGCAGGTTCATGTGACTGCTTCAGAACGCGTCCCTGCCAAGCACGCTGCTGCATGAGTTGCCTGGAAATCAGGTGGACGCACTGTCCAAAAAGGCAACTATGTAACTCCGTGGGTGTAGAGGTTTCCCACCACATCTTTATTGTTAAGAATCTATCATCCTCGACCACAACACGTCTTACAAGTTTGCTACATTGATTCTGAGACTTGTTATGTATAAATACTGATGTTGATGAGGAGAAGTTCTTCCAATTGGGCGTGCCTGATTATTATAGCGTGGGTGATTTGTGTCACAATTGCTTGTTGCATGGAAGACTGATATAAGAGATATTCTTGCATATGTCCAGGTTCCGTCTGAAACATTCCTATTACGAAATACACAGTACAATGAGAATTCATATGCATATCTGTAAAATCGTGGGACTTTCCCATAGATTGTTGGTGTAAATGAAGGGACAATATTCGTAAAAGCACTTGTATTCAAGAACTGAAAGTCCGTTTTCGTGTTTTACCTAATAACAATGATATTACTCTATTACTTAAAAAAATACTCTTCCATAAAAACGGCGCCGTGTTATTTTTATTTTTACGTGCAGATAATATTATGTGCTTGTTCTTTTACAAGTATTAAGCTGATTTTTGTGTAAGCTAGAGTTATGCCATTTATCGACTGAAAACAGTGGACTTACTGATTACTTTGAACTCTCGAGATTGCAGTGGACTTTGTAAACTGCTATCTGTAAGCCTTCCCGTTCAAATAAGTTGCTCAACTTCTCAAGTGCTCTCACTTTCATTGTTATGCCGTTTTGCCTCGACTGTGTGTTATGCAGCTCTACGAATGCTCAAATAAAGATATTTTTACAGAAAATATTAGCTTTTATTTAATACACATCCTTCCCTAATAGATGAAGAAAGTTTGAAGATGAAAGAAGACTAATTCTGACCAGGTAACCGATTTTATTACCCTATTTTAGTAACTCTCATGTACTATTTCTGAATAGACTTTATCGACAAGTAAATGAAATTCCCTTCCTTAGCCTTTTTATTTTCGTTAAAATGGAATCAACATCCAGAAAGACTCAAGTAGAAAGATCCAAGTTTCAAGTGTTGAAGTATATATATGGTATGCCTCTATCCCGGTTAAATCCTGGATAGAGGCATACCTAATAAAAATGCATGGGGAAGAAATTTTACCGTTTCAGACCAACAAGAAATTTCCCCTGAAATGGGTATATCTCTTTTGATATTTATCCGTAAAAACTTGGTAACGTTGCATAACTACCGCCAACGAAAGAATAACATTCCATTGACGCTTGAAAATATTAATTAATACTATTATTTTAGATATACATGGACTATTTTAAAATGATATCCCAGTTGATCTAATTTTTTGTTTGCGAAATCACTGAATTTAAATCGATAAACTATCTCCAGTAAACTACAACATTGAGTACGTAAAAGAAGAGTGACAATATGTAACAGGATTTTCATAGTCCCGACCGACATGAAAAATGAGTTTTAAGGTAAAGAGGGAATTTTCTTAGAAGTGAGAAATGTCTTCCACATCCCAAAGTTAAAAATGATTATTCATTTGAAGAATAATTTGATGAATTTTTGTTTTGAATTTGTCATTAATCGTTGCACATAGCAATTTCTAGTGATGTCCCTGTCCTAGAAGTGTAGAATATTGGTAATGAAATGGAATGATAACCCCCTTCATTTCAATGTCATGCACTTTGGCCTCGCTGTTTTGCATGTACTTGTTTATGTATTAGTGTTAAATGGTAACATATTGCTGATCCTTGTTCATGAATCATTAAATGCTGCGACTGTATTTCATAAAACTTACATAGTGTATTCATATTTATATACAATAAATAGTAAAAATTGCATCTATTTTAAGTAATGCTGTTCCTTTTCGTCGCTCAAAACATCGTGTTCCATAAATGACGCTGCAGACAATTTGCAATAAATCATTGCTCCGATTGCAAAATTGTGCTGGTTGAATTTACGGATTTGGTACAGAAACAAGACCTAAACTCTAATTGCATTTCGCTAAGCATCCAAAACAAGTTCCATGTTTATAAATTCGTGAAAAAATTAAAAAAGGGTATTACTGTAATAATTCCTTTGACAAGCATCACACAGAAATGAAAAATGTGACACGTACGGAAACGGCTTCAAGCCTAGACCAAAATTAAGTTCGACAGTGACAGTGTTTGTTAATTTACAATAAGATTTCACAAAGCATAGTTTTAAACAATGCAAGAACTATGGACATAACTAACATAACTCAGTTCCCAGTCATCGTAAAGGCTAATCCTCACTTCGCCGAAGAAGAAATAGATACTAGTGGTGCTAAAACAGCACGTACTTTCTCGCCCGCATTTTCTCGCAAATTTACGCGAAAAGTACTGAAATTTTCGAAAAATTGTACATGAACTTATTTCAAAATCTGCTTTTATGAAACAAAGGGATAAAATCTCTATCTTTAATATTTTGGTATTAGGAAGATTGCAAAACAAATTTTAAATTTTCGAAAAACTGGGTTTTTTAACGAACATGAGTCCTGCACTTTCTCTTGAACGTTCTTCACACTATCCAACAAAAAAAATTGATCAAAAACGATGAAGCCATTTTTTGAAAATTTTGAAAATATACCAGGGGCTTAATGTAAAGTATCCCCTAAAACTAAAATATCGGTTTCAAATTCAAGGCGCTGCTACAGCCAAATTGATAAGGGAATGTCAATTTTGGAGAAAATAGGCTGAACGGTTTAGCCACTAGCGTTGTTCACAGACAGACGTTTCGCCGTCTTTCGATTTTTCGGAATCAAGGACCCACAAAATATGAATTCTGGCTACACCACGTGATAGATGATTCGCCCCCCCCCCCCGAACTTAGCAACTGGATTTATCCATTTTTTCGTTACCAGGGCCCTGTGATAAGAGTTTTTCTCCCACAAATTCTCTGTTTTCTCGCGCAACATTACATAAATTTCTCTCTACTCCGTAGCGAGAAAGTAAAAAGGAAGAATATATTCTACCATGTCGCATGCGTTGACAACCTTTCCTCGTACAAAATACGAGGGAATGCGTAGGAAGTATCCGGGCATTGGGATCATCTCGGACGAGAAATAGTCTGCTCGCAGATGGTAGAACAAACAGCGTGCCTTTTGGTTCGAGCACTAATACAGACACCAGCGGTTATTTTATATTTTAACATTTACAAATTTATGATTAAGAGAATTATTCATTTACAAACAAAACGTAAAAACATAGAGCACGAAACATCGATGTTAAAAAAATCTGGGCTTTAATATATCGATGTCTAAAACATCGATGTTTCCATAAAAATATCTATCTTTGGAAAACCTCGACATCAATGTCGCACCCCTAGACTGAATTACAAAATGAAGGATAATCGATTGTTTGGTTTTCAATTAACACAATGGAGTATAATTAATTGTTCATATTGCCAGCTGCGCCCGTACAAATCGGGATTGCCCCATGCCTCATCCCTCCTGGACGTTCAACGCCTGGGCTGCCTGCCTTCTGCTCCTGAGAGGCACCTGCGATTTCGCGTGAGTGCGCGAAGTGTCCACAGAGTTGGCACGTGCCTCAGTGCAGCGGTCGCCATGCGCCGCCGCCGCCTCCCACGCTGGCCTCGGCGCCCGCCCCGACGCCTTATCAGCGACGGCGCGGCGCTCCGCGAAACGCTGACAAACAAATTTCCACTCGTCTGAAAGTGCACGTAACCGGACCCAGAAGCGGAGATAACGAGGTGGCGTGGAGGCCGTTGACCCGACATGACACATTTCTGTGGTCACGGGTAAAAGTTCTTAAGTCAATTTTTGGCAAAATTGGGTTAAGTACTGAAACTACAAGTTAAGTTTCTATATTTTGTTTTCGTAAAACGGCCGAATTCGAATGTTGACTCCTTAACTACAAAAAAACGTCGGTAAATAGCGTTGAGCATAGAAAGAAGCGTTGGCTCAATAATATTTAACCCTTATTTTCTCCAAACTAAAATTTTTGACTTAAGAACTTTTACGCCGGGACCACAGATTTACTGGGCGGCAACGCAATGGATTTTTTTTTCATTCCCTCAGGCCGGCATAACTGCTTTACAGAGATTGTTTCAATGTAAAAAACACCTCAAACCACAAACATACAAAAGTAAATAACTAACAGCGAAAATATATTTCAATAAACGCTGGAACAAAGGGAAATATTCATACATTATAGTCATTCTTGAGATGAATAAAAATAAGGGAAGCCCAGGTTCCTCATTATTGTTAAGTTTATTTGTTAATTCCTTGCATTGTTTATTCCTTTTTTGAGAGATTTATGGGGATCAGTAAATTGGATTAAATATTTGTCATATGGAAATCGTGGAAAACGTAGTGGTGGCACAAAAGCAAGTACTTTTTTGCGTTATTTGGAACAGTTATGTAATATATTGCAATACAATATATAAAATTGCAATTTGTATAGTATTGAATCGTGCCTAAGTCCCTAGGAAAATTTACAAATGTAAGCAAGCCAGTGTTGATGATTTCTCGTACGTTGGAGAAATCATGGCGAATCGATTGCCCTTCTGTGGCATCGGCGCTATTGTGAGAGAGAAGAGACAAAACGGGACGCACGGCGAGAAAGAGTGTGCTTTTGAGGGATGCTGTAGAATGCGCTTTAATAGTCGAATATCGAAGAGTCGATTTCAGAAGTTCAGAAGGAATTTTATGAATTTTTCAAGTTTTTTTGTGATTTATGCCAGCGTAACCGTTTCGGTAATCTTGTTTATAAGGTCGTCTCGGCAGAATAATATAATAAAATTAGAAAACAAATCTAATGGTCAACAATGCGTAATGATCGTGGCGGCATTTAGACCCTCCACGTCAAAAAAAGCTACTTAAGAAGTTAATTGGTACATGCGTTATTTTATATGGCAAGACTCAGGACATCAGGTCCGCTCTTCCGACTGACCGTACAAATTTCGCTACATTCCTTTCACCATCTAGCGGAGAAAGGAGATATCACTCGGGAGACGAAACAGACGATTTGAATTTACCTCAGAGGTTTTCTTTAGGCTTGAGGATAATTTAGATGCTGTAAATCTACTACATGGGGAAGCCGACTTTATGTTTCCTGCGAAGGATTTTTTCGCCCTTACAAATCCACGGCTTCGATCGAGTTTGAACCCCCAAACTTGGTACAACAGTCCGATGCGCTACAGTTGCTGAAGTAGATTTTCTGTATAGTTCAAAGAGATTAGGGAAGATGGGGGTTGGTTGCAATTCAAATCGAATAATTCAATTTACATTACTAAACACAATTTGCAAAATAAACGGATATTTTTTGGCGTCGTAACAATATTCGTTACATGGTAACACGGATCACACTTTCGATGACCATTACGTTCATTAATACCCTGAGCCATATACAATTTTCCTAAAAACGTATTAACATTCCACAACACAATATTTAGGGAACATTTCAATTGACGCATTGGATTCCTTTTTATTACTGTAAAATTGATATGTTTGATCAAAGGCTATAATTTTTATTATAATATTATCATTTATAATTTAATATAACTTATAATTTTCATATTAATAATGAATTGAAATGAAGCTTTCGGAATTCCATCGAGAAGTTAACCCTCTTTTCAATGGGATTTTCCGAGAAAGAAATGTAGCCGTTTTTGAGAAAATTTGTTTTGCATTTCTTCGAAAATGCCATTTTTCGTTCGATACTAAAACGCTTGTGAAGTTTCAAAACACCTAATTAAATATTTAAAGCTTTTGTTTTTACAAATCTATTAGATCATGAAATACGTTTTTAATGTAAATATTAACGACGTGAGAAAAATTAATAAATTCACATTTATAGTAATATTTCAAAAATTCAAAGTTTTGTTCAAAATGGTTATATTTCAGATTGTTAAGAACGTTGTGCTCCATTTCTACAAAACATTTAAAGAAACAATTTGGAGCCTTTTTTAAGAAAAAGTTGTATACATATTATTGTGCCATCCAATGGTATGGTAGGGCGATGAGGATGAGTTTCTGACTGTCAAAAAATCGCAGAATTAGGAAGGTTGGGCCCGTGAAAATTAACTTACGTCCGACACCAATTATTCAAAAACACATTACAGATCCACATGTTACCCTTGTAGGGTATGTTGACAAATATATGGATCGGTGGACAAGTGACTAAGCGAATCTTTGAATATTTCTTAGGCCTGTTGGCCGTAGTTTGTCGTAACCTTTCCTAGAGACTCGAACTACTTCAAGTTTATCTTGCCTAATCTCAGAAGCTCTGAAAATTACAGTGGCGAAATTTGATATGGCAAGTCATTTCTTTTCTGAGGACCGAACGTCAATAGTGGTCTGCCAGAGCTAAAGGTCATTTTCCGTAGGAAAATTGGAGATAATTATAGTTTCTGGATTTTTGAAAAAGATCATTATGAGGACCTTGTAGCATAAATTTATATTGAAGAACGAAAAACCTGTGTTTAGGTAGCCCGTTGTTCAAAGAAGTAGGACAGGAGAAGCAAACTTGTGCGGGAATAAAATTGAGGGTCCACGTATTAGAGGTATAAACATCGTTGATGCAATGCACATTATTAGTGAGCTTTCCAAGAAAACAATTTGAGGGAAAATTTATAATCACGTAGGAGCGAGAAGATAGCCTCTAAAGGATAATTTGATTAAGACCTTGAAAAACAGTAAGAACAATTTGTAATGTAAAAACTTAAAAGCCAGTATGAAAAAGTAGTCCTTTGTCATGACTTGACACATTTTCATAGCTTTCAAAAACCTGTTCTATTGACGTCACTCGGACTTTAGTTGGATGCGAACAGTGATGAAGAAGTGGGTTTTATTTGTTCCCAGTATATTTTGCTATTTATTTGCTCACATTCGGAATGAAGAGACGGACAAAATCCTAAATTCTGAAAAATTTTAATTTTAAAAGTGTTAACTTCACAATCTCTAAAACTCTATTAACAAATTAACATACCCGTTTTGTCTTTTGGTCATTCGTAGGAAAAGCACAGATGTTCGCCGCAAATATCTGCCTTCATTTTATTTGAAAATAGTTCTCTTCTACTAATGGGTACACAATGAAAACAGAATATTGCAGATTTAAAAAAATATACAAAGAAAATTATGCTAATACATTAAGAGTTACTCAAGAAGGAAAAGAAAACCGCATATTATATTACAATGTTAAATATTCCACATGGAATTGTTCCTGATAAAGGAATAACCACGCGCTTCACACAGAATGATATTTCTTGAAATTGCTTAAATGTATTTATTTGTTCAGGATAGCTGTGCGAAACTATAAAAATAACTTTATGAATATCAAACACGTGCTCCAACGCAATTCATCATACATAAGGCGATACGTAGTGCAGAGGTCAGGTTGTGCACTTTCCACCACTGGGCCAGGGCTTCAAATCCCGGTCGAACAATGTGGAACTTGTGGTGAACAAAATAGGTTTCCTCGGGATTCCGTCGTTTCCTCTGACTCTCACTCTACCAATTCTCCTTCATCATTCACACTGTAACGTAATATCACCCACCCAGCAATATCATTTACACATTTTAATCGTGGCCAACAGGCTAGGCGCTAGTATCATAATAAATAACCCATATATTGTAACGAGTCAATATGGCATAGACAATGAATATTCTTGTGTGTACACGGCCGCCTTGAACTGATGTGTTGAACACCAAGGCAACAGACAATTTACCAAATGAATAACGAATCAACAAGCTGACGAAAGTTGGGCGTCCCGAAGTAAAGGCGACAGGTGGACGTTTTGAAGTGGAAACGATAAGAGGATGTTCTGTTAAAAGGAAACCGTTGATAATCTGGTGATTTGGAGGGACGTGCGGAGTATAAACTGGAGATTTTTTTTCAAATAAGAAAGACTGAATATTGAAATTGAAAATACGGACTGGATACGATGGAAGTTGGAAGCTTGACTACAGAAGTGAGATAAGGAATTAATGTGAACAGGATTTTGGTATGAGGAAGAACGAATGAACTGAGAGAATTGTTAAATTCTATGAAGTTTCTTTTTCCTTTTTTTCCATTATTTATGCGTAAACATATTATTATTGTTTTGGGTTGTTGTTGAAAAATATTCTTGTTTTATTAGAAACTTGGAATTGTTTTGCAAATACAATTGAACGGTAAGTTGCCACCATTCAGATCTGCGATGTATGCCGTTGAATCATCGGCCCTCATAAATAAAATGGATGTTTCTATTTTTTTAATAATGAACCTGATTTAGTAGAGGGGAAAATATTAGAACCTTCACAATATAGTGATGGTAGATTTTAGCAATTCCTAAAATGCGAAATGTTATCAAGCGCTCAAAACAAATAATAATTGTATTTTGACGGTCAGTGCAATATATTTCTGGTTTTCATTCAGCTGTAAAATGCGAATTGTAAAACGGCGGGGCTACTAATAGTTCCCTCTCCCGACGCTAGTGGCGCAGAGAAGCTCGTGGCATGGCACGGTGCCGAGAGGCGTGCCACTGCCACCAGTAGGAGACCTTGACACCTCTGACGTAGATCGTCGAACCCTGGAACACGGAGGTGGAATACAAGGATTCTAGCAGCTTCACAACGGACTGCAGCAGACGGTTGGGAATTTAGAAGCGTAACAACGCAACCACACAATGTTATCCCAACAAACGAACGCGAACACAAGGCTGAACGCCCAGTCGTCTGATACCTATCACACAGCGAGATGACCTGGATTCTGTAACAACGCTTTTGAAGATAAATACTTGTGAAATAAGCGTTACCAGAATTAAGGTTTTCAATGGCCTTTTTGACCAAAATATTTTCCTGACTATCCCGATTCCATAGCGGAAGAATATTTAACGACCGCACATCTACGGCATTCTGTTCTAATCTAGCCGTTGCCGTAGTTTACTGTCCCCATCAGCGTTCACAGTTGCGTTCCGTCGACAGACGTCACCAGGCGCTTCGCTTTGTTCTTCGGATCCAACGTTCGCGCTGCTGTTCCGAATAGGTATGAACAGTATTCATATTTATGTATCTACTAGAACTCTCGCCGTTTTTTGTTTATGTTAAATTTTCAAGATGAATTTAAACACACCGAATTGTCGGCTATTTTTTTCGATGCAGCATTTGTGCATTACTAAATTCACAAAATAATGTAATGTTTATCAGATTCAAGTATTCGATATTCAATTCACACTAGGTTCATTATTTGAAATTATAAAATTCAAACAAAAATAAGCAATATTCATTAAATTATGGATGATACGAAAAAATGTTCAGCGTTTTTCCACTCCTTTATTTTGTCCTGTGTTCTATTTTTGTCGACATTGACGTAGTTACGAGTTTTTAGCGAAATACCAATCATCGAGATAAGATTACATAAATAAATTTACATGGACGAAAGGAGATGTTTGGTACAATTTTAGTTCAATATTGTTGAAAGTAAGAAAAATTACAAAAAAAAAATCTTAAAATTTAATTTATTCATTCATTTGTTTCGCGGACATCAACTACTATGCCCATTAGTCCCTTCAGTAGAGTGCATGTTGTATCTCAGGAGGTGGTGGTGTTTCCTCCCAGCTGGAACAAGAGATCCGCCGCCGAGACGGCATGCGAGGTTCCCCCTCCAGATATCTACCCAGCGGGGCACCGCCCAGCCGGGACGTAGTGCATGGCAAGCTTAGAAATGTAGTGCATGCAAGTGTGTGTGTGTATCTGTGTAAAGGGTGAGGAGCGGGTAAGGATGAGAAAGGAAAGATCGCGCGCATTCCGTGGCTCTTTTGCTAAAGTATCACAGAAAACTACTGATCACTGCACCCGCAAGAATTCGCTTCCAGGCAGCGACTGAGTTCGACTCAGTTATTTAGCAAATGGGAAAATTCCCCTATTTTGGGGACTCGAACCTCAGTACTTCCTGGTGAAACAGTTGATGCCCTGAGCCATCTCATCTGGTCTTGATTATTGAAATTTTTTCAGAACTTGTTATCGCCAAGATACAGCCTGTTTCTAATTAGCAATGACTTGCGTCCTACCGTCGGAATGTGAATTCTATTTCAAAATCTCAACCTTGATGACAAAGTACAAGGACGTTAGCGAAGGCGTCCGCGAGCACAACCCATTTGTGTCCGGGAAACGCCGCGCCGCTCGTAATCGACGTTGCCAACGCTTCGCCTGAGGTGCTTTGGCGTTCTCCATGGGCTTTTCACCCTGAAGAAAGCTGCTCCTGGTATCCTCTTGTAATCCAAAGACATAAAAGTTCAACCTTTTCCGTTCAATGTTTAGTATATTTCATCCATTGCAATATTCATTATTCGTTTTACTCTGAATCGAAGAAAGGTGTAACGTTTGTGACAATTTCAAATAATAGTACGTTCCCCCTCCCCCCCTCAAAAAATAAAAAAGCAAACAGAAGTCACTTGCCGCCAGACTTTGGGGGAATCGAAAAGAAGCAAGAGAGAACTTGTTTTTTGAGTGAAGATGGATTCATTCAGCGATAGATTCAAAATTGTGACGAAGGAGGATTTTTTCTTCTTATATGAGTATTCTGTTGTTGGTGAGTTTACACTATAAGATGATGTCTTTTAAGTGAATTAAAGGTTGCTAAAGCTTTCCCTGCACATTTTCATTTGCAAAACCTACTGCGAGAATAATTTCTTCTAGTTGGAATGTCGTAATTTCGTCCCCGGCATGCCCTAATTCCACAAAAATCTGCAGAATGTGATAACAAATATAATTATTCGAGTGTTGTTTGGCAATTACTTAGCGATGTGAAATAGAAGCGATTACTTTTCCTACGGTAAGAAACATCGAATTGCAAAATGTGTAATGTTATGAGGTACATCACCCTGGCATATACCAGATGTGTTGTTAAGTGATTTTGGTGTTATTTGGATGAGTGGAATAATTGTTGAAACCTATAGGTCCATTACTATCTTCTATTTAGTTCGCACAACGATCTGTGCTCTGAAAAATTCTGTGACCAACTCTGACCAACAATGTGGGCGACACCTCTCTGAGTTTTCTGCGACATAGTCTGCTGTATTTTCGCATTTTGAGAGGTTCAGATTGAAGTTTTATCAACTTATTTTATCTCCTAATACTCGAAAGAGAAAGCAAACTCCAAGTAAAGTTGATCTTTCCAAATGATAATTTAAAAGATACGAACATTAGTAATTATCAAGGCTGGAATTCTGATGACAGGCCATCTTTTCATTGGTGCATTCTTGACGTAGCTAACTTGTAAATGAATGTTTACCACGACATACAGGTGATTGAAATGTATAGTTATTGGGCATTTTTTCATTTCTTGCCATCTTTCAATTTTTAAGTCATTTTACTTGTTTTTTGCGTCATTATTGTAATTAAATTTAAATTGCGTCATTATTGTAATTAGATTTAAAAGTAAATAACTATGCGATTCCATGGGCTCCTACAAATAAATCAATCAAATACCTAGGCGTCCTCCTGGATACTTGTCTTACATGGAAACCTCATTTTATTCATAAACTAAAAAAAGTATGGAACCCACTCATATTATATCCCCTGATTAATAAAAAGTCATCTATAAAAATTGAAAATTCTCTGTTATTTCACAAATCAGTACTAAGACCCTCACTAACTTACGCAACCCTAATCTTGGGAGGAGTCGCTTTCCGTTATGAAACTCTTACAAATCTTCCAGAATAAAATGCTTTATACAGTTAACAATGCCCCATGGTAATACACAACTTCATAGAGAACTAGACAAAGAACCCATTGCAAGATATATTTCCTCACTATTATTCAAATTCTTTTCTAATCTTCAAACTGCCCCTGGCACCAGCCGCTTTAACCACAAAAAACCAGCGATGCTCCAACAAGAATAGAATCCCGTCTCCCAAAAGATCTTTTCCGACCCCCATAACCTAGAGACAAGTTTGTCTCAACACTCACTCTGTATTTTTTCTTCTTATTACCTACAATTTCACAAAATTAACAACAATAATCATAGAGGTACCCAGTGGGGATGTCCTCGATCAGAAATACGGATATGATAGTGAGCTAGCATACAGTTACTCGTAACTTCGACCCACTGTCGATTATAATACATACATAAGAGCTAATACTCACCTGTAAAGTGGTATTTCCACTAACCTGGTAAAATAAATTTTTAAAAAAGAGATTTCTTTCTTAAGTAGGCGCGTCCCGGAACTCAGTGCCACACTTTCGCTTATGATGCGACAGAGTGATTGCCAACACTCGTCTCCGGTAGATTCTCGTATATTCTTTTTCGTGCTTATTTTACACATGTGCGTCAAACATTAGAGGAGCATTCTCATCGCTTTGTCAATCGTGAACTTTGCGCGAAGTTAAAAGGTCGGTTTGGTGGCACTCCGTGTCGCTCGCTCGTGTCCGGAAATGTATTTGTTACTTCAGCTTTTTCTTTCACTTCTCCAACTTCGGCGTTTTGATTACATTACGACTTAACAATGAGTTTGCGATGCAACTGTACATATATATTTTTACAACAAGCAATGTGGCTGAAATTCCTAATCTTTTGAAACAATCTTCCGAAGAAGAATTTGGTTGATTTTTCAAGGGAATCTGAAGGGTAAAATTAAATTATTCAGAAGACGGTCTTAACAGTGACTCCGAGCAATCAGCTTCAGAAAGAAACTTCACGACTGTTAGCCATTACAGTAGACATCCCTTGACAATCTCTTGTGAACTATGGAATCACATTATTGGGAACAATGGAAAATAATAAATTGAAACACCAGAGGAATTCAGCGCTAACGAATGAAAAGAAGCGGGATCCTCTCTATTGGGTGATCAAGATGACTTGCTTAACTGAATAATGTGTTGTAAATAGTTTTGCAGTTGGGATTTATTCGTGTTTATTTCTTTTGCGGTAGTAAGAAAGGGCTACTGTTTCTGGCTTTCGAAATAATTGCAGATACGCATCGCGGGCTTCGTTTGAATTGTGGAAATTGTGATGTGGTGTTGTTGACGTAATTGAATGGAGTAATACAAGATGTCAACAAATAAGTTGACGGAGATAACATCTTTTATTACTCCACTCGTTTGAATTCTTTGGACTTTTTCAAGTGATGGATGAAGTAAGCCAGAAATTCCAATAGTATACTGACCGGGAGGTCCTAGATTCGAGTTCCGACGGCGGCAGGATTTTCGACACTAGCTTGTCAGCTAGGTCGAATTCAGTCGCTGTCTGGAGGAGAATTCTAGCGGCCGGCTGCTCTGATCGCTAGTTTTCCGTGGTTTCTCCGACCATCACCAGGTGAATGCCGGAGCAGTACCCTAACAAACGTGCCACGGACCGCGCGCGATCTTTCCTTCCTCTTCCTCGTCCTATTCTCTCCTTTTACACATACACTTACACTAACACGCACTTCACTACCACACATGCCGGGAGACCGGTCGGGAGCTTACAGCTTATCCCGGCTGGGGCGGGGTCCCGCTGGTGGGAGATACCTGGTTGAGGGGAAAACCTCGCTAGCCGACGGAAGGTCGGCGCCAGATCTCGCCATCCAGCGGGGAAAAGTTCATCGCCACCTCCCGAGGAAAAACACCCACTACACTGAAGGGACTAATGACCAAAGTAGTTGACGCGCCCGGAAAGACGAATCAATCAATCAATCAATCCAATATTATAATTAGGGCCCGAATGTTTATGATATACCATATATTTTTCTTTGCGTTCTTTCCATGGAAAATGTAAGATAAGCGTGATTTTATCTACAATGACTAAAATTAAGCAATGTTCATGTGGTATATAAAGTAATAATTTGGCTTTTTTACCATTTCCGTTAATTTTTACTTTCTCGCCTTACGAATGCTTCGTAAGAAGATAAAGTTATGTAATCGTGCGGCGGAAAACGGGGAATTTTTGCCAGAAAAACTCTTATAGCAGGGGTCTGGTGACAAGAAAGTGGATAAAATCTGTTGCTAAATTTAGAAAAAAATCCTCTATCTCGTGGTGTAGTCAAAATCCTTGATTTGTTGCTTCTTCATATTGCAAAATCGATTGACGGCAAAACGTCCGTCTCTCCGTCTGTGGTCAACGCTAGCGCCTAAACCGTTCGGCCGATTTTCTTCAAAATTGGTATTCTCCGATCGTTTTTACTCGTCTCAAGGCCTCTTGAATTTGAAACCGATAATTTAGTATTAAGTAATCATTCCTAATAATACGAGAAAGTATGTTCTATTGTAGCACGATTTTTGTCTTCTTCAAAACATCTGCTCGTCCGTCCGTCTCTCCAAATGTGAACAACGTTATAACGGAACTATTCTTAGGATTTTTTCCAAAATTAATATTCACCGATCGATCTGACCCGACTCGAAGCCCGACAATTTTGAAAATATTTGTTTGAGTGTACGGGGTTCTTTCCATAAAGCCGCTGAGACTTTTTAAAAATATTAAGTTGAATTGCCTTATTTTAAGTGGCGAGACTCAGGCCATGAGGCCTTCTGTCTGACCACGCAAATTTAGCATCGCTCCTTTCACCAACTAGCGAAGAAAGAAGGTATTCCCTGGGCGACGAAAGAGACGATTTTGAATTTACAAAAAGGGTTACATTTTTTCTTTAAATGTCTTGTATAGTACATTTACAAGGATGGGGTATGCTTTATTTTCACTTTTACGCTCAAATTCTCAAATATTGGAAAATATTAAAATTTTTCGAGCCCTTCGTACAACTACACTATTGAAATTTATTTTTTTCCCTTCGCATGATATTTGTTCCCCACAATTAGTCCTTTATTTTATATCTGGTACATTTCTTGATAATATTTTTAGTTTTCGCGTAATTTTGAGTTAAATACGGGCAATTTAAATAAAATCTCAAAACACGCTCCAATTGTTTTAAAACAGTTTTACGGAAAGTGCTAAAAGAACCGAGTAATGTGATTTAAACGTTGTTTTTATGTATACTTTTTAATATACAAATGCATTCAGAAGATTACACAAATGTAATTTGTTTTAAATATCTCATACCGTTAATTTTTACGTTACGATCGTTTTTCTTTATTCATTTATAAGTGCAATTCCTTTAAATGTTTTTTATCCAGTTTCTTTGAGAATTGTTCATTTTCAGAAACACTCAATCCCATCTCTGAAAAATTTCTCCAAAATTTTCAATGATAATTTGCCCACAGGGCCATTTTCGACTCCTCTACAATATTCTTAAAGTCATATTTCTATCTTGCAATTAGGGGTCCGAAGAATTGCGAAAATGTGAGAACCCGCGTTTTAGGCGTCGATATAAATTAATTTGAATTTTATTGATAGGTAGCAGCTGGGAAGAGAGCAGGGCGTTGTCGAAAAAGTAGTCTAAACGAAAGAGTAGTCTAAACGAAAAAGTAGTCGAAACGAAAGAGAAACTAACTAGTACAAGAAAGTCTATGGCATTCTGTACACCACTAGTTTAGATTTGTATCTCCTATAAATGTGAATATAGTTTAAACAGAAGATGTATCCCTCTTGCGTACACATTCTATCATAAATAGATCGAAGTTCTACACCCTTGCGAGTTTTAATGTGAGAAAGGAGTTCAAGTATTAATATAAGCAAATTGTCGACCCTCATGGGTATCTCTATGACAGGAGGGAAGTTGCAATATCGGTCGGAGAGGTTGGGAGATCGAGTCCCCCTTTGGCATGGTTGTTTACCATGAGTTGAAGAATGGTAAGCTTTCCCACCCACCGTTCTTCAATCGTCAGTAGAATCCTTTCTATCATGATCTGCCCGGGGGCTTAGGACCTTGCATGGGTGGTAAGAACACGACAGGTACAAATGGGGTCTTTCGTTGATCCATTTGGTCACATTAATACGAAGGATATAACTTCTTTCGGTCATTACCACAGTTCTGTATTACACAAAATCTGTAAATGCATAGTAAAAATGGAAAGGAAAAAGTAAATACTTCTTTAAATTGAAATATATTATTTACAGTTAAGTCCATTACAAAATAAGTAAGAGAAATGTTGGGCTAAACACTGCACCTATGTGATGTAGGGAAAGTTTTAGAATTTTCGTAGAATTTTCGCATCTCAGGGACACCGCAAACTACCATACATTTCTAAGTTTAATAAGTGTACGTTTCTGCATCCTGCCTCGTATTAATTTTCTCTAATTTCAAAATGTAGGAAAATACGGAAATGTGGTTCTGGAGAACCTTCAGAACCACAACTAGAGGAATAGCGCGAATTTTGGTTCTCGAGTAAGATACGATCTCCGCTCATGTAAGAGACAAGTTCTCCTTACATAAGAACCTTAGCCTGTTGGGGTACACGAAGCCAGTTTCCAGTATGATGCAGCTGCGATCGTATTGCCAAATTGCATTACTCCCGCATTCCTCATGCGTGTGAGCTATTGCAGATATGTTGCAACTGAGCAGCGCAGTCACTGGCGAAGCTTGAATTTGTGCCGTCCGAGGCACACTTGCAGTCTAGCGAGAAAAGGAGAAGAAACGCTGCGCTGAGGACACATGAAGGCGAGTGACTCTATTAAAGTGAACTCTGGTCAGAGGAAGTCAGACCGGCTTGGGTGGTTCAGGGCATCAAGTGACGTCACTGGAGTGCCTCTGACTGGGAAGTTCTACGGTTCGAGTCCCGACGGTGGCGGGATTCTCGACACTCGCTTGATGGCTGGGTCGAATTTATTCGCTGTCTGGAGAAGAATTCTAGCTCTGATCGATGTTTTTCGTGGTTTCCCCGATCAAAACCAGCCGAATGCCGGAGTAGTACCCTAACAAACGGCCTACGGACCGTGCACGATCTTTCATTCCTCTTCCTTGTTCTATGCTCACCCAATACTTCCACACACGTACTTACATGCACTAGCATTTATGACGGTAGATCACCCGGGAGCTTAGCGTATGTCCCGACTGGGGCGGTTACCCGCGGGAGAGAGATACCTGTTTGGGTAAATCCCAGCTAGCCGACTGGTAATTCGGCGCCGGATTTCATTCAGCGGGGGAAGATCACGGCCTCCTCCTGAGGAAAATATGCACTTCACTTATGGGAAGAATGACCTTAGTAGTTGACGCGCCTGGAACCACTAATCAATCAATCAAGCGACGCCCCGACTCACTGACCTGACTCTTCCCGTCTTGCTCCAATCATGTCCTGCTCGCAACACACCATGTCATGCATTGCCTTGCCTTTACACAACCTATTAAGGAAACTAAAAGACAAATTACAACAATCGCAACTCTAATTGAAGCGTCTTCTTATTCAAGAGAGAATCCCATCTAAAAGTGAATATTTTAATTATAAATGCGCGCTCACAAAGAACAGTAGGGTTGCCACAACACATTAAGAAGGTTGTGAAACGTAACCAGGGAAAATTATTCTCGATATAATGGTTCTGATTACCATTCGTGACAGTTTGAGAAATAGTGATTACTCAGTCGTATTTATATACGAGAAGTATGGTGTATACGCCACAACTTTCAGGGATAATCCTTAATACTGTGGCGAAAAACGCTTTTAAATCGAGAGTTCTCATGTTCGTAATAAATATACAAGTTCAAATATTTTCAGCAACCGTGCTTTGTACGAGTTTATTAGTATACGTCAGTGGCGGCTGGTGCCACAACAGACGGGAAGTTGCATCTCCGTCGAATGACGGAAACAATTTCCAAAATTCAGAACACTAATTTATAATAAAATGTACGCAATTCATGTAAATTAATTTAAAAAGTATTCCATGATTTTATGTCAGTTTTTACAGAAAAAAGTTAATTGATTAATTTTTCACATATCACTCTCTATACTACTTACCTAAAGATACAAAAAGGCGATGCATTTAATACCAGTGGCGTTACGACAGCATATACTTTCTTGCATTATTTATAACTTTTACAATTTCCGAAAATTCAGGAAGTTCAAAGAAAATGACACCTGACCATTTTTTGACCGTACTTTGCTCTGTACGTGGAAACAATTTAAAGAAAAACTTAGGAGCCATTTTTCAAAAACAGTTGTTTAAAATCTCAATATCATCAAGCAGAAATTACGAGAAAAATATTCGTTTTTTTCAAAAAGTGCTTGAGTTTTTCAATGTTAACTTTTTGCCATTTTGTACCCCCAAAATCAAAATCTGTTACAAATTCGCTGCGCTTTGAGTTTATTGAAATCCATCGGTAATATCTATTTTGGAGAAAATAGTCTAAACGGTTTTTGGAGCTTGTGTCTATCACAGAGAGACAATGTATGTACAGACATAAGGTGGACAGACGGACGGATATGGACAGGCGTTTTGTCGTCAGTCACTTTTCACTATCAAGGACCCACAAAATAGGGATTCTGACTACACAACGCGTTAAAGTAATTTAGTGCATACAGAACAACATACAAGTATATTCACTTTCTCGTTGCCGGGGTGGGGCATTAAAAGCTCTTTTGTCGAAAAATCGCCGATTTCCGGTGCAAAGTTACAATACTTTCTCTTCTTACGCTGTTTAGGCGAGAATGTAAGAATGTATTTGGCGTACTTTTTTCCCACCAATTCAACTATTTGTAACATTTTAGTCTATAACAGCATCATTTTAATCTATTTTTTAAATTATTTCCTAAACAACTCCATTTTATTGAAAGAAGGTGCTTTTCAGTGTTTCAATTTTTTTACTTGTGCAAATCTAAATGTTTAGCTCGAAACGTTCTTTAAAAACGTCTCTGTCATGGCAATTTCTCTGAGTTTTTCGTAAAACAGTAGATAATATTTAAAAAAATACATTCCATTCGTTTTTGAATTCACTCCCGATCATTCGGAGTAAATGTTTACAACTAACTATTTATATATTTTACTGACCTAAACTAGGTGGTAAATGTTTACAAAGTTTATACAAACAAAATTAGGTACACATGAGTTGAGACTTTAACGGTGCTCTGTATCGATTGCATCTGACATTGGATGGATTATTGTCATCGATTCACATTATACAGTAGAAAAATATCGAATGGCTTTTTCGTCTGTAATTAGCGCTTATAATTTCTCCTGTTTACTTTTATTCCAATAAACCTTACCCTTCTCACTACCATCTAAACCAGGATTGGGTAACTGATCCTGACTAGATGGTCGCACAATTTTATGAATGAAGAAAGAAATGAGAGAGCATTCGGGAAACTTTCTTAGACATAAAAAAGCGAATATGAGTATATTGTTCTAGTGGATATGAATAAACGTGCCACATGTCATTATTAACCTGGCAAATAAAGTTAAATGGTATTACGTCAAAGCCACATGTCATTATTAACGGGGCAAAATAAGTTAAAGCTAGCAACATCTGCTTTTTATCATACACAACGAAAATGTACAATCTATTTCATACTTGTGATAATTAGTAAATAAAGTGTACTACTACCCCACACTTCGTTTATTTTCTACCAGGAGGATAAATCCCTTAGTGTTAGAGTGGATACCTAGGCTTCTTGCCTTTATTCTCACTCTCCGCGGCCGACACGCTTTGGGCTATTGCAATCCGGATACCGCCGGAACGCGGTTATCCCTCTCGGAAACCTTTCCATTTGATGCCTGGGTAGAGCCGCTCTGCCAACTCAGAGCTACTGTCCTTCCCAGCCAGTGGCGGAGTCGAAACGATGCGCCACTCACAATGTGCTGGGACAAGTCCCTCCTCTATACCCAGAGTTCCGGGCTACTGACATGTCGAAGCCAAGTGCCCAACTGGAGTCCACCAGGGCTCAGGTCCGGGGTCTCGGGGCTCCCAACCTGTCTCCTCACTGCCTCCACCTTGAAGCTATCGACGTGAGTATCGCGAAACCTAGGCAACCCCGATAGTGGGTTCATGCTCCCCCTCTGGACGTTTATAAGTGGCATCCGGAGCATTCCGAAGAAGTCCTTCAAGCCATCTCACCCAAAGGGCGACGTGCTAGAAGCTCAACTGGTGGCTCACTGGGTAAGCTCGGCCAGACGGAGCTTAGCATCGTCTGCCCACTGCCGCTACCTTAAAGCTATCGACGTGAGTATCGCAGATTAACTCCACACCGAATGGACGTTACCTCCTTCAAGCAGCCCTTGACCTTGGGACCATATGACCCCTCCCCCCTACGGGAAATTAGTAAATACAATAGTGAAGTTGTTTGGAAGATATTTACAATAAAAAATGAAGAGAAACGTACACAAGAACATAATTAACATTACATAATAACAATTAATAAACTTACATAATAATTACCTACCTGTACTTTTCTAGGCATTTTTATCGAACGTCAGAAAATATTAGAAGAACAGTACAACAAAAAGGAATTTGTTTAGGTACAAGTTAAAGCTATATGTTCAGTACAATAATTTTAAACAATAGTATTTTATTTCAATTATACATTTTTTCCCTTCAAATTTCCAAAAATCCTTCACACGTCATCCCCATACATATTGATTAAACCTAAAATACCATTCGGTTTTAAAGCGTCATCTCTCCTCCAACATCAAGTAGAGACATTCTTTGAAACACGCATTGTGATTGAGTGGGTTTACTTTTTGTGACCTTCGTAACTCTAAAGTCCACGTAATTTTTCAACCGTCCGCGACGTGTTTTCCACTGGCAACAGTGTCAGCAGCAAAGAAACGACTCCCACGGTTCTAATTACACGCAGCAGCCAAGGTTCGAATGACTGCCTCGTTCGACACGCAAGCCGCCAGTGCTAGTATTTGCCGGTCGCTTGTCGCCGTTGCAGCTTTCGCTCGGGCCAGGGGCCACGCGGTTCATGCAGCAAAGGGCACCGCCGCGCCGAGCGACCGACCGGCGGTTGCAGGCGACACCCGCTAGGAGGCGTTGACGAAAGGTAGGGGTTAGAGGCCCTGGATTCAGAGGGTAGCGCAACCACCGCAAATGAGTATCCTCTCAGCCACTGACGGATCCGGGCATGGAGGCCAAGCCCCCCTCAAAAGGCCTAGAGTTTTTGTTTCCTTCCTTTATTTGGCACAATTGATTTAAATATTTATGTTCGAATTATGTAATTATTTAAATAAAAATATTGGTCGGAAAATTGTAATTATTTAAATAAAAATATTGTTTGGTTCAAAATGAAGAGTGACTTACATAAGAACATAACATATTTAACATTACATAATAACATCATAACAATGAATAAACTTACATAATAATTACATATAGCCTAATTACCTATAATATACCATATCAAACAACAAATAATATACAATATAATAACTAATATTTTTATTATTTAACAATAAAACTACGATGACGTCCTCCCCTCAATGATGGACTGGATCCGCCCCTTCTCTCAACCGATAGTCCCCATCAAGCAGAATTCAGAATAAAAACAAAACTGATAACAATTGGACCGGGGAGATGGCTAAGGGCACCGACTGATGTCACTGTAGTCCCTCTGTCCGGGAAGTCTTAGGTTCGAATCCCGACGGAGGCAGGATTTTCGACAGTAGCATGCCAGATAGGTCAAATTCAGTTGCTGTCTGGAGGAGAATTCTACCGGCCAGCTGCTCTGATCGGTAGTTTTCTGTGGTTTCTCCGATCAACACCAGGCGAATGCCGGGGCAGTACCCTAATAAACGGGCCACGGACAGTGCGCGATCTTTCTTACCACTTTCTTGTCCTATCCTCACCCTTTACACACACTTATAATAACATGCACTAACTACCACACATGTCGGAGACCGGTCGGGAGCTTAGAGCTCGTGCCGGCTGGGGCGGTACCCCGCTAGTTGGAGATACCTGGTTGGGAATAACCCGCTAGCCGACGTTAGGTCGGCGCCGGATTTCATGCAGGGGGAAGATAACAGCCACATTCCGAGCAAGAACGTGCACTAAACCTACTGGACTAATGACCCTAGTAGTTGATATGCCCGGATTCACTAACAATCAATCAAGCAATCGATAATAATTTGTGACATTGTGGAGATTTTCAAGAATATTAATATTGGTTTGAGACATATTCATGGTTCTCAATACACAATAAAAAAACATTTCCAATTCTCCAGACAACCGGATATAAAATGACGGGATCGGTGAAACAATGGAATGCGCTACTCTCTGCACCTAGGAACTAAGGATTAGAGGCTCTGGATTCAGAAAGTAGCGCACTCCTTTGTTTCATCGTTTCCGCCATTTTATATCCAGTTGTTAGGAGAATTCTGAAGAGAACGGCTAGGTACTGTGTTTTCTATTTTTTTTAAAATTTTGTTAAAAATTGTTGCGCCTTTATCACAACAAAGACTCAGTCATCTTTTAGGCATTCAGCATACATGGAGTAATTCTCCTTTAAATTCAGTCATTAAAGTCAGTCATTTCTTTTTTTGCCTTCGGTCAGGGGTTCGGCGCCGTTGGCAACCGGGGTTCCCAGATGGTTATTCATCCGGGAATCCGTGGTGTCTGGAGTTGCTTAACTCGTGACTTCACGGACGGTAGTTAAACGATTCGGCTAACGACGCAAGCAAGCACCTATGTACACTAAACCAATATTTAATGGGAAATCGTCGTAAAGCATTTGTCATTTCCCTTCAACTCCTGAATGCTGTCTTCTTGGCTGTCGGGTGAGAAGAAAGTAATTAGTGGCGGTTACGCTACTCTGCGTATCTTGGGACTTTCAATAGGGATTAGACACTTTGTAGCTAACGACCAGTAGGGATGAAGGATTAACTTCAATGTTCGATTAACACGCGTCGACGAATCATTCTGAATTAATCGATTAATCTATCATCGATCAATTTTCCACAATTTTTAAATAATGCATGAAACTTTATAATCGTTAATTTGCAATTGGTGAACATGATGTCAAAACAACCTAAGTTAGTCCAGTTTTAACAAGTAAATTTATCATGATCATTCGAATCATTTCCAGAGTTGTGATTAATTTAATTTATTTAACTCTATATACGTGTAATTTAATTCGAGTTATATTCATTTCAATTAATTTGTATTAATATAAAAGACGTTTTTATTAACTACAATTTCTACAATAAATACGTTACATTATCACAAGTATAATCTAATGCAACACACGTTTCAGAATAATTCCAGGAAAACTCGTAAATTTATGTCATTCCCATTATGTCATTAATAAAATATTAAAACATAGATAGTGCTTTTTCATTTGATCAATTTTGCTAACAAGAAATCAATAGCTTATGTTTGTCCCTACTATTTTTCTGTAGTCCAGAAGATCTAAAGAAACGACGAGTTCTGTTGGTAAAATTTGAGTGTAAATGGCTATTTTTATATTTCGTTTGCCTTGAAAGACAATATTTAAAATAATGAGACAAATTAATCGATATAAAAATAATAAATTGTATTTTTTCGGTTATTCGTGTAATATAGTGTTTACACCATTATGGTAATAGTTCATTTTGACAAATCCGTCTCTTCCAATTGTTTATTCGCAAGGTGTTTGTAACCCCTTTCGTTCATCGACATCCTTAATCCCGGACTCTATAGTATACGGGAAGTTGATGAATTCTCACAAATGAATTGTTTGATTCCATAGCTAACAGAAGATCTTCGCCTCGGAGCCCGGGGGTTCCAACATTTATTCTTTGTGACAATCCATTTTCTGAAAGATTACTAAATACATTTTACCTAGATACTAACTCATTTCGTCTAAATAATGTTTCTTCTGCTCCTACTCTGAACCTCTAGGGGAAACGTTTCATAATGCTGAGGCCTAAACGTTCTTCACAAGCTTTCTTAAAATGGGCGTACATTTAACATTGGGTACTCGTACCGAGAGACGTGGCTCAGGGCATCAACCTATGTCACTACAGTACCTCTGACCGGGAGGTCCTGGGTTCAAGGCCCGGCAGTAGCAGGATTTTCGACACTGTCAGTATGGACAGAATGAGCGGAGTGAGCGGGAGGAAGCGCGGGCAGGACTGATAATGACCGGGGCACCGCATATTCTTCAGCTGGAATTGAAGACTAGAAATAAAAAAGGATATGTGCCATTTTAATACTTTCGAAAAAAATGAATTTACACGTACGTTAAACCTATTGGCACGTACAACTCCTGTCATTTATAATCACACCGTATCACTATCAAGAAATGAGTCTGAACTTTGGTTCATATTTATGTTATGTGGTTTGATTCATTCATTATTATGAAAAAAAACGCAGATTTAACAGAAATGGCACTTAATTTTTTTACTTCAAGTCTTCAATTATCTAAAATTTTGCAGAGCTCTAGACTATCGTAGTTGCATTCTCAAAAAAAAAAACAAAAAAAAAAAAAACAAGACATCCGTACAATTTGAACTTTACCATCGTGCGAAAGTGCATGTGCTAGCAAGGACTGCTCGCACTTGCCTGGTTATCGCCTGCTAAGTGTTGTTGAGCCCCTAGATACAGGGACACTCTGTAAGAGTGAGCTCAGGCGCTAAATTCGTTTTTTCATAGTAGTTAGTAAGAGAATTTACATTGATTTAGGGTCGAAAATATCAGTTACAGAGGGCAAAAATCAGTTTTAAAACTTTTGTTGAATATTTAAAAGTCGTACAGAAGGTTTAGTTTTCTGCTCACGCATAATGGCTGTTGCCTGTTATTCACTCACTCCTACGTCGCTCTTGTCGTAATTATCAGCTCGAGAATAAAAGCTATAAAGAAAACGCTCGTTAAAGAAAATTACTATTATAATATGATCAAAAATATATTGTAGTATTTGATAAAATTGAAATAATATAAAACCATTTAAGTTAGGTATATTGTATTAAACACAGATATTGTTTAATTTCATCAGTTCTCCAAAGAGAGATGAAACTCCGAAGAACTCTCTAGTAAGAAAAAGATGAGCAGTCAGTCTCTTGGATGAAGCAGGTAGGGTATTTAGCAAGCCAATCCAAAATCTCTGCCGGCAAGACTGATTGCAGTGTCTTCCGCCTAATGATAAGAGAATAATCTTAATGGTCTACCAGACCCAAGCAGCCACAACGCAATTCTTCTCTGCTTAGGACACTGACGCTCAATTTTCTTGTCGCTTTCGAAATATTTATTAATGATCAATGCATGGTTGCATAAAGAATTTGTGGCACTAATCTTTTTTTAAAAGAGAAACATGATTTTAATGTTTAAAAAATATTCAATGTTTTATAATGATGGAATCTAAAATTACGACATTAGAAAGAAAATCTTGTCACTTTCAAAATACTCATTAATGATAAGTGTATGATTGCATAAAGAATTTATGAAACTAATCTTTTTTTAAGAGAGGAAAACATTACTTTAATGTTTAAAAAATGATCATTGTTTTATAATAATGGTATCTAAAATTATAATATTAGAAATATTAGTGTTGAGATACTGATTCGGCCGTTGTCACCCCATTTTTGAACTGCGATTTTTGGCAACATGGTTCCTGAGATGAAGGTATTCATTTATGGTTGAAATGATTTCTTAATTAGTTCAAAATTTTACGGTAATTAGTTTTCGGCTCGAAATGTAATTTGCAAATAATCTAGAAGTAACATATTATTAAGTCAGTTCCCGAACTTTTTTCATGATCTATTATGGGTCAATATTTTTTATAGTTTTTGAAGTTAGTATTTAATTAGCTCATAATTATGGAATACATTTTTTTATAATTTAAACATAATGCGGGTGTTACAGATCGCTGTCGAGTACTGTACAACTTTATTAGTTTAAGTAAAGTTAATTAATGTGATGAGCCAAGGGGTTCAATAATTTGTAGCAAAACGAGTCTGCTGTCAAAAGAGTTTGAGATAACATGCGTTAGAAGGAGTGCAAAATTGCGGTCTAATTTCTGTGATCTGTTCCGCGTCACGGGCAGACACGCGTCGGTCGACGCTGAATAAATAAGGCCAATGTGATTGCATACGTAGTACACTCCGTCATCGACCCACTTGGTACTCATCCTCCTCGGAATCCGCTCTAACCACTGACTTCCGCCGTTAAGCACTCCCATGCATCCCCACATTCCAAGATTGACTGACTGATTGTTAGTGATCCCGGGTGCCTGAGAACGGCTAAGCTCACTAGTCCTGTAAGTGTAGTGCAAGTTTTTTCTTGGAGAGGTGGCGGTGGTCTTCCCCCGCTGGTTGATCCGGTGCCGACCTGGCGTCGTCTAGCGCGGTGTACCCAAACCAGGTAGTATCTCCCACCAGTGGCGCACCGCCCCAGCCGGGGCAAACTCCGGCATGTGAGGTAGCCCCAACTGGTCTCCCGGCATGTGAAGTGGTCCCATCCCAACCGGTCCCCCGGCATGTGAGGTAGTCCCATCCCAACCGGTCCCCGGCATGTGAGGTAGTCCCATCCCAACCGGTCTCCCGGCATGTGAGGTAGTCTCATCCCAACCGGTCTCCCGGCATGTGAGGTAGTCCCATCCCAACCGGTCTATCGGCATATGAGGTAGTCCCATCCCGTCAGGTCCCCCGGCATGTGAGGTAGTCCCATCCCAACCGGTCCCCGGCATGTGAGGTAGTCCCATCCCAACCGGTCTCCCGGCATGTGAGGTAGTCTCATCCCAACCGGTCTCCCGGCATGTGAGGTAGTCCCATGCCAACCGGTCCCCGGCATGTGAGGTAGTCCCATCCCAACCGGTCCCCGGCATGTCAGGTAGTCCCATCCCAACCGGTCCTCCGGCATGTGAGGTAGTCCAATCCCAACCGGTCCCCGGCATGTGAGGTAGTCCCATCCCAACCGGTCCCCGGCATATGAGGTAGTCACATCCCAAACGGTCCTCTGGCATGTGAGGTAGTCCCATCCCAACCGGTCCCCGGCATGAGAGGTAGTCCCATGCCAACCGGTCACCCGGCATGTGAGGTAGTCCCATCCCAACCGGTCCCCCGGCATGTGAGGTAGTCCCATCCCAACCGGTCCCCCGGCATGTGAGGCAGTCCCATCCCAACCGGTCCCCCGGCATGTGAGGCAGTCCCATCCCAACCGGTCCCCCGGCATGTGAGGTAGTCCCATCCCAACCGGTCCCCCGGCATGTGAGGTAGTTCCATCCCAACCGGTCCCCCGGCATGTGAGGTAGTCCCATTCCAACCGGTCCCCCGGCATGTGAGGCAGTCCCATCCCAACCGGTCCCCCGGCATGTGAGGTAGTCCCATCCCAACCGGTCCCCCGGCATGTGAGGCAGTCCCATCCCAACCGGTCCCCCGGCATGTGAGGTAGTCCCATCCCAACCGGTCACCCGGCATGTGAGGCAGTCCCATCTCAACCGGTCCCCCGGCATGTGAGGCAGTCCCATCCCAACCGGTCCCCCGGCATGTGAGGTAGTCCCATCCCAACCGGTCCCCCGGCATGTGAGGCAGTCCCATCCCAACCGGTCCCCCGGCATGTGAGGTAGTCCCATCCCAACGGGTCCCCCGGCATGTGAGGTAGTCCCATCCCAACAGGTCCCCCGGCATGTGAGGTAGTCCCATCCCAACGGGTCCCCCGGCATGTGAGGTAGTCCCATGCCAACCGGTCCCCGGCATGTGAGGTAGTCCCATCCCAACCGGTCCCCCGGCATGTGAGGTAGTCCCATCCCAACGGGTCCCCCGGCATGTGAGGTAGTCCCATCCCAACCGGTCCCCCGGCATGTGAGGTAGTCCCATCCCAACGGGTCCCCCGGCATGTGAGGTAGTCCCATGCCAACCGGTCCCCGGCATGTGAGGTAGTCCCATCCCAACCGGTCCCCCGGCATGTGAGGCAGTCCCATCCCAACCGGTCCCCCGGCATGTGAGCTAGTCCGCCATTCGAAGCTGAGCGCCGATTCCCCGACGTCACAAGGACTCCTGCCCTACCTCGCCTGAAAGCGAGTGCGGAGGCAAGCGCGGTGTATTTTTGGGCCAGGAGCCAGTCGAGCGAGGAGGTCCGGCGTCATCGGGACCGGCGCGGCTCGGCGCGGCGCGGGTCGCTACACTTTCCCTTGCGGCGGCGGCGGGGCAGAGGCCGTCCCCTGGCACGGCGCTGGCGCTGCTTTTCCTCCGCCTCCGCCCGCGCCCACGTGGACCGCGGCCAGCGGCAAGGCAAGGCCGGTTCTGCCCGGGCGGCGCGGCGCGCTGCACGCTCCGCCCGCCGACGCCAGTAGCCCTCCCGGCGCGCCGCCGACCCCACGCTCCTCCGCCGCCGCCACCGCCCCCCACGCTCCACCTCCATGGGCGACCTCGACGGCGACGCGGAGCTCCGCTCCGTGCAGGTGGACGGCGCCGCCGCCGACCCGCCCTCGGCCAGTGCGCCGCCGACGCCGACGCAGCCCAGCAGCCCCGAGCCGCAGCCGCTGCCCCGGGAGTACCTCAGCATCGACATCATGCCGCCGGCCCCGCAGTCGCAAACCCCTGGTGCGTCCCGAGGGCTCGCTAGGCCCGCCCTTCGGTCCCTGCGGCGCTGCATGCCCCTGCAACCCTGATAACCGTCACGGGTCAACCGTGTGGATGGGGGCTCGACTTGTTTGTGTGGCAGGACGTTTACGCGGAATACGTGTGGCGGTTGTTAGCGATGTGGGAGAATGTAAACGTTGCTTGCTTCGCAGTGAGATTTACCAACACTAATTGAAAAGGCCTTCACGCGGAGACGTTGTAATCTTCCATTCCCTCCTAAAACATAACTACATTCGGACACAATACTCGTTTAGTAACATATCTTTCAAAACAATACTTAAACACCCTTAGTCGCAGACAACCAGTGTGCCCCAAGGTCTGCGTTAGGCCAACCCTTCGGTTCCCCCGGGTTTGCACGTCCCCTCGCGGCCTGTCTGATTACCCCCGCTGTCACGCGTCAACCGTGTGTGTTGGGCTATGGTGCCTCCAGTTATTTGTGTGGTAGAACGTTTGTGCGAAACATGACTGGCGGTTGTTTACAATGTGTATTAGGTGTAGGCGAAACGCTGCTTGCTTCGCAGTGAGTTTTGTCGACACCAGCTTGCGAGTTCTTCGCGCGGACTTACTGTTTGCTATCTCCCATTCGCATCAATGCGCTCTTGAAAAACATAACTACTTTTGTGTACAATAAGCATTTATCGATTTTATTTATTTCATATGCCTTCTACATTCTTAAATGTAAATTAAAATACTGTTCACGTATTTTAATGCCTTTATTGGTTCCCCTTTAACCATCGCTCGTGTCTTCATTGACCATCGACGTCATTGATTGGTTCGTTGTTTTTTTCGTGTGCGTTAACTGCTAATGGTCATTAGCCCTGTAAGTGTAGTGCATGTTTTTCTTCGGCAGACCTACGCGGGACAGCGCCCCAGATGGGACAAGCTCCAAGCGCCGGACTGGTCTCCCTTCATGTGTTTGTCGTGTGGTGTACGTAAATGTGTGTGTGTGAGTGTGTGTTTCTGAGTGTGTGTGTGTCTGTGTATAAAGGGAGAAGTGAGGACAAGGATGAGGAAGGAAAGATAGCGCGCGGACCGTGGACCGTTTGTATGGGTACTGCTCCGGCATTTGCCTGTTGTTCGTCGAAGAAACCACGGAAAATTACTGGTTGGAGCAACCGGCCGCTAGAATTCTTCTCCAGCCGCGGTTGAATTTGGTGGCGTTGCGTTGGTGCAAGATGACTGCGGCGGGACGTGTGTTTTTGGGACGCGACATCGACAACGAAAGATTGATGTTCAAATTTTAAAAATCGATGTTCAAAATACATCGACCTAAAACCGTCCATAGTAAAAATCGATTTTTATAAAACTTTTATAACTAATTTTCAGGCGTTGTGGGGGAGCAGGCGTTTTCATGTCACTGTGGTCGTGTTTATTAATTTATATTTTACATTTAGCCGACAAATCAATTGCAATAAAATTGCAGAACAATTTACAATCGTATATTATTTTACTGGAAAACAGAATAAAACACTATATTTATAAACAAAAAATTGACTAACTTATTTTTCACCTTTAGTGGCTTTTGACTAAATATTGTTCAATTTATGGATGTGTGAAAATTATTGTAATTTTCTGTTATTGTATTTTTTAATTCAAAAATGAAATATCAACCAATAATATTGTCGAACTGAAAACATCGATGTAAAAAAAACTTCGGTTTCAATAAATCGATGTTAAATTCATCGAAGTCGCAGCTTTAGTGTGTTGTGGCCGCGGACACGGACGTGCTATAAGCTCGGCGCCGCGTGTGGGATTGTGGGTAAAATAACTCTCGGGGCGCACGGGTTGTTTACCAACACAACCTCGCAGTCGCTGGGCGCGTGCCTGGGACTGTTTGCAAGCACGCGTAGGTTGTTGTAGGGAGCGCGTTCTGTTGCGAGAGATAAGCCCTAGGGAAAAGAGTATCGTTAAAACATATACACGACAACTTTCAAACTTTGTCGCCACAGTGTTATGTAATGGTGCAAACGATTAGCTTTTTGAAATTATTTATTTATTTTTGGACGCTACTCAAGATCAGCTAAACGTTTTTTAAAGCTATAATTACGACAGTATCGTATTAATTATATGAAACTTTCATAATCTATTACTATAGAATAATACAGGGAATCAACAATAAATATAAAAAGGTAGTTACCAGGCGCTCATTAAAAATTGAAGAATGTTCTCGATTTAAATTCTATTTTAATGGCATTTTAGTAAGTTTTTTCAATTTATTGTAGGGTATCATTCGTGTTAAATTATTTTCCATTTGATCATAATTTTTAAACCGTTAAAATTTTTTATTTAGATTATAGGCTGAGTCAGTAACCATTAGCATTATAGTTCATAATACTTAACTAAACAAAATAGCCGAAAGGTTATTGTTCAATCAGTCTTCAGAATTACATCTTTAAGTCTTCGGAGAGAACGGCAGAATCCATAAGATCGTTTCTCCAAATAGTCACGGCGTTTCGGCCGTGCGTTTCCCGGAGTTTCGTTACAGAGAAAATTAACATGTTTTCGTTAATTTTTAGGTGTGCGTGCATTATAAATGAGCATGCAATCTTAGGATTTGCTTTCACCATTTAAAATAGTTTTCAGATGGATATTGATCTGCCGGTGAAATTATCAAAACGGGTATTGATCTGCTATTGTATAAATGGGTTAGTGCAACTTTATTTTTTGAGATAAAATACCAGTAGTTCACAGTGTTTTATTTAAAAAACGACATATCCAGTTATTTCATTTTCTTTCGATCTTCATTAGCAATATTACGCACTGCCTAATATTGCGAGTGCAAAAGAGAAAGAGAACTTTTGGGTTAAGTTAATGGGTTAGTGCAACTTAACTAAATGGGTTAGTGCAACTTTATTTTTTGAGATAAAATACCAGTAATTCACAGTACTTTATTTAAAAAACGACATATCCAGTTATTTCATTTTCTTTCGATCTTCATTAGCAATATTACGCACTGCCTAATATTGCGAATGCAAAAGAGAAAGAGAACTTTTGTTACATGTCAGATTTGGCATATTACCACCTGCGATCCTAACTTGGAAATCACGTTTTAAAACTTGTTCTTGAATCATGATTACTTAATACTTCCAACAGAAAGTGAATTAGATGGTAAAAGCAGGAGTGTTACATGAACCAGTTATTTCTCAAGCGAGGGAAGTCCATTGCTGTGTAAACACGCAGTTTAATTGCAAAGATAACCACCGCAATTTATTGTGAAACCAATTCTGTAATTTCTTTTGTTTATTAAGGAAGAGGAGATAAAAAACTTTTTGTAGATAACTTGATTCAGGTGTATACAAATTCGTTTACAATGGATAACATAGAAAATTAAACTATTTACATTAGAAAAGTTACCAAAACAGCGAACTGTCTGACATTAAGAATGCTATGTTATGGTGGATACATATGTTCATAGAAGTGTTGTATTTTTATACATGATATTTGTAACCTGCACGACATGGAACGCTTCCTGAATTTTCTCTCATACCTTCATCAGAAAATTAGCATTCGTAAAAATCATGATTCTATGTTGACTTCAATTGTTGTAAATAATTTGAGAGCAACTGATTAATTTAATATTTTATTTTGCAGCCATTAAAGAAAGAATATGATGTACTTCACTGAGGTAGTTACAACGCCAAATTCATCCATGAAAGCAACAGAAATGGTAAAAAGTTTCTAAAGCATGCCGTATGTTCATTTATACTAAGAATGTCAGTATATAATGTAGACCACAAAAGTTACATAGATCTACAAACAATAAGTCATCATATTTGTCGCGACAACTCATGACGAGTTTGGGGTGATCGAGTGGGTTGCCCCTTCTGTTCACAAGAGGGGCTGCACAGGTGATGCCTGATCAGGGCAACGGCTCGTGTTAAACCCTATCTCGATTTACAAGGCCGATGATAATGCCACCTTTACGTAGCTCCTCAATTTGTACTCACGAGGCTGAGTGCACCCAGTTTCAGACCCAATCCCAAGGTGAAAATTCCTCAGGACCGCTAGGGAATCGGATCGAACCACCGAATCGTAGCTAGCCATGCTAGCCCGTACACTACGGAAGTGATAGAATCAAGAAACAGGCAACACATATTCCGACCGTAAATTTCAGTTTGTGCAGCTAACTTGTTTTCGCTGGTCTCTCAATCTTCTCTCTCTCTTTCTCAATCTTTATATTTCTCTTCCTTTTTCTCTGTTTCTGTCTGTCTCCCTCTGCCTCTCTGTCTTTTTCTGTATCTCTCCCTCTCATTCTGTCTCACTCTCTACCTCTCCCTCGTTCAAAAGCGAGCAACTCACAATACCTCACCTTGAGGTTCCTTTTGACGTCATTGTTTTTGTTCAGGTGTAACTTAACATACAATGCATTTGATTATTTTTTTTCATTAGATACGAGGAATTATTTACATTCCATTTGTAGTTATGGATGGATGATTGCATTACTCGTACATCGTTCACGTTGACTCGCCACGACGTTCACTCGAAGCGACGCATACAGTGCCGAAGTTGCGTTCTTTCGGAAAGAAGCAGACATCTGCACTATAAACAAAATTGAACTGTCTTTGATTAAAAAATATCTGCCGTTTTTTAATCTCATATGCTTGTTTAGATGATCTAAAAATACATTCTACTGTTTTCACGATTTTTGTCTGTCTGCCACGATATCAATCTATCTGCCTGTTTCTCCGGACAAGGAACAGCTAAACCGATTTTGATGGGATGTAAAGACCTCGTGCAACTCAGCTACTTTTTATTTTCTCGTTACATAGTAGAGATAAAGATATATAATGCTGCGCGAAAAAACGGCGAATTTTCGGCAGAAAACCTTTTTTTGCCCGGCCCTAGTAACAAAAACGTGGATAAATCCAGTTGTTAAATTTAGAGGGGAAAATCGTTTAACACGTGGTATAGTCAGAATTCAGGTTTATAGGTTCTTGATACCGAAAATGGATTGACGGCTAAAAGGCTATCTGTCCGTACGTCTGTCCTTCTGTCCGTCTGTGGTCAATGCTAGCACCATCATTCAGCCGATTTTCTCCAATATTGATATTCCCCAATCGAACTGAACGAACGGCTTTAGGATTTTTAAACAGGTATTTTTATTTTTGAGGGTATTTTACATTAATCTTCAAAACCACTTTGAAAATTTTCTCAAAAATGACACCACATTTTTTTTATTAAACCGTGTCTTTGAATAACGTAAAGAACGCTTAAGAGGTCCTGGTTTCATGTTGTTGAAATCCCATATTTTTCGAAAGTTACAAAAGTGCAATTTTGGGGGGCGTCATCCTACAACTACAATACTGAAGATAAATATTTTTTCCTTAATGAAATTTGTTCATTAAAGACAGATATTGAAATAAGGTAATGTTCAATTTTTCGAAACTATGAGTGGTTTTCGCGTAATTTTGCGCGAAATAGAGGCAATTTTATTTTTTAAACAATTTCTGTCTCTAAAACGGCACTAAATTGTTTCTTTAAATTTTCTTTCCTTATGTAATTAGGGACGGTAAAATATATGGTGCTAGACCCATTTTCGGCGAACTCCGTATTTTCGAAAATTGCAAAAAGGTCTACACCACGGGTCAGAGGAAGTAATTTACTATACAGAGCGACAGCATTTATCTACTTTTTCGTTGCAAGGGCCCGGAATTAAAACAGATTGTAGATTTCAGCAAGAAAATGTTTCAGTAAACTAAAAACGAAGAAAAGATAAATATCCGTAATGTTAAAAATACTGTATCTAGTTTAACAAAGCATAATCTGATGAACAGGAAGGAAAGATAATATAAAAGTTAAAATCGATAAATACCCGGGAAACGCAGGGTACTTCAATTAGTTACTGATATACAAAGAGAAGCAATAATTGAATACGAATTTTGGTAGGCATTTAATTTTCAGAGCCTGTAAAACAACAGCAAAGCTGTGATTGAAAATCACAGCTTGTATTGTATCTATTAACTTTTGATTTAATGTGTACGATAATGCAAAAGCAGTGTATAACTACTTGGCCATAATGTAAATATCCATCTAATCAACAGTATATTAATACTGGAACTATTAGAGTCGCCAATAACCTCTGATATTGAGACTTTAAAAACATCCATCGTTTTTAGGAATTGTATGGAAAGTGCTAAATTTCTATTCTTATTATCTTTTTATTCATTTACTACTAGTAGTAAGTGTGTCACACGTAAAGAAAAAAGCTCAATGGCCAAGGAGTTCCAGAAATGTGGTTTCTCCCTCTTTAATTTTAGGTTCCGCACGCCTATATTGAATTCATTAATTTCTTCAGAAATTTCAGCTTCTTTCTTTCGAAATAATTTTCTATTTAAATTAAATCATAAACATACAATATAGTAACATCTTCAAGATGAACTAAACAACTAAAAGAGAACAATCATTAGATATTATTGGGAATGAAATTAATTCTGGCAAAGTTCGAACTGGAATTCGCAAAACTTAAGAATTTTTGGGAGTGTTTTGCATGAGTGGCAACTGTAACTTGGAAATCAGGTTCTGAATTATTCTTCGAATGAAAGAAGTATCGTTTAAACAATGAAATAACTTTTAAACTTTTAATTGGAAGACTTGGTGAGACCATGTTTCCTCTTATTTCTCAACTTCATTTCTGCTAAGTATGTATTACTTCATAAAAAGTATTTTTTGTCATGTAATTACTCAACATCTCTACCCAGTATAAATTTAATTATTTGTCACGTTCAAAATATATGATCGAACTAATAGTTTTCACTACTGTATTTTCAAAATACCCAGTGCTCTATGAGCTTATTGTTTACAAAATGTCGACATCTCTCCGACCGTGAAGGATTTGCAAGTCAAATACATCCGGCAAACTTCATATTCATTTTTCGGAATGTTTATTCATTCAAGGTCAAAGGTGTACGAAGTCAAGATCTCTGACAACACATAATTATGTGAAAAAGGTAAATTTTAAAATAGTTCTCTCCCTAAGTGGAAAACAACGGAGTCCCCAGGGGTATACTTCCTTGTAGCACAATTTACGAGTACGTGTAACATATGAGCTACGAATTCCAAGCCACTGTTCTTTTTTAGAGTACACGCCATTATTTTCTTTTGAAAATTGAAGTTGTCTGTTCAGTGGTAAGAAGCTTATTACTCCTGGCATTGTTTACGAGAGAAAACCCAGAGAAACGAGTCTCATTTAAAAGCACGCCAGCGCACGCAACTCGCTCGTAGTTGGGAGCACGCGAGTGTGTCTGTGGAGCCCTTCCGGGAGCCGCAGGGCCTGGAACTGAGACATTCCGAACCCTTGATGTGAGGCAACAGGCGCGCAGATAAATACGGAAGAAGGAAGAAACGAAAAATAAGAGAAAGGAAAAAGATACTGAGCTGTTGGTGAAATAATATTGCTCCTTCACTTCCTCGTAACAGTTTTGTAAAATTACAATATTGTTTATGAAAGACAAAGTGCATACTAATCTCATTTTGAAGCTAATGCATTATGGATAGTAATCTCATTATCTCAAAAGAGATACCAATGAACAATCCTCTCTTACGATATTTTATCATGAGATCATTATATGTCTTCTTGAATAGAATGCAAAAGGCTTAAAGTCATAATAAAATATAAACGATTATGGTTAAATAGTGTTCATTTATTTGAAATTAGAAATATATAATGTACTCTTGTCATTAATTAGAGCAGAAAATAATCATGATTTTTTAATAATAAGGTTTTTTTCCTTTGACAGAGCCGTCAACTGAACTGAGTAAATGAAAAAAGAATTTATTACTGTTATCATCAAACGAAAGATTCAATATTACAATTTTCGATTTATCACCACGCTAATTTTGTGGTTACATCGTAGCAATGCGAATTACATTATACCTCGTACAAGCAATAATAATACCTGGTATCCAAATCAAATATGTATGTCTAATTCGTTTTAGATTTATACTTCACATTGTCATATATCGACAACAAACTTTTCCGAAATAAAAGATAATGATACTTGAATTGTATGTAACAATCCGTGTTGTTCCCGCCATTGCCCTTTCAATTTCCGCGCTACGGTTCGAATTGCACATTCTTAATGGTGGTCCTCACTCCCAGAAAGGGTCTCATATCCCCACGCTTCCTAGATTGCGTATTTGCACGCAAGTTGCTCGCGCGCGGCTCCGGAGGTCAAAGTGGAAAATGTTGAGCAGGCCTGCTTTACACTCATCTAAATTGATAATTTACATTGCGTACAGAAATTAAAAGGAAAATGCGCCACCTCTGGCCTTATTAAAGATTTATTTGGTTTTATTAGATACCCAGGAACTCGGGAAAAATTGAAGAACTTTGTAGATATATGGTGTTTCAGATGTTTCAAAATTCAGTTTTTGTTTAACAGTGAGGAATAACGGGACAAGTTATAGGTTGTTCAGATATTGTTCGTAATATATTTAGTTTTCGAGAAATTGAATTATCTTTGATTTTTTTAATGAAACTATATATTTTTCTCACGATCAATGGATAGGTCGTAAAAACAGGAAAACAATGATGTTTTATTTGTTAATGTTTTGAGAGTAGTTTTGTATAAAATAATACTTTGTGACATGTGATTTGAAATTAAACTGACCACTCTACTCGTGAAATTAAAAACAATAGTGTTCCAACCTCTCTATTTCACATTCGTTAGACAAGTTGGCAATAATAGCAACAGGGAACAATATTTAGTGTAATATTTGGGCTACCTTTTTTGCAATATATGACCAATGATTTTTTTTAAATTTGAATGGAGCTTACATTATTCCCTTTCGCGCTCCTGAATAACTTAGTGTATTCTATCACCTGGTCATACATGAGCAACGAGGGCTGAATTACCCTACATTGTATTACCATCTACCATGATGTTTAACATATTTTCATAAAAGTCGGTGCCATTTCCGACAGAGCAGAATAAAGGCAGCACACGCGTGAGAATGCGTAATTAAGAGGCGAATGAACCGACCGATTCGTACTTGAACCACCACCTCATTTTCAATTCCTCACTGAGTAACAGCCAAACGATGATATTCATCCTTGAATAATTCATTGAAGATTGGCATTGTTTTGCTTCAGGAAATAGCGTCGTATTACCTAAACAAAAAGAAAATCTTACTACTTATCAAACTGTCAGAACATTTTGAAATCAATTAACTCTGCAGTTGATAATAACTGTTTTTTTGGATTAAAATATGAATTCTTCTTTATATTAGAATATGTAAATTTCATTTTACAGAGAATATTACATTAGAATATAAATTTAATTTTCATCAAGATTACATAAAAACTTGTCTTTCGCTCTGGTAATGATTCCTTTCATCGCTGGTGCGGAGTTTTTTTTGTTCCTGAAGAGGAAAGCAGCTCTTGGATGCCGTTCATGTAGACGTAAGAAACTGCAGACTCGTTTGGCCACCAGCACATCAGGTTCTGGAGTCAAAAGCTGCCATTTCCAAACGTGCAGAATAAAAACAACGCATGGAACAGGTCAGTTTAAAGGAGAATGAACTGACCACTGCTTGCCTTGAACCGTGAAGTGTCCGTAGATTCCACATCCACAACCACAAAAAACTGAAGCTACCTAACATGCACTACACTACCACTCATTCCGGGAGATCGGTCGGAAGTTTAGAGCTTGTCCCGGCTGGGGTGCTGCCCCGCTGGTGGGAGATACCTAGTTGATGAAAACCCCGCTAGTCGACGGTAGGTCGGCGCCGGATCTCACTATCTAGCGGGGGAAGATCACCACCACCTCCCGATGAAAAACATTATTTGTACATTACCATGTTTTTTTCTTAATAAACAGATGACTTGCGATAAACCGATGATAGTTTATTTACGTTGCTAAGGATGTTAAAACCCGTTGCTACGGATGTCAAATTTCTTAACATATTGATAGGTACACGGTCACTTAAAAAAACTGTAACAGGGGATTTAAGACGCATGTGACCGATAAAATATTCAAAGGATGCCAGCCCTTTAAGAGTTACTTTTCTTTCTTCTTGTTGCGTAATGGCAATATTATAACAGAACAGTATTACAAAAAAAATATTAAAATGAATATTACTGATATTGAGGATCCAATTCTGCATAACATAATACGAATAGTAATTAGGCATAGTTCTGTTTGAATTGACGCATATGATGAATACCTGGATACTTGTTGGCCGGTATTTTTTAATCTGCTGTGTTACCTAATTGTCGGAGAAAAGACGTGATAATAATTTGTTTTGGCTGTCACCTTGAATTTGAAAAATGAATGAGCTTATTACTAACATTTTTCACTGACTGCCGATTCATGGGCAATTAACGATAATATTGTGAGATGAATATGATGTAGGAAAAATAATGAGAACGTAATGAATGGCTTCATAGAATGTGACAAAAAAAGGAAGCATTTGACCCAAAGATATCGTTTTTCTATTATTTTTCCTTGCATTTGGAATTTATTACCATATTATGATAGCATCTCAAAACATCGGGTGTTTAAATTAATTAATACTTCTACAGAAATAAGCAAATTTGAAAAAAATAATTAAAAAACTCCAATGTTGAAATAGTGCCCCCACGGTCCATTTATAATACCACAAATATTATCTGTTTTATGAATTTAACTTACATTAATTTCACAAAAAACAAAAGTAGACACTTGGCAAGTTTTTGTTAGAAATAGTCGCATGATATATTACGTGAGATACTTCATCTACTCCATAAATATTCACTACTCGTCCCTTCATCGCTCGTAAAGTATTTCCATCCACTCGTACGTTAAGTATCCATCCATCATCTACAAAAATAGTTATTTATGAAATAAGAATCGTAAGACTTTTATTACAATATGAGATTGCAGAATCACCAAATTGGGCCGTTAGGATGAGTTTGATCATCAATCGTGTATTGTGCTAATGTTAGATGATGCTAGATTGTGTTAATGACCCACAACTCTAGTCAGAACTGAAAAAATAAAATTTTGAGATCCCCCTCCAAATCAACTAAAAACAGAACATGAAAATGGTGAATAATTGCTGTGTTTGATTTCGAACGAGAAAAATGTATTTGAACTTACTTTAGAAGTCTTTGTTCGCTACCCAGAACTCTGGTCAGAACTGAAAAAATGGAAATTAAGATTTCCCCCCCCCGCAAATATTAAAGGACGGAAAATGCTTATTTTAAATTTATTGATTTAATTTAAAAAATAGTTAAAAACTGTGTGTAACGTGCTACGTGGAAAAGTGTAGGGGACAAGTGGGACATTTAGAGGGGAAAATTTGAGTTTGATGATTGGTATCTAATGTGGATCTTTTAGATCAGTGTTGTCCAGGTCGATGCCACGAGCGGGACTCCATGGCACAAGTGCCACGACGAAATCGCCACTCCACGCAGTTCATTACCCTGCCACCAGAGACAATGCTATCCCTATTGTAAAACGGTGGGGTTACTAATAGTTCCCTTAGTGATACAGAGAAGCTCGTGGCATGCTAAGGTGCCACGACGCGTGCCACAGCCACCAGTAGAAGACCTTGAACCCACCACTGTTTTAGATATTTGTGCATACTCTTTACTTCCCATTAGTGGCGTAACGTTCGGGCCCGTAAGGACCGCACTGCGGACAGGCTCAGATAAAAGAGGACCTATTTTTAGACTGAAGGTTTTGCAATTGTAAGAATTGTCAGCGTAAGGTTTTACGATTGTCTTTGACAGTGTTGTCAAGGTCGATGCCACGAGCGGGAGTCAGTGGCACGAAGCCACGACGAAATTGCTTCTTCACGCAGTTCATAACCCCGCCGTAAGAGACAGCGCCATCACTATTGTAAAACGGCGGGGTTACTAATAGTTTTCGCTCCCGACGCTAGTAGCACAGAGAAGCTCGTAGCATGGCACGGTGCCTCGAGGCGTGCCACTGCCACCAGTAGCAGACCTTAACTCCACTGGTCTATGAAGTAGTCATAGACTGATGAATACGAATTTGTTAAAGGATATTTTATTCTTCAATGTACTCAAACTATAAAAGTGTTTTCTGTACACTTTTATAAAGAGGGTGCGGATAAAGGTTTTGCGGGAGGGTCTGCACTCTTTTCGTTATGTTAAGGTGCTATTTCAAACCTGCTGCTGCTGCATTTCTGTCAAAAATATTTCATTGTTCCGAGGTAAGAGAAGAAAATTTTTACTTCTCTTTTGCGGCTGTTCATTCAGAAACACATGAAGTATTAGCTGAATTTCATTGCGTAATCTGAAAGTTCGTAATGTCAACAAGATAATTATGATTGGGATTTGCAGGTTATGACCAATTATGAACGTAGAAAATCAGTTTAAAATTGTATCTGTGTTTGGGAACAGTGAGGCAATAATAATGGGAGAACACACACATGCCTCACTGATTCCAATTAATATATTTATGAGAACCCTTGAGCCACTGACAACTCTTAGAAAAATTTTATTTTTCTGACTTAATTTAATTTTTCGTAATATTTTTTTAATTTTTCTGAACTTTTTTTGAAACTTATCGAGAACTCTAGAACTTCTTGTCCGCTACTTAAAACTCTCAAAATATTTAGAATTTTCAAAATTCACCCCATCAACTTCACACACCTGCGCTGTGGAGATAGAAACTGCCCCTTTTTCCCGAACCCTTATTCTGGTAACTATAGCTGACCTTTTGAGACAACCTTGGGCGTTAAGGCTTTTAGACTGTTTTGTCCTTTGTTTTGATTACTTTTAGTTTTCATTTAAATAAAAATTATGATTAATAAACACAGACACACTAAGTGTTTATGTCAAATTGTGTCAAATTTGAGAATTAAAGGTCACTAAAAAGCTTTAAAACCTCAATGTTCATAAATATAAATGGATTTTAGTCGATGTATTATTAACATCAGTGTTTTAAGGGGAGCCGGAAGGCTCCATGTTAAATTGCCTTTTTTGGAACGTTTTCTCTAAAAGTATGGCGCTAATAAGTTGAAACTTGCCAGGAATATGAATTCAATGCAAACACTGAATGCTTTGTCCAATAATTAAGATTTAGTTTATGCTTTTTTTAAATTCACTATTTTTTACACATTTCTTGCATTGTAACTCAATATTTCCAAAACTTGTATACTTATTTTGCTAAGAATGATTGGTATGAATAAAGCGACATAATTCTTAGCTCTTAAAAGTTTCGTCTTTATATCTTTCTTGATTTTGGAGCAAATGTTCCTTGTATTTCAAAATATTGAACTAACGGATAATGGCCTTCAAATATTGAACTCACGGATAATGGGCTTCCTAATATATTCGTGCTCCATACGTAGGATTATCAGAGTCATTTCCTTCATCCATTGTTGATGTATTGATAACATAATCGCTTTGTTTACCCTTGATTGTATTCTCTTTTCTTTAAAATGCATTTACTAAATCGTCACATTGTGACCCAATCGCACCTACGCAGTATGCGAGCCGCGAACTGACAGTCTGCTGACAGTCACGGCCGTCCCTCCATGCAGAGTTTCTTCTATAAGAAAAAAAAATCAACTTATAACGGAATATCAATGAAGTTGTTTGTTTCAAAGAGGAAATTACACAGAATTTTTAATGTAAAGAAACAACTAGTAATGCTAAAATATCACGTACTTTCACGCAAAATTACGCGAAAAGTACTCAAATTTTAGAGAAAATTGTTCCTGACCTTTTTTCAAAATCTATTTTTAAGGAAGGGTAAAAATCTCTTTACAGATATTTTTATTAAGGGAAAAAATCTCTGTACAATATTTTAGTTGGAGGAAGAGGCCGAAAAATTTTGAACTTTTGCAATTTTCGAAAAATCAGGGTTTTCAACGAACATGAGACTTGCACCACTTTCTTAAACGTCCTTCACACTATCCAACAATAAAATTTAATCAAAAAGGATGTAACCAATTTTTTGAAAATTTGGAAAATGCCCCAGGGACTTCCCGTGAAGTACCCCCAAAATTACGATATCAGTTTCAAATTCAAGGGGCCGCGACATCAGCCAGTCAGCCAGATCGTTTGGGGAATATCAATTTTGGAGAAAATCGGCTGAACGGTTTAGCCGCTAGCGTCATTCACAGACAGGCAGACAGACGGACAGACGGATGAACGAATGGACGGACAGACGTTTTGCCGTCATTCTGTTTTCCGGTATCAAGGACCCATAAAACATGGATTGTTGCTGCACCACGTGTTAGCAGATTTTTTTCTAAATTTAGCAACCAAATTGATCCACTTTTTCGATACCAGGGCCCTGTAACACGAGTTTTTCTGCTCATTCGACGCTTTTCGTGCAGCATTACATAATTTTCTCTATATTCCGGAGCGAGAAAGAAACAACCAAATTTGTGGAGTCTGAACCTCCTCCGGATCCTCTTAATTTTAAACATCGACGCTTTGTTGTCGCTCTCGCACCAGTGGTTGGGCAGAGGGCGCCTGCTGCGGCGCGCGGCACCTCCGCGACCGCGTTGCGGCCCGAAGCCGCTCGCCTTGGCCCCCGCGCCGCCGTCACGCCCGATCCCAATTCACCTCCGATGACGTCACGCGCATGTGCTCATCCGCTTGCCTGACGGACGTCTCGCCACACGTCCACCCGTCGTCGGGGGCTAATTGGACGGTGTTATGCATCAACCGGCTATGCGACATCATACTAGTTTTGAGATAATCGTGTTCAAAGGTTTTATTACATTTTCAGCTCTAAAAACTGTAATTTAATTATTTCATTCATTGAAGCGCCAAAATACACAAACATGACCGGAATATCTGGCGCTTACCTGCATAATGTGAAATTAAGAACAGCTGATTTGAAGATATGGGTTTATAGCCGGTTGTTGCGACACATAAAATCCCTGATGTGAATGATGGCGTTTACATTTTTCATTAATTATCAGGCTATTTTTACAGATTTGGCGTCAAACGTTTGTGTACACTTAGACCATAGTCCAATGCAACCGATGGCGTCCATATCTCATTTCTTTTGAAAAATGGCGCTTAGCCGGTTGATGCAAAGCATCGTCCAATTGCCTTCAGTTGTGAATTGGGCGAGGTGATCTAATTAAAAGGCACTTATCGGAGGAATGTGTGTGCTCGTAGTAATTTTTTGTTTTTTCGTTCGCTAAAAGGATACAATTCGGAAAGTAAAAGCGAATGTCGTCGTGTGTAGGAGACGAAGTAAAGCAAAACCATTTGTAAAAAGAAATAAAACATAGCTTGCGTGTTGGAAACAAGGTCGTCCGGCTGTTTTCAAGGACAAGAAGCACCTCCTCTCAGTTTTTATCTGATGGGTCTGGGAACCTTGGATACAGTTTTCCGCAATACCTAGTCTTACTTTTAATGACACAAGTAGTTTTTTTTAATTAAAAGCTTCATATGTCTTCATAAATTCATACAATTGTTTTAGCACTTAGGTGAATGTAACATAGAATACACGATCAATATTAAATACCGAACCTTGAATCCCGACTTTAAATTGCTTCAAACACCCCTGTTCGACTTTTCCTGATAAAGCACCTTTTCGATAGTATTTATTCATTGAGAGTAAATATAGTAAAACAAATCAATGTCATAGGCTTTATTTCTTCTTTCCTTCTCTCTTTCTTAGGCTACAACTATCACTGAATGAAGCAGGTAGTGTTATTCCTGGAATAGTAAACCTTGAACTATCTCGAACGAACGTTTCTTTCTCATTTTCAATGAATCGATAATTTATGTCCAATTTGTAAGAAGTAGAACGTAGAAAGGACGCATGTTATTTACCGTACAATGACCTATATATACCATCTAAATAACTCCTGGATATTTCTAATGTTGTTACGTCACCTATAGAGTAAGGTCCAGTTCAAGATAATACAATTGATAGTGACTGATTTACCGAATTTAGTTGTGTATATTGGCTATTAAAAAAGTATACCACAAAGACAATAAAAGTCGATCTTGGAAATTGAGCACATAAAGAGATCCCATCACACATCATTAGAGCTACAGAAAGTTTATATCATGTTACAGTCGTTATACAACAATATACCCACTAAATACGTACCAATAAATACGAATTTAATACGACCACTCTTAGCCAAGGGTAAACCAAACCAAACCAAACCAAGTAATAGATTACAAGCTTTGAGAAATCATGTTACAAATGAGAATATAACATTTTACTTGTACTACTATTTACTATGTTAATTTCTCTTAATTTATTCTGAAAATTAAAGTAACGATATTACAAAAGAATTGATGAAAAACCTTTCCTGTTAATTCTTTTAATTTATTTCATACATTTACAAAACACTTAAGTGTTTAACGCAGACAATAGGTAACAGAAAATAAAAATATATTACAACACTTCTCTCTGGCTGAATGCGGAGTTCAAATTGACGATGCGAATCCGAAGACAATGTTCTAAAATAAATGGTGCTGGCATGAAACGTACAGCGTAATAGGAAATGTCTGTTCATTTTTAAGCCCAAGGCACTTTCCCTTTCGTGTCGATGCGCCGAGTGCTGCGTCTTTTTTTTTCTTCATGGAATTCTGCAGCAGTCGTTTGTCCTTGCCTGTTCCGTCAAACGCGTTCCAGTCCTACAAGCTCTGCGGGGGCAAGTTTTTGTGTGTGAGCAGCCTGCGCGTCAGCCATGCCTCAACCGAAAGAGGCAAGTGGAAGCTTTCGCGAGACCATTCCACAACACTGAAATACTCGTGGCAGCAGCTGTTTTAAAAATCCGAGAGTTCTCGACGTGTCTCTAAGCAGGAGAAAGACAACTAACTGTAGTAATGAGGAGTCTAGAGGGAGATTGATAAAAATGATCGTTTGATAAACGAATGTTGTGGTCTCGATTAAACATTTATTGTTGTAACAGTATTGTATATTATATTTAGAACACTCGTATACTTGTACGGTAAGTACCAAGGCTATTCGATGCAATGTATGAATCGCTCTCCTTCCGTACAGAAATGAGAATAAATCAATCATAAACAACTCGATCCTTCTCTTAATTATTCAATTCACTATTGTCTACACTTCCGTACTAATAAATATACAAAATAATGTTCCCGATTGGGTCTGTTTGTTTGTTTGTTAAAAACACGAAAACTATCGAGTGTATTTCTACGCAGTTCACAATTGTTTAGAAAGTTTATCTCAGAAGGTTTTGGAGTGCCAACACACCGCTATATAAAGATAATTGAATAAACATTTTTCAAAATTCCAGAAATGTTAAAACAGATGTAGTACCTCAATCAATACCCCATGATGATGATGATTTATTCCAACTGTGTTGTGACCACCCAACTATTATGCGGTAATGCGAATTCCCATTTTTAATTCTCTCTTGAATTTCATGTGCGGCGAAACGGATTTAGGCAATGCGTGGCAGCAAGAGGAGTAATTTAAATTACTTCCAACTTACTCTATTGAATTAATTTAATTTCGTCCATTAAGGTATTGTGCTAAATACAAGGGCAACGCCCGGGATATCAAGAGTGAAGGCCAGTGAAGAATAAATAATGAATTCTGATTTGACTGAGCCATTTCAATGAACAATATGAAGTCCACAAGGAACGTCCCAATTCTGAACACCTTTAATTTAATCGCAGATGTACTTTATTTCTGCATTAACTTTGAAACTTCAGCTTTATTTGATTTGATGAATTAATTAGTAATAAAATGTGCTACAACCACTTCCTTATCTGTCAACATACCTAGCACTTCTACGCCTGTCACTTATGCAATGACACAATTATATCATATTTCATCAGCCATTACGTGTGCGATGCAAGGGTCGAACTCTAGTTCACTGGAATTTTCCTTCGTAGAAGTATTGACGAGAAGCACCAAAGAGCTTTATTTCTTCTTCGTTCTCTACTGTGTGCGGTAATTTGCTCCAAAGACCAATACTAGAGTTCATTGTAAAATATTTTTTATGCATTTTAAGGATACATTTAATCGAATTTTTCGTGATGTTTGTACTTTTTACTTCCTCACAACTGCTTACGCTGCGATTTTGGGACAGAAAAACTCTTTTTTCAGAGCCCTGATAAGGAAAAAGTGGATAAATCCACTTGCTAAATTTAGAGGAAAAATCCTCTAACACGTGGTGCAGCCAGAATCCCTATTTTGTGGGTCCTTGATACTGAAAAATCGAATAACGACAAAACGTCGGTCAGTCCGTCCGTCCGTCCGTCCGTCCGTCTGTCTGTCTGTCCGTCCGTCTGTCTGTCCGTCCGTCTGTCTGTCCGTCCGTCTGGGAACAACGCTAGCGGCCAAACCATCCAGACGATTTTGTCCAAAATTGATATTCCTCAATCGATTGGCTGATGTCGCGGCCCCTTAATTTGAAACCGATGTACTAATTTTGGGGGATACTTTACAAGACGCCCCTGGGACATTTTCCAAATTTTCAAAAAAAGGCTCCATAATGTTTTATTAAATTTTGTGTTGGATACTGTTACAGACGTTTAAAAGAATGGTGCAGGTCTCATGTTCGTTGAAAACCATGATTTTTCGAAAATTGCACACGTTCAAATTTTTGAGTCTTTCTACAACTAAAATATTGAGATAGAGATTTTCTCCCTTAATAAAATGTGTTCCTTACACAAGGTTTTGAAATAGTCATGTACAATTTTTCGAAAATTTAAGTAGATTTCAATTAATTTTGCGTGAAAATGCAGACGAGAAAGTACGTGATGTTTTAGCCCCACTAGTTCCCTTGCTTGCAAAGACATGGGTCGAGCAATCGCGATCACCCGATTTCACACAAACTCCGCCACAAGTTGTTCTTTTACATACGTCAATTCACTACGTGCGTACCATATCAATGAAACAAATAAGAAAGTTCAAATTCTCTCTCATCAGTGGTCATAATGAGCACAAGTAACTTACACTGGTGTACAAAGAAACAGCTTTTCAGTGTCTGAATATTAGCTAACAACACCATTCACATTTTTTGTTACAAAATTGCTGTTGACCAGTGTTATGAAAAGAGAAAAATTGTACCGAAGGAATCATGATGCAATTCAAGACACTAGAATAGGCAACATGAAATGTATAACTTTCAAGTATTATAGTTGCCAGACTGCAATAACAAGTAATATTACATCTGTGAATATCTTTTCGCAGTAAAGAGTTCATTTCATTCATTTTCATTAAATTATGACAGATGAGAAAGGAAAATAACCTCTTCTATTCATCTCCTCCTTAGAGACTCGTATGATTGTAAATTATGTGAAGTTTGCTTCACTAGTAAGATGTCAACTGGAATTTTTTTCACTGCGACACTTATTTATGCATGTATGAGATATGTTATAAAGAGGAAACCGAACTGTCTAGAATTCTATAAAACACAATTATATTTTTACGTAGTTGTTTCTTTTATATTTGAATACCGCTTATTATCATAACCGACAAATGTGTTTGTTTCTGTACTACTCCATTTAATGAATACTATGTAATTTTTAAAGAATGAATATTTAGCATTTCGTTTACTCTTACACTTGCTTTTGACGGTTTTTGTGCAATGACTCGTTAGAAATCCAATTTGACATTCTATGGTATACAACTCGGGTTAAGCGGTACAACCGAATTCGTTGGTTAACTAACAGAAAACCATTTTTCCCAGAAGCAAGCTCAAATAAGAGCACCTAAGCTGCACCTAAGCGGTCAACTCTATTACTCTTTCAACCCTATTCTTGTACTGTTGTATGAAGGAAATAAAACAATTACACAATTCATTTTCTCATCAAATTTACACACGTTACTGATTCTCTCCAAAACTTTACCATGGCAATTATTTCTTTTTAAATATAATTTTTTAATTGATTTATTTTAAGACGCTTTACAACATCTAGGTCATCACCGATATCCTATCTGCAATGTATTACATTACAATAAGAATTAGCAATAACGATTATCACTGTCATTTGTCTTTATTTATAACTCGCTATACAATCCATTCTGTTTCAAAAATTGAATTATCCTGATACATCCTGTTTTAGATTCACGTAGTTTATTTAGTAGATTTTTTCATAATCTCTAAAAAAAATTTAAATTTGAATACTAAAAACATATTTCATTGGCAGTTCTGTAACAGCTCTCTCGCATATTTTGTTTTTATGGACCCTTCATTTTATCTCGTCTACCCGTAGTTTCTGGATTACTGAAATTTTTCTCAATTATAAAGTTCGAATCTCATGTAGTTTTATAATAGTGTTTCTTTAAGAATTGCTCCTCTGTTTTATAATTTCAATTTTGATATAAGTGTAGTTTATTCCAAAAACATGTTCGTAAGTCTAAGTACAGCATTTTAGTTTCCAACTTACTATCGTAATTTGATTACTTATGAGGATACTGATAGAAATTTTGCATGGAGGAACGGTGTTTTGTTATGTCACTTCTCGCTAGCTTCGAGTTTTAATTATTCGAGAGGTCTAACGAAATCACAAGCTCGCTCCAATTTCAGATAAGCTGTCTGGTTTCATATAAGCTGGTGATCGTGCGTCCTACATTTTCAAGGACTGGCCTTGCTTTAGAGATTATGGTTCCAGCTTCCCCGGGAGTATTATTAATTCGTTTAACGTTGTTTATTTTCTTTCAAAGTAACGAAATTTCGACAGAGAAACGAACCGTAACGAAAAAGTGGATATATCTTCTTCTTATACTTAGTAAATTACTCCCTCTATCACGTTGGGAAGTCAGAATTCATATTTTGTGGGTCCTTCACACCGAAAAATAGATTGCTGGCAAAATGCCTGTGTCTGTATGTCAGACTGTCTGTCAGTCTGTCTGTCAGTCTGTCAGTCTGTCTGTCAGTCTGTCTGTCAGTCTGTCTGTCGGTCAGTCTGTCGGTCAGTCTGTCAGTCAGTCTGTCTGTCTTTCAGTCAGTCAGTCTGTCAGTCAGTCCGTCAGTCCGTCAGTTTGTCAGTCCGTCTGTCTGTCAGTCTGTCTGTCTGTCTGTTGAATGAGTCTGTGTCTGAGTCTGAGAAATTTGAAGCGTCCAATAACGTGGTTTTTCAGGGGAATGCGACTCCGTCCACTCAATAGCGCTTCATGAATTGCCACGGTGCCTCTCCTTGAAGGCGCTTGAAAATGGACTAAGTTCTTTGTTCAGGTTTCCTTGTTCTTCTCCATGTTGGAAGAGCTCTTCCTGAACGACATGTTGTGTTACACTCAACTGAAACAGGAAGAGCCCGAACGTATACAATACCAAAAAATTAATAAATAGTAATGTTAATACCAAATTGTTTTAGAACATAAAAATTTTAAAATGCTTTGTGCGTAACCTTTTTCATTATTTCAATGGAATATAACTCATTTTAGTCATTAATAGACAAAAGTTCATTTGTGCTACAGGAAATAATTTTTGAGAAAAAAATGAAAAGTCATTACCCTAGCCCACTTATACGCATGCGCATCCAAATGAGTAATGTTCTCGCAGGAAAGCCCACCTTGCGTCAGGCACACCTCTTCGCAACCACACGCAAAACGACATACTACGCGACGTCTCCCCCAAAGTACGTGTAGGTAGGGGATACACTGTGATTCGTCATACTGATCAAAAAACACCTGCAACTGTTTTCCAAGGGGAACTTCCAAGTTTTGAGGAGTTCGTCATGAATGAGTGTTTAGAGATGTTAAGAACGAAAACAAATAAACCGAAAATAAGCAAATATGATTCTGTAATTTAATGCAAAATGTCAGTGTTTCTTAAAGAGAAAGAACTTTCGGTATACAGCTTCTCCTTACAAAAGAATGTTATCCTTCACCTTTGAATTATTATATTATTTTCTTTTTAATCGGCATGTTTGCCTTGAAATTCAGGAGACGCAAGTCTAGAAAAATAACTTATTCGTATGACTTCATAATTAATCTCACCTTCACATTCAATGGCCTGATTTTTTATTTAATAATAGCAGTAGACGAAACACATAAAGCTAATATACATAACCATTTTATATAAACATGAAAACATCCTCATATGCAACTTTCATAAATGATTACATGAAAATACAACTTTCATAAATGACAGGCAGTGGTCCAATAGAAAATGTTTTTCCAGTAGTTTCATCTGCAGCTGGAATAGAGTGTGGGGGTATGGTTGCGGGCGAAGAAACCTCTTAGGCGAATTGCGACTGATTGGGGCGGATCAAGAGTATTTTATCGCGCTCTAATGACTATGACCTATTATCTCGGGAAACAATCATATTGACACCGGCCGAGAAATCCTACATTCATTCATTTCGATTCCTTTCTCTACAAAATAACAAAATAGCGCTAATTTGATGTTTTATTAATGTCATAGGCGAGCGTACTCTTATCTAGGTAATAATTGCCAGAAACAGCGCCGTAATGGACTCTCATCTTTGTACCTGACCTTGACCGCTACACTCAACCACGAAAGCGACACAGAATACCGATTACGTGGAGAGTCTTGCGAAACGCTGAGAAGGCTTGTGGTACCTTAGAGGGGAAAGGAGCGGAAAGGAGAGGAAAACGGGATGGAACCACAAAGTCAAGGAAGACAGAGGAAAGGAGAACGATATAAGAAAAGAAGGAACGAAAGTGGAAGATGAGAAAAATTGTTGAACGGAAATAGATAGGGGGAAATAGAGTGATTGTGAGAGTGGGCGCGAGTGAGGGTGTTAAAGAGTGAGTCTAGATAATGTGAGGGTGTACGAGACAGTGAGACAGGAAGAGGTGGCTCAAGGCGTCAATTGATGTCACTGCAGTTCCTCTGACTGGGTGGTCCTAGGTTCGGGTCCCGACGGTGGTAGGTTTTTCACTTGTCCTAGGTCGAATTCAGTCGCTGACTGGAGGAGAATTCTAACGGCCGCCTACTTTGATCGGTAGTTTCCCGTGGTATCTCCAATCAACACCAGGCTAATACCGGAGCAGTACCCTAACAAACGGGCCACGGACCGTGTGCGATATTTCCTTCCTTTTCCTTATTCTATGCTCACCCCTTACTTACAGTCACTTATACTTACTCGCACTTCACTACCACACATGCCGGGAGACAGATCAAGAAGCTTACACGCAACACTCACTGTGCTGGATACTCGGATTGACTTGAGATTTTACCAGCTTGTTCAGTACCTTTCAAAACCTCTACATACAAATTTTTACGTGCTATGAAGCATTGCATGTAGTGTTTTTGCGATAATTAATATTGGGACCTTTCTTGACCTTACCGACCGTAGAAGGGCGGAAACGCTGCTCGCCGCTGGTTCTGCGGACATTACTCATACACCGCGCCTGCACTATCGGCCTATCGGCAAGGTCACAGTTACTTGGAGGGCAGGCGGGGTGACAAACACGGGTGTTTACTTTGTAGGTTTAGATGGAACGAATGCGCTTGAAAGTCTGACATCGGCTGATAGACGCCGCGTAACGTTCCTAACGCTGCCGAAGCAACGGCTCGCCCGCTGCGGGAAGCGCGAGGGTCACGAAAGGTCCTGATACAAAATGCCTATAAAACGCTATTTATAATATTCCATAGCACTTCAAAATTTGCGTATATAGGTTTTTCATGGTGTTCTACCAGCTGGTGAAATTTCATGTCAATCCGAGTATCCAGCACGGTGAGTGTTGCGTGTTAGAGCTTGTTTCGGCTGGGCGGTGCCCCGCTGGTGGGAGCTGGTGGGAGTGGTTAATGAAAACCCCTTTAGCCGACTACCGTCGCCGGATCTCGCCATCCAGCGGGGGAAGATCACCGCCACTTCCAGAGGAAACGCATGCACTACACTTACGGGACTAGTGATTACTAACACCAAGAGCCATTACTAGCACAAAAAATTATTAACGCTAAGTCAATCAATCAACGAGAGAGCGAGAGTGCGTGATAATTTGAGAGAAAGTGAGAGTGTGAGAGTTTGTGCGAATTTGTATGTGGAAGTAATTTGTATGTGTGTATGAGACTGTGAAAGGGAAGGAGGGAGAGGATTCAATAATTTGAAAAACAAAACAAAACGTATGAACTCGGTGAAACAGCTAAAAGTGACGTCGTGATGATGGTCGACGTAATTTGACACATCCGGAAACGAGGCAAGATGACCGAGAGGACTGCACAAGTATTATCTGAGAAGAGATTCAAGATTAGAGGCAGAGCTGGAGATGGCAGAGAGAAGAAACAAGGCAGACACCGGAGAGGATAGGCTTTACCTTCACCCACTTGCTGCACTGACTGCTGATGAACCGCTGCCGCGGAGGCTACCGACACAAATGGCCATTTCGAACTCCCGTCACTTACACATTCTCTGTGATCAAATGCCGAACGGCGAGGCCTTCGCTTTCTATGACAGTGGCCAAATGCTGCTGTCCAAAGCCCAATCACTTTCCTGCACTCACAGCATGGAGTCGGGAACAAATGACAAATAAAGTCTGTAGCGGAAGCTGACATTTTGTGGTAATTCAATGTAGTCGGATGATTGATGTAGCTTACCCTTAGTTCTACGAGAATAAACAGTTCTTAACAAGCTTTACGTTGTTAGGAAAAAGAGAAAGTGGAAATATATTTATTCGCCTATCACATCATCAACCCGTAAACTCGTTCAATTAGTTATGAGACTGATAATACTACTCCCCTACATAAGATATTTTCATAGGAACTATATTTGGCCATATCAGGACATCATATTTATAATTTCAACTTTAATGATTTTTTTTTTTATCAGAAATGAGTAGCATTGACCCGTTGTCTTAGGTAGCGTATTCACGGCTTCAGAGTATTTACAATCAGCTGACGATGGCTGCACATTTTTTATACTAATAATGCTCTCTAATATCTCTCAATATTTTTTCAATTTTGCTACATTGCAATGTATTAATAATTTTCATTGTCTTAGCATGTAGTTGTTGAAACAGTCGTCATTATTTATTAAATGGAAAATATGATAGGAGTGGATTTCTTACAATTAGGACACGAAAGCTAGGAAGTAGTGAAACTGTTTCCATGTAGTGTTGTCAATCCCAGCAAAATAGTTATTTAAAAATATAGCATGTACATGAAAATTGACAATTCCAATCTTCGATATTTTAAATATTATCGTGGAAAACGATTCAGCAAATCGTCGGTGCACAAAAAGTCAATTATCACAAAATTTGTCATTTTTTAATTTCATACAAAATTAGACACTTTTTAGAAGAAATATGCTTAGAAAAGTATGTTTTTATTAGTAATTTCACATTTGTAGTTAACAGTATAACCGGTAAAAAATGTAAATCACATTGTTTTTGGCCGTCAAATTAACGGCTTCGCTCATATTAAAACCATTCTCGCTAGGGATGCAACATCGATGTCGATGTTTTCAAAATATGGATGTTTTTATAAAATCTTCAATGTGTTTAATATCCGTTTTTTGAAGTCGATGTTTTCTTAATATCGATGTTTTATGTTCGATATTTTCTAAATTAACAAAGATCATTCCAACAAAATTCTATTATAATTTTCAGGTATCCATAAATAGAATATTTTTTTCGACCAACGTGACTAAGGGTGAATAAATAAAATATAGCTTTCGTTAATAAATAAATCTATCTTATTTTTCAATTAGTGAATCAGACAATCCACGTTTCGTTGTTTTGATGGATTGTTGACTTTCTTTTGTTATAGTTAAACCTCAATTAAAATTGATAAACAAGACTTAGTTTAAAGTAAATTCCCCGCGTCAACTTTAATGGTTACTAATCCAGTTTTAAAAACATTTACACAACAGTTTAAATGGTTTGGGTGCGATGTTTTATTAACATCGATGTTTTAATTTTTAGCATCGTTATTTAGAAACACCGACATTTTGTAGGCGATATCGCATCCCTAGTTCTCTCGCGAAATGACAATTTCATAGACGTGTCATTCATTTGCGCACCTAGGAAATAAGGAAATATCTACGTAAACTATGGGCTAAAGCGCATGTGTTGTTGTATACGTTGACTATGGGCTAGAGCGCATTTGTGTTTGTGCTTAGAAGTGCGATGACGCCGACCGAATCACAATACACACAGAATGTGCTGAATCATCGCTCTCTTATAACAAGGAATTACGTAACTTTCGCGATCACACTCGGCGCCCGCGATTTTCCTCCGCTGACGGCGCGGTACCTCGCTTCGCTTTGTCAGCTGCGGCCCCTTGTCGGGCGCGTGAATGGGACTGCGCATGCGCCGTGAGTCAGGAGCGGCGCTGATGCGGGCAGCTTCCTGCTTCCGGCAGCGGCTGCTCGCGGAAGGCGGCGCTCGAAGTGAAACGCCGCCGCCCGCAGTGCAAGGGACGTGCGGCTGAGGTTGAGCCAGTGAAAGGCATGCTTCGTCGATTGAAAAAAAGCAATAATATTGATTTCAGGCGCTTTTTATATGTGAAAAAAAAGAGTAGAATAGTGCCGATCATTAACCTCTTGTTGACTACATCGCTCATTATTTCTTTCCGTTTAAATATAAAGAACGTCGATAATGCTTGTATGTGTCCAGTGGCATTTTAAGCTCCTAAAGAAAGAAGAAGCATTGAGAAATATAAATTTAATAAAAAATAAACACACACTTCAATATAAAAAGTGAAAAGTGTATTTCATATTTGAACAAAAACATGAAAAGTATTTTCTGTTTTTGTTTATATATGTGCAGTAACGTCTCAATCGTCAGTCACAGATACGTCATCAGCTTCCCATCGATCGTTTCTTATGAGAAATAATAAGTCTTTCTCAATAACAAAAATAACTTTTTAATTACAAGACTTCCATCTTAAATATTCACAATTTACGTCCAAGAAAATTAGAAATAACGCGGGAAAGTATGTTGAAGCATTCCTAGTTACTTCTCGTACACGTTCGTATCTACGGATCAATATACTTAATGTAGAGAAAGTTACGTAATACTGCGGGAAATCAGTGTCAAAATACGTTTTTGGGGGTCCCCTGATTCCCAATATTTTTTTCAAACGCCCGCCAGTCTGTCTGGGGAACAGACAGCCGAATGGTCTTCGGTTTCTTGGTGGAGACTGGTAACGTCCATCCGGATCGTAGTTTCTTGGCGATACTCACGTTGATAGCCCCAAGATGAATGCAGTTAGGAGGCGGTGGTTACTCGGGTTCGGGCTCGAGTCCTGGTTACTCGGGCGTGCCCGGTAACACACCAGTACCCCAACCCGCCGACCATTGGACGCGCGACTAGTTCCCAATCCCACATAACGGACGAGGAACACGAATCTCCAGTCAATTTCTCTATGGTCCGATTAAAATAAGTTGGTGATTAACAGTTGCGAATGGAAGGGAGCCACGTTTATAGGTAGCGTACCACTGAGCACATGTTCCTAGGACACGAAAGTAAACACTTGAAATAAATACTTATTTAGTAACTAAATCATACCCTCATATTGTATGAAGCTACAGCTACAGAAGCACAACTGTCAATCACCAACTTATTTTAATCGGACCATAGTCACGTCGAAAGCGTCAAGGTGGATGCAGTGATGATGCAAGGTGGATGCAGTTGGGGGCCCCGAACCTCTTGGACTTAGGTCTGGGCGGTCCCCAGCTGAACATTTGGCTTCTTTGGGGCAGTGCCCGACACTCGTAGACACCGGTACTAGCCCGGACAGCTAGTTGCTCTGAGCTGTCAGAATGGTCCCGGGGGGGGGGGATCTTGCGTATTGTATCCGACTTCAGCCAATGTGCTTCAGGCACTGGTTTGCGACACAATATTAGCGGGAATTTAAAATGCAGCCAGTTACCAAAATAATCATCACAATCATCACATTGTTACGAGACATTGACAGCGATATATAAAGTTTTATACAAAATATTGCCACTTTTATTTCAATTACACCGTCATCGTGTTACTTTCCGTTAAAAATTGTCACTTTTTGCCACTTTCAAAATGTTTCTCAACACTTCCTGCTCTCCATGCAACATGGCGGCCTGCGACTGGTCTGGCTTTTCAAACGAAGTACCTGTGTTGTGGTAACGTGGTTTGTGACACAAACTGGTGCTGCGCAGAACAAATAAAAATCGGTGCCCCGATATACCCCACTCATGTCTTCCCACCATGAGCGGCCCTACCCGGGTGCCCGAATGGGGTGCTGCGTTCTGGGGTATCTGGATGCCTACCCTCGGCAGTAAAATCCTCCTCGTCGACAAGATTGTGTGGAGTAGTAGCCCTTGCAGGCCTTTACTGTCTGTCTCTCCGTCTCCCTGTCTGTCTGTTTATAAACAACATTAGCCCCTAAATATTTGGAGGTTTTTTTTCTAAAATGAATATTCCCTTGGTGATCTGGCCCTACTCGACGCTCTGCGATTTTGAACAAATCTTTAAATTTTGGTGGTACTTTATATGAATCGCCTAAGAATTTTTTTAAAAAAATACTCAAAACTGGATCCAACTTTTTCAAATTTCTTATAAGTATAGAGTGAAATACACTTATAAAGATGGCATATTCGTTTGTCCGATTTTCATTTTTTCGGCAACTTTCTACAATATTGAAGACAGAATTATTCTTCAAATAAAATATGTTCTACCCAATTAGTTATTTAATTAATGTCATGTACATTTTTGAGAATTTTAGTAGATTTCCTGTAATTTCGAGTAAGTTTAAAATGTGGGCAATATTAAAAAAAACTTAAAAACGTTTTCTCAAAAATGGCTCCATTTCTTTAAACACGTAATAAATGCACTGTATAACTCGACCAAGTTGAGAATGATGTTTACAGGAGCGCGCCACCGTCTGTGTTTACAGCCGAAACGACAGAGACGGAGATATAAGGACAATCAAATCAAATTAAAAATGGGACCCTACCAAACTATTTCGGGAGAAGGGCGATTTATTTTATCACAAATCTGATATCTTCCCAATTAATATTTTAACTGTATTTGGACATGTCGGCACCTCATATTGGAAGAAATAAAATTTTATTTTTCTCTGCAGAATGATTCAATTTTGACCGAATTCCTTTCATCAGCAGGAAATTTGTACTGTAACAACTTGTGAATCATTTAATTTAATTTAAGTAGTTTCTCAGAATGTACACCCAATCAAATTCTTATTATGTAAAAAGCAACTACCACCTAATGAAGAATATTTTAAATACTTATGACAGTCAATTTAATGTGTTTGTACTTTATTGCATACCGCACAAATCGCGTGAAGAATAAAAAAAAGGTGAATTAAGAAGAATACAATGTTTGAGTTCAACCATAGCATTTCATTTCATCCATAACAATTTCTCTTTTTGTTGTCACTTTTCATCGTTTTCGATGATGTTATTAAAAACCCATGTCTCTCAGCTTCACATAACTTTAAGCTTGCTGCTGCTGCACGTTTGCTGCTGCACGTTTGATTGTGCTTCTTGGAGGTATTTTAGGTCTGTTTTTTCACTATTACAAAATTTAATAACATTATATGCAAGTCGTCTTGCCTGCCCGCGAAGTGTCACACTTCGACGAGAACTCGTATTTCCCAAAGCTACACCGATAAACAACTCGCTTCATGCTCCTCGCGACTTTTTTTTAGCGAAACTGACAGTATAGGCCTGTGTTTACACTGTTAGTTCCACGACACGCCGCAATAACCTCCTTCATTCTTCGCATATGACATAAACGTAATTTCGCTGGTTTTTTGTTTGTTTGTTTGTTTTCAAAAAATACCCAAATTAAGTTATTGACAGCTTTTTCACGTCGTTAAAATTTACATTACCGGCGATGTTTATAATGATTGCATTTGAAAGTACAAGTGCTTTAAATGATATCCTAGGAAGTTTCTCGAAAACTCAAAATTTGGGAAAAGAAATTAGCCTCATAATGCGCATTTTCAGGAAAGCACAAGCGTCATTTTATTAAAAAGCTCCACATTTTTCCATTAAAATATGTTTTTAGGATGTGCTTTTACACTTCTATAATAGTCTTAAAGTCATATTTTAATTTCATTGATAGGAATCCGAAAAACTGAAGTTGAGAAAACATGAAAAACACGTGTTTTGGGGGCTAATAGATGGCAGCTGGAAAAGGGTGAGCGAAAACCGAAAATGTATCACAGATTGGAGATAAAGAAAGTATGTAGTATATGAAAATCAGTGTCATTCTGTAGCACCACTATTTCTGTCTTGTGGCCGGAGATCCTTCTGCTACTTGTTACTGTATTTCCTAAAACTACTTAATAAAATCAACCAATCAATCAATGTATCAAAAAATCATGTAATAATAATATCATATCTATGATATATATATATATATATATATATATATATATATATATATATATATATATATAATAAATCAACCAATCGATTTACTTCAGCTTCCGGGTCAATGACCCGCATCTCGATCAGGTTTTTGTCACTGTTTCCCTGATCCATTGAGCAAATGCTGAGATGGCCCCTTGTTTTGCCTCCGGACGTAAATGTAGCTTCACTATGTGCGTATTTTATTGAGCACTTCTTTTGCTTTTAGTGGCACGAGTAGAGCTGAGGGTGAGTTATTATTTTGTTAGCAAAGCAGAAAAATCGCATTCGCATTTCGTTCACTGTTGCAAGTATGTTTTCTATAACTCGGGAAAGAAATATCTGGTTTTTCAAATATTGCTAATCTCGCGCTTTTTTAAATTTAATTTTTATATTTTTTAATATTTTATTCATCTTTCAACTGTCGTATTTAGAGTTAAAATGTTTGGACGGGATTGTGGAACTTTAGAAAACGTGCGCAAATAATCTTCTCCCCCATACGTCATATACAGTTTTCACTCTTTTTTGACCAAATAAATCAAATCAAATCACTTGCTCTGCGGTGGAGGAACCCGAATGCTTGGAGCAGTTCGGCGATTTGCCGCGAATAGCGCGGTAGGCGCGCGCGCCCGCATTGCTGGGGGGGGGGGGGGGCGTTACGTGAAGCGTTGCTTTCGCTCGTTGTGCAACGCGGGCGCCGGCGCAGGCGCACTCGCCTCGTGCAAGCAGCGCCCCTCCCGCTCACACCATACCGCAGCGCGCCCGCCCGCCCGCCCGACCGGCCTTAACCCTGGCGCGCTTTCCCTCCGCCGCGCCGCACTGCCGCGGACGCCCCGGCGCGACGTCGCCGCCTGCGCTTCCGCCCCGCTCCCCCACGCTCCCCCACGCTCCCTCACGCTCCTCCTCGCTCCTCCACGCTTCTCCATGCTCCCCACACTCCCACACGCCTCTCCATGCTCCCCCACGCTCCCCACGCTCCCTCACGCTCCACACGCTCCCTCACGTTCCCACACGCTCCCCCACGCTGCCTCACGCCAGTCGTAAATATACTTGCACGAACGAATGAATGAGTGAGTGAATGACATAAAAAAATGAAAAGAAGACGAAGAACATTTTTAAGAACTATATAAACAAAAATTTTAATACCTGTAAATAAACTAGGCTAGGCCCGGAAAGGCCAGTCATGTAATAGTATTAAGGTAGTAGTAAGTTAGTTCCTAAGTTAGTATTTTTAAGATACACGCCCTCCCCTAACTCCAAAAGCCCAATCGGCTGGAGTCAATGTATACCCTTACTAGAATAAATTCCCGCCCCACCAGGGTAACTGGAGGGAGGGAAATGGGAAAAAAACTTCACGCCAGAGGCGGATCCAGCCATTTTTTTAGGGAGGGAGGCGTAATAGATTTTAATTAAATAGGGAGTTTTTGACACCTCGAATGTTAAGCACTATCTTCTGTGCATGCGCAGATGCACTAAAGTGTCGCGAAACTTGAACTGCATATGAGCAGAAGATCGATTGTGCTTACCGTGCGAGGTGGCAAAAACTCCTTAGTAATAAACATACAGTTGATTCCGGTTATATAGTGCGATTTTTCTAACTCTGCTCCTCAAGCCACGATGTCTGCTCCTAGGGTCACGATGGAATTTCACACGGCATTTCGCGTCTTTCTCGGTCCTGCCGCTAGAAGTCCCATGATCACAAGCACTGCTTGATACGATCATACGACACCTGGCGGCACGACTGAGAACGTCGCGAAATATCGTGACATATTCCATCCTGAAGACGGGCCTTCAGAGGCAAAGTTAGAAAAATCGCAGTATAGTGAACTTGTAGGGACTGACATGTGTAGTTCACTATATCCGAGGTTCACTATTTCCGATGATGTCAAAATTAAATAGAATTTCTTCACAATGATTGACTTCATTAATATAGAGATACAGCAAATTCATTAAGAGCACAAACTGAAAATTTCAATCTTTATTCGTACTTAAAAAAATCAATTATTTTCAATTGTTTGCTTCTTACATTTTTCATTAGTAATTTTTTTAGATCCTTCTCCAGAGTTCGTGCTCTCTCCATATTAGATTCTCCATCGTCCTCTGTCTCTAAATATCGTAATGCAGTCTTGATAGCTTTCAATACCTCTTGCACTGTTAGAACACCGTTCAACATTGTAAAGGTCTTTTTAATCGTCTAATAACATAATTAATTTCCAGGACTGTCTTCCTTCGTTCACTATAACCGAGGTTCCCTAAAACCGAATCTTCTTATGCTTATTTGTAATGTAAGTGAAACGGGACCAATGACTTATGTTCACTATAACACTATATCCGAGTTCACTATAACCGAATTAATGGCGACTACCGAATTGTACTGACAGATGTCGTTTAAATGGCACCAAGTAATGGTCTAATTTCAGTGACTCATTTGTTTTTTTTAAATTTATAATTGTGTATGGGGAAATTCCATCAGAAAAATCTTTTTGGCACATTTTGGCAGCTAAAACCGTAATAAAATGAAAAACCCTCAAAGCCTTTATTTTGCTCCAGTTGCTCAAACAACGATACAATCATTGGGACACAAAATTATGTTATAAACGATTTTTAATCACGTTTTAAATAACACAATACGAAGTGGAATTGAAGAGTTCTGAACTCCCGAAGAGAACAAGCACACAGCAGTCCTGTCCTGTCCTTTGGCTCGACAGCCCGCCGGGCCTTGGCAGATCAGCAGTGACCCAGCCATGGGATAAGGGGTTCGTGTGTTTAGCACGAAGACATCCCTTCACCGTATTCCTAACTTTAGGGCGGACTTTCTCGTCGTCACACAGCAATAGGTACTGGGACATTTGTGAAGAAAGCGCACAGGTATAATTTGCCTCAGTCGGGAATCGAACCCGAGGTTGCGGCGTGGAAAGCGGACACGCTAACCAACGAGCCACCGCGAGTTAATACGCAGCAGTGTCAGTTATTATTTAACGAATAACTTACCTTTCTGTTAACGGGGCCCATTCTTTCTCACGTGGGAGGATCTACTGGTGAAAGCACTCGGAACAAACAACAGGATGTAGCTTTAGCTTCGCACATATACGTCACATGAAGATGAACTTTCCCCCTGCAGTAGATTCGAGAGAGAAACATTAGAAAAATAAATAGGATGTAGGTCAAGTGAACAGGAATTCACAACGGTTTGCAATTGTAGAATTAAAATAGTGAATAATGAAAGTAGCAAACGGTTAAAATAGTGAATATTTAAAATAGTGAATAGTTGAAATAGTAAATTAGTTAACAGACAATGCACGGCGGACGGATCCGTGGCAGTCTCAGAATCTGATGATGCGAGGCGCTTCCAGAAAGTAAGTCTCTTTAGGTCGTCAACAAAAGAATACATTTACGTGGTGAAACTTTATTGTAGCAGATACATTATATATTGCACTATATTTCCACATAATAACCACCAGATTGAGACATTTGGCATACCACCGGATGCGTGTGGGTAGAAGTCTGCCGCTTGGAATAAGTACCAGTTTGACCAACAACCAGCTGTACCAGCAACTCGGCGATACTGTGATATTCGTGATGTTGGCCAAGTAGGGATGATAGAAATGATGGAAATCGCTGGCCAAAGCAGTTCCTAATGGAATTGCTGCAGAAGATCTGTTGCCAGTCGAGCCGTGTGGCCCCGTCCGTATGACAATCCACCGCGTAGTCCGAAACTCATCCCTTCCCCCTCCCCGGCAATTTTCCTCTTTTACACATCAAGAAATACCAGTCCCGCCCGGCATATCGCCGTGACGCACAGTTGTAGAAGAATGTCAAACACAGGCACCTATCCCTGGCGGAAACTTCTGGGATACAGCAATACGAATGTTGTTCCCACGGTATGATGAATGTCTCGTTTCCCGTGATGATTATGTGGAAAAAGAATGCAACAGGAGTTGAATCTGCTACAATTAATTTTTCCTATGAAATTGTGTTTCCTTTTTATTAACAACCTCGTGAAACTTCCTTTCTATATATACGTTTTCTTTCTTACATAAGTAAATTAATTATTTACTTGGCTGTCCGGGTGACGCCGCGATTTAAGCACAGATGCCAAAGTCGTCCTGAGGTACATCACAACATGATGGCCGGAACGTTCGCATCTGTTTTTAGGGTGGCGTCACCGGGACTGTCAACTAGATACTGACTCCGGCTGCAAAAGCCTGCGCTTTTCTGCACGTTCGTTGTCTTCAATGGCGCCAGCAGCGCTAGCAAGTGTATATTTCGACTTTTTAAAGTGGCCAATGACATTAGATCATTATTACTTTTCCTGCTTTGTAAAATGAATATTTTAAATTAATTCGCAAACGTCCTCAACGGGGCCTGTGACCTCAGAAATGTTCTTACCACTGTTAGAAACGTTCATTTTATAAGGCAGGAGGTGTAACAATGACCTACAGTTAGTAACAGCCTTGTTTGTACAGTCCATAATTTTCTCGAAAATCATTAATTTTAAATGGAAAATTAATACTAATGAAAAATATATTACAAGATAATTGAATAATTCCAGTTAAATAAAATTTAACTTTGTTCACCTAGACGAAACGGCCTTGAATTTGAAGTTCACCAGCACATTTTGTTGCTTGGAAACCTTCCTAGCGGCTAGTTCCCGAGCGACAAAATGTGCTGGTGAATTTCAAATTCAAGGCCATTTCTTTCTAGGTGTACAAGTTACATTTTATTTATCCGGAATTATTCAATTATCTTGTAATATATTTTTCATGAGTATTAATTTTCCACTTAAAATTAATGTTTTTCGAGCAAATTGTGGACTGTGTAAACCAAACTGTTACCAACTGTACCTCGGCCACTTAAAAAAATAATCGTAGTGCAGTACCTCGTTTTCGCCGTCAACGTCGCGCCGCGCCGCGCCGCGCCGTACCGCGCTGGCCCTCAGGAGCGACCGCTGCCACCGCCGCCGCCGCCGCCGCCAGACGAAGACTCCCGCGGCGCCAGGACGCCGACGCCAAGCGCCCCCGCGCCCAATTAACATGAGCTTAACTGGTCCGCGCACGAACACGCCTTGCAGTTTCCAGCGTTGCCCGAAACACGGGTGGAGGTATAAGCGCTTCATTGGACTGGACAATAATTCTAGCGACCAGATTGGCGATGGTGGCCCAGGACATCAATCGAGGTCTGAAGGTATTCGATTACGTACACATTGAATATGTCAATAAATCGATGTTTTGAATTTTGTGGGTTAGCTCCCTCTCTCATAGGACGCCATAGGTGTCTCAATTGTTGTCACTGCAGTGCCTCTGACCGGGAGGTCCTAGGGTTCGCGCCACGACTGATTTTTCGACACTAGTTAGTAACGTGGCCTAATTTAGCCGCTGTCTCTTGGAGCATTCTAGCGGCCGACGGCTTGTTCGGTAGTTTTCCGTGGTTTATCCGATCAACACCCGGTGAATGCCGAAGCAGTACACTACCAAATGGGCCACGGGCCGCGCGATTTTTCCTTCTCTTTCCTGGTCCTATCCTCACCCCATATTTACACACACTACATACCTACTTACACGCAATACACTACCGCACATGTCGGGAAACCAGTCGGGAGCTTAGAGCTTGTACCAGCTGGGGGCGATGCCACGCTGGTGGGAGATAACTGGTTGAGGAAATCACGCAAGTTGACGTAGGTTGACGCCGGATGTCACCATCCAGCGAGGGAAGATCCCCCCCCCCCCAAAGATAAAACATGCACTATATTTACGGGACGAATGACCTTAGAAGTTGACACGCCCGGAATCACTAATCAATGAATCTACCGGTCAGAATGGAAAGACCTTGTACTTGGTTTCGTTCAAGCAACAGGACTGGAGGACGAAATTATCCAATAGAAAATGTGTATGTTAAAATAAAAGAATCATCGAAAAACCATCCTACTATAATGAACTTCTTTTGAACTTCTTCTGATGGTATGTCTTGTCTCGTGTTTGTTATGTCTTTGCGTGCGAGGAAATATAGCTGTAGAAAAGAAGAAAAAATGCATCAAGGAACGTGATCTTGAGTTTTAACGTTTTTTTGACATTTAACGCGTGCATTGACAGTGAATTTCTGAAGCTCTCCGTAGACTGATTTTCATTCGAATACTCTACGGACGATTGAATCAAGCGAGGCTAACAATCCGCTTCTTCAGCACTTGAAAACAAGAATTCCCCAAGAAACTATTGAACATATGTGAAATGAGCAATTTACTGTGCAATTAATGTTACTGTAAGGGGATGTCGATTTTATATTGGATAATTAGAAAAGGAAGAAAAGTAAGAGTATGTTTTCCTCAAAATTCTTATTTTGGTTATTATGTCATAAACTAATGTTTTATTCCAATGTGTTTTTAAAAAAACAATTTATTAAAGCAAATACTACAGAATTAAACTATTGTATCGTGTGTTCGAAAACCTTCCACTGAGATGACTGAAATTGTCACTGAACTAAGAAGCAACTTCTGGACGATACAACGAAAGTGACAGTGATGCAAGACAAGGATCGCACTAGCTGTAAAAATTGTAGAGACTATTCCGCTTGTGAAATTAAAACCAATAGAGCTTAACTATAATATACAAAAATCCCCAATCAGGGCGGTGTATCTCAAAAAGTTTATCGCTTTTTCTATCCGACTTTTCTTTCCGCTTCTCCCTCCTGGCCAATAATAAACTGTGACTCATCTATCTTAAAAGAAGGCGGTATATATCGATCGCTATGTTGATGTCCAATAAACCGCCCAGGTACTAAAACAAAATCTCTTTAATTTTAACATATTTTCAGTATTTCACGCAGTTTGGAACTCTGATGAACATAATTTCATTCGTGGAATAGTCCTCTTAAATATCACTCGTGCTTTGGAAATTCTCAGATAAATCCCGTCGCTTCGCGAGTCGGGGATTTATCGATAATTTCCAAAGCACTCGTGGTATTACCTAGGATGAACTTTGACAACTGGGAGTTACGCAGTCGAACGAGGAGCGAACCACGTTTTAACACTTCAGCAATATGTTGAAAGTAGTCGTAGACCCTTCATCTTTAAAGTTTGATGTATATTTTTGTTAATTTAAAATTTTCAAGATATCCTTTTAGATTGATTTCAAAATACTGCATTGTATTACTGATTTCAAAATTTTGATTCTTCTTATTTTTCATTTCATGGCTTTATTGTTCATTTATTATTCTTAGTTGCATTCGTTTCATAAATGTAAATAATATGACTTCTTTGTGTTTGTGTGGCTGAGTAAATAAGGTACTGTTATGTAGTTCCATTTCCGGACTGGACTGCAGAATGAACGCAACTGAAAAGCAACCGAGCGTCATGCGCTAATAATTATCTCATTTTCGCGCCCATAGCACCAGTGACTGTGACAAATTGCAAATTTGAATAATAGACTTGAAATGACACCCTTTAAGGCGACTAATTCTATCAGGCGGCGTAGAAGGGCGAAGTGGGTGGAGATGGTCAGAGAAATTCGGGGTGGGGGAGTGATGAGTTTGGCGACGATTTAAAATTTTTTATTGCTTCACGTTTGACAGTTCAATAAGTTTGTCTTTCGAGGCTTGTGAGGTATATTATTATTTGTTTAGGATACGACCATTCTTAAGTCTACTTGATTGATTTACTTCTCTGTGTATTATTAAATTATGAGTATAGGTCTTGGTAGCGAGTAATGATGGAATGAGCGGATGAGGGGGAGATGCCTAGGAGTTACGAGGATTTGAATCGGTCTTTTGGCAATCTCGATTTAATGCGCGATCGGTGATTTAATACGGAACTGCAAGTTTATATTAGTGACTGCGAGAAACGGCAAATTTGAAGCATGTAATTGAAATGCAACCCCACGAGGGCAGCGGATTCTATTGGACGGCGTCGGAGGGAGTAGGAGGGCGGAGCGGGGTGAAGGGACAGGGTATAAGGGTGGGTGAGAGTGAGATTCCGCGTCCTTCTCACAAGTGATTGCTGCAAATGGCAACGACTTAAAATGCAACCCCACTGTATCGGGCGGCAGAGAGATTCTATCGGTGGTAGCCGGAGGGGGCAGGGAGGTCGGGGAAGGCGGAGTGAGAGAGGGGCAGGGGATATGGGTGGGAGGGGGTGTGATTCCGCGTCCATCTCAACTGTCTACCGTAAATGTCAAATGGCATCGTCTTAAAATGCAACCCCATTCTATCGGACGACAGAAGTATTCTATCGCAGGGCATCGGAGGGGCGGAGGGCGGAGCGGGAGGGGAGGGGCAGGGTATATGGGTGGGGGAGGGTGAGAGCGTGCTGACGTTAACTATTGAACGGCGGCGGCGGGCGGGTGGTCGGGCGTCGACCCAACACAGCGTCGCGTCGTGCGCGGGGCGCAGCTGTGGTCGCAGGAGTTGCCACATAGCGCCGCCCCGTGCTCTGCCCTGCGCAACGCCTGCCGCCCGGCGGGGGTGTCTGCGTGTGTGTGCCATGCCGCCGCCGTCCGCCCCCGCCGCCGACCGCGCCGCTCCGTGCTTTATCACCACAGGTAACGCAGTCTCCCCGCGCAACATTCTGCTTCATGTGTGACGCACATCATTTTACTCAAGCATGAGTATCACTCAGGATAGCAGTTCACTGATGCTTTAATGGATCGGTGACCCGCGAAAAGTATTGAAGGTTCTTTATAGAAATCATATTTGCTAGTCCACTTCGAACTGCCAACGTCTGGCGGAAATGACAACTGTTAAAATGAGCAGTCTATTTTTTCAAGTTTAAGTTTTTGCGTCTATCTTTCCAACCAACTAGGTCACAGACCGAACTCCTTTTTAGCGGCATGAATAGACAAATGGCAATGGTCACGCTCCTAAATTATTTATGAATTTTTGTAGAAGAAACAAAAATCTGACTCTAATATGTGTATTTCTTTTCCCCTAGCTACATCTCTTTTTAAATTGAATGAACCACAACTAGGCAATACTGGATATGTTTAGCCTTGGCTGAGATTCGCGATGTTTTTTTCTTGCTTTCCACTCGCAATTACAAAATCGTACACTTGTCCACGTGCGTTTCGATCATTCACATTTGGGTTCTGCGCATCCTCTCTGTGACAGAAGCTGACTCTACCACGTGCGTTGGCGAACACGTGACGTAGCACAGAGCTGTTTGTATTCAGTGTAATATTATTCGATTGCTTTTCTACTAGCTATATTTTGTGATAAATTAAGAGTGCTACTTGTTTTACTATAAGTCTCTTCATTTACCACTTACGTTAGAAAAAATATTATGGTATTCGTCACGAGAACAGCCAAGAAGTAAATATGTATTCAGATCTGTGGCTTAACTAACACAAATGCATACCCGTAGAAACACATGTTTGAATCACCTTTTCCCTCCGATTAACATGAAATTTGATAAAATTGTGATTTTCCTCACAAATCTGAAGTAAATGGGTCATTGGTCGACAGGTCATTTCAGTTCTAGGCAATAAGCTATTTTCTACGATAGGCGTAAATAAATGTGTTTCTTAGTTACTAATAGCAAAACTCGCTGAAACGAACGTAACATTTGAAGAAGTTTGTGATACGCAATTAAAACGTCATTGAACTCTTACGCAACGTGGGAAAACCATCCAAGAGGGGGTGGAACAGAGTTCGTAGCAAAGAGAATAGAAAATATCCTTTTACGATCCATGGATAAAATTACTAAATTGTGAAATTGTGTGCAGCGTTTCTAAGACGTCAGTGGAGAGAAAATATGCCCTGATGCTAATAATTATTTAGTATAAAAATATAGATTGGTGAAGAATAGACATTGAATAGATCAGAATCTAAGGTTCAAAATCGAACACAGGTTTTGTGCTTTCAACATAGTTGGCGTATTGTTTTATTGCCCCGTATACAAAGATTTTGGTTTTCATACAAATGTGTATGGAATTGAGAATAACTAGATACTTATACTAATAAAACATTGAAAATCATAACATACTGATGTATACAATAATAATACATATGATATATACAAATCTTAACAATGCAGATAACTAAAACTGAAGTGTCTGTCCGTGATTTTCGAATTTTTGGCTTTAAAATACATCTTCAACTTGCTTATTCGTTTACTGAAACGAATCTCACGGCAAACCCATTTTAGTCTGCCTGTCTGTACGAACTGCTTTAGCCAATAACCTACTGAATCTATCAACATGAAATTTACACACATTACAGATGCGGGGTACCTATGAGGTCAACTTAGTAGTTTTTGTTTAACCTTGATATCCCCAACAGTTCGGAAGATTCGATTTTCTTATTGACCTCCCCCCCGCACTATCTTGCTCTGCCCGGGCAATAACAATAATAATAATAGCAATAATAACGATAGTAATATTAATAATACGTACATAAAGATAAAATAAATCTGTGACACCGCGATTTTCAGCTTAATTTTTTTTCGACTTGCGTATTCGATTACAAAAACGAATCTTATATCAAATAAATTGTTGTCTGACCGTCTGTATGAACCAATATAGCTAAAAAACTACTGAATCTATATGAAATTTAAACATTTAAATATACTATCCATGGGGCCAACATAGTTTTACAATGATACTCCAAACGTTTTCGAAAATATGATTTAGTGTTGATCCCCTTTCTATACTATCTTGTTCTGCTTTGTGCCCTGGTAGAATTATGGTGTTATCTCGCTTTCATTTCAGAATTAAATTCGTCGAGAATTCGTGTATAATTCTGAAAAGATGACTTATTTTAGGGACAGGGTTATTTTATTCCCTCATTCAAAATCTAGGGCCTGCTGTATCATCAAATAGGCTCATTAACGTTTGGTCGAAAATGCAAAGAAAGTTTTGCAATGATGTTTATTAACTATCCAACTAAGGGAAACAAGGCCATCATTTCCCCCAAATTAAAAACCTCCATAGTTGACCTTTAAACCTCCATAGTTGGCACTTACAATATTAAACAATGCACACCCTTCAATAAAGATTTTAAAATGGCTTTGCAAACGATTCCTTCCGTTTGTTTTAATAACTAAAAAATTCGTTACCAATGGAGGAAAAAGACCACAGTCAGAGAACACAGAGAGCGTCATAATTAACTTGCGTCATAGAGGGCGTCATAATTAAATAAAATATAAGTTTTCTTAATGGATCAATAATGTGACGAAAGAGACTTTGTTCTGCTAAAGATACCTTATAGAGAATTTCTGAAACACATAGATCATAGATCGCAATATCATATTACCTAGTGCCGGAGCTAGACAATTTCGGACCCGGAGCAATGCTGAAACTTTGAACTCTCCCCTTCCATCCCCGAAAAAAATTAAAAATGTAAAAGTTATCTCAAGAAATTATGAGTTATTGTATTTCAAGAAACAACAAAAATTGCAACATTTAAGCTAGAAAACGTTTTTGGAAATGTATTTTAAATAATACCTTTGAGTAAAAGTATTTAGTGATCAAATGGTTCTCGTACAATTTCCGAGGTCTTCTTAAAACGCTAAAAAAATTTGTTGAGAAAATTGATTGAGGAAACTTCAGTAAACAATTACATCACTGCAATATTGTAGTTATCGAATAATAGTCCGCAATCGACAATGTTTGACTACCAAAGTAGGATGATCCGAAATTGTTCAAAATCGTCAAAAAAATGGCCCAAGTGCCGTGTGGAGCTTTTAATAACAAAGCGCCGTGCGTTAAGGGTACCAATCAATTTATTGAAGAAATCCTTCGGGAGAGAAGGGCAATCCTCTCTACAGACGGTGATCCCTCGAAAATGGAAGGAATTAGGATTCACTTGGGAAACGTCGTAGGTCAGTAGAAATTAATAATTGATGGAAAGTTCCATTATCGACATGAAATATTCAGGCTCATATTAATGTCGAACTAAGCAGTAGTGTGAAATTAAATACTCGTACATATGCAAATATGTTAACCAAGGTTTATACGTGGCAATGTCTGGTTTCCAGGGTAATAATGATGACTTATCAATGTGGCTGATACTAACTAAAATAGAAGTAGTTTTGATAATTCTGAATTCACGAGCGAGTTTCGCCGATTAAACAATTGGACGTGCACCGAAAAATGGACAAATATATTTCAACATTGAGGATGATGAAGAAAAGAAACTCGAAATTCCTCTAATTTCATGAATCTGTTCTTGCTCATTACCCTTTAAACAAACAAAATCAAACATTTTACGTGGACAACGAGGTATTATCAATTAGGGATATCCAAGCATTGTCCGATACCATGTCCTTGGAAGAGTCTACTAGCCCCAATAATCAATCTTTTATCTTCTTGTTGCAAGTACTAAAGGCACGTTTTGGAAAATAATAAGTTAATAACCCTTTATAAAAACATGAACTTTTAAAATCATAAATATTTCACAGAGTTGAGTATCGTTGGCTCACTTAAAGAAAAATAAACACTGCAGCTCAGAGAAAAGAAAATAATTTTCTATATTACACATGGTTGTTAGAAAGGTAAAAAAAACTTCCAAGGAAACTCCCTCAGAAAATTACAAGATCTATCGTTAGATCTGAAACTGGCGCAATACTTTGGGCATAATTTATTTGACATGGGCCCTATTGCGTTACGAATTATATCCTGAATCATTTCCTGAACCGTAGAAAAATAATTGTTCCGGCTTGCAATCTTGTCGTCAATTTTTCCTACGTCACTCACTACCTTGTGGACGTTATGGATATTTCTTTGGAAAAATTACATGGTTCATAGCTTGGATGTGAACTCTCTGTTTCCGGGCCGTAAGTTCATCAATTATTTTGGAAGTATATTTCGACAATGGGTTTTTCTGAGCTTCAATCCGAAACGAGAGCGAGCTTTATACTATGTACTTAAGAGCTTGAAGACTCATGAGGGGAAATAATTTTACGGAAGTGAAGAGAATTGTGACATTTCGGTTAGACTCAGTCTTGGGAAACCCATGTTTTCGAACCGTTCGAAAAGTAATATTTAACGATGAAACCGATGCATAATTGATGAACACGACAAAGAACCGGTCAATCGGAAAACAGGTCGACAAATCGAAATGAATGCATCCCTATAATTATAGTGACGACATTGGTAACCGCTCACGCGAAAGTCTGTGCTGGGTCGCACGAGAGTCACTGGTAGGAGCATTGCGGATTCGTTACTTGATACCTGGTTCCTCGCGCTGGGAAGAGAGCTGTTACATCGACACTACATACTGTTCTTCCGTGAATTAGCAAAATAACGGCATTATTTCTATCGAAATGACCAAAGAATCTTTTGGTTATGTGATTGACGATACGAATTAGCCGTGGTTATTTTGAACGATAATTCTCTTTCGCTCAGAAACATTACGAAATCCGTTTTTGCTTTCGAAGACTTTCATCGTCAGACTAATCACCGAGATCATTGACTCTATAAAGTCTGACAGTGTTAACTAAAAAAGAAAAGAACAGGGCATATATTCGCTCAGTTAATTATCGTGAACGCTTTCACGATCTTTAACAAACTTGTTAGGATTCCTATTTTTTTGTTTGAATTATGAAGATTTCTGAAAACCAGAAGATGTTTTATCGCAGTTTATATAGGCAAGCTGTTTCCAGTTAAAATAACTCCTCAAAACTACGCAGTGAAGCGTCTGAATCAGCTCCAAGTATCAGTCTCTCGTGCTGCTTCTTCCAAGTCATTCCGGATCGACGCCGACCGCAGAAGACACTCTTCGCAGAGAGTCCATTCACCGCCAGTTTTGTGCTGAACCTCTTATTACGCGATCGGCGGTCGCAAAGCGTGTTCGGCTGCGTGAGCAGAATTACGCCACAACTCCTCGCCCGGGAACCGGCTCTGCGAACGCAGCTCCAGCTGCATCCGCGGTTCGGCGCTCGCCTGCCTTTCCACTCCGAGACGCTTGGGCGATCAAGAACCTGCTGCCTAAGGATTGTGAACAGCGAACACGTTCCACTCATCTAGATTACATACGAATTCTCGTAATCACTCTTACTGATCGTAGGAGAACTGGGAACTGGGAAACTACGAACTGTGCTGTAAGAATTTTGAAGAGTGATTTTCGAAGTCTGCTGCAAAACGCTGTCCTTTCAAGACGCATTACAGATTAGCTTTCACGATACCGAGTCTCGTCTGTTGATTTGCACTAAAAAGGTCTCGCTAATTTCCTGACACAACATTCAACAACCGCTGTCGGTGAAGTTGAACTTCCAAGGGGGAGTAGGCGCAAGGACGAGCGAGGGCATTCAAGGAAGATTGAAGGCATTGAAGGGCGACTGAGGACATCCAAGGGCGACTGAGGACATCTAAGGACGACTGAGGATATCCAAGGGCGAGCAAGGCGCAAAGCCAACTGAGGGCATTGAAGAGCAACTGAGGGCATCGAAGGGAGGCTGAGGGCATCGAAGGACGACTGAGAGCATCGAAGAGCGACTGAGATCATCGAAGGGCGACTGAGGCCATTGAAGGGCGACTAAGGCATCGAAGGGCGACTGCGGGCATCCAAGGGCAACTAAGGGCATCCAAGGGACATTGAAAACATCCAAGGACGAGCTAGACCCAAGTGGACTGAAGACATTCAAGGGCGCCTAAGGACATCCAAGGGCAGCTGAGGGCATCCAAGGCCGAACAGATCTCCCCGCGGCGACTCATCCCCACCCCCACGCCCACCGCCTCCGCCCACCTACCTCACTTTCGGGCGCTCACCCGGCGCGGCGGTTGGGCGCGGCCGCCGCGGAGCGGAGCGGAGGCTACGCGGCGCGGCGCGGCGTCGCTGCCCAGTTAGCGCATCCACTTAGCGCGACCGGCCACCACCGGCGCGGAAAGCGCGGGGGCGGGCGCGGGGGAGAGAGCCATGGGGAGCGCGTCGCCGCCTCCGCAGGAGCCGCTCGTGCTCAGTCCGTTCGCGCTGCCCGACGCGCACCCGTCGCCGCCGCCGCCGCCGCCGCCGCGCCGCCACCCGCAGGAACAACGCGCCCTCGTGCACGGCCGGCAGCCACGACCCACCATGCCGCCCGCTGGGCAAGCGCACGTCTGGGAGCAGCTCTTCGGTACAGCCGCCGCGCGCGCGCCGCGCTCTTAGCTATAGAAGGGACTAGCTCTAAGAAGGGACCACTTGGACAGGGCGGGAAGCAAACGAACGTCATGCAGAGCGATCACATTGCAAGGGGTAGCTAACAGTAAACAAACGCACTGACTAAAAAGTTTGCATGGATGTAACTTATAGTTATATTGCCAGCAGTGGTTACTTTAAGAAGGGACCACTTTGACGGGTCGGGAAACAAACGAACGTCATGCAGGGCGATGACATTGCGAGAGATGGCTAACTAAACGAATGCACTGACAAAATGTTTGCACGGATGTAACTTATAGTTATTTTACCAGCAGTGGTTGCTCTAAGATGGGACCACTTTGTCAGGTTGGGAAACAAACGAACGTCATGCCGGGCGATCACATTGCAAGGGATAGCTAACTGTAAACGAACGCACTGACAGAATGTTGGCATAGACTTAACTTAGAGTTATGTTGCCAGCAGTGGTTACTTTAAGAAGGGACCATTTTGTCAGATATAGTGATGAAGCCATTTACAAATGAGCTAACTGTAAGCGAACGCATTGACAAAATGATTGCATGAACGTAACTTATAGTTGGCCAGCAGTGGTCAAGCAGTAGCTGTAAAAGCGGTCCCCTCTTACAGTGATCTTTCTATGCTCTCTTGACCATTAGTACCCGCGCTAAGCGCGAAGCAGTCCGCTGTTCTCCTATCATCCCTATGTTTAGAGCTTTTCCCTAGGACAGTCTTCAACATTTGATTCATTGGTTGATTAATACTTTCTGGAGCAACAACTGCTAAAGTCATTAGCCCCGTAAGTGTAGTGTATGTTTTATCGTGGGGAGGAAGTGGCGGTAATCTTCGTTAACTGGATGGCGAGATCCGGTGCCGATTGATTGATTGATTGTTAGTAATTCCGGGCGCGGCAACTGCTTAGGTTATTAGTCCCGTAGGTACAGTGCATGTTTTTCTTCGAGAGGTGGAGATTATCTCCCGCTGAAGAGCGATATCGGGTGCCGAACCGCAAGTCCGCTTCTCAGAGTTTTCTCCAACCAGGTATCTCTCACCAGCGGGGCACCGCCCCAGTCGTTAGTAGCTCTAAGCTCCCGACTGGCCTCCCGGCATGTGCGGTAGTGTAGTGCATGTGTATGTGTGTGTGTGTGTGTGTAAGTAAGGGTGAGGGTAGGAAGGAAAGGGAAGGAAAAATCGCGCGCGGTCCATGGCCCGTTTGTCGGGGTACTGCTCCGGGTTTCGCCTGGTGTTGATCGGAGAAACCACAGAATACTAACGATCAGGGTAGCCGGCCGCTAGAATTGTGCACCAGACAGCGTCTGATTTCGAGCTAGCTGTGTAGCTGGTGTCAAAATTCCTGCCACCGTCGGCACTCGAACCCTATACCTCCCGATCAGAGGCATAGCAGTGACATCAATTGATGCCCTGAGCCACCTAAGCCGGTGACAGCCTTCGAACAAGGGAACATCGCATATTAGTTCATACGAAGCTGTTTTTAGATATGCGTAGGCTACTTGCTACCACACCCGCGCCTCGCCATTAGGAAATTTTAGCGCTGTGTGAGGTAGCAAGATTATGCGCTAACAATCCCACGACAGGCCTTGAAGTCTTACCTTTGGCCGAAGGTACGATCTTATACTTTCATAAAGACGCGTGTACGTGGATACGTACGCGTGTAGAAGTCTTTACGGTCATCTTACGAACGGGAAATTGGCCGCCTAAAACACATAAAATATGCACAATCCATTGTCATGGCTATAACTCACCTGAATGTTGATCGTTATGACTGTATAAAGGCGTTAGTCACATGATCAATAGAGTTTGGGAATGTATCCTTAGGCCTGGAGCTAAAACTCCCTAAAGCTAGTAGCTCCTCAGCTCTCGTGGCCTCCACTGCCCATGCTAAGTGAGTGTCAGTCCGCTAATCTCCTGTCGCTTTTCATGAAATTGCCCTTGAACAGCCTTCAAGAACAGCGCTAAGAAGAGTAACGAGTAATTGCATTTGGGTCCAAAAGCTGATCCTTCATTCATATGATTTTCTGATAGAGTTACAAGTCGAACAAGAGAACAGCGCATACTTTTTATGAGCTGTTTAGATATTTGCTATCTGCCCTTGAGGGCCACCCGACGTCTGGATGTAACTCTTCGTTGTAGGTGTTCACTCACATCCTCTCTCACAATCACTCTGTTTCCCTTTATCTATTTCCGTTCAACCATTTTCTCATCATCCACTTTCGCTCCTTCTTTTCTTATATCGTTCTCCTTTCCTCTGTCTTCCTTGACTTTGTGGCTCCATCTTGTTTTCCTTTCCCGCTCTTCTATCTCTAAGGTACCACATGCCTTCTCAGCGTTTTGCAAGACTCTCCAAGTAATCGGTATTCTGTGTCGCTTTCGTGGTTGAGCGTAATTCTCCTCCAGAGAACGACTGAATTCGACCTAGGTGACAAGCTAGTGTCGAAAATCCTGTCGCTGTCGGGACTTGAACCTCGGACCTCCCGGTCAGAGGCACTGCAGTGACATCAGCTAATGTCCCTTGCCACCTCTCTCGATTTCCGTCTTCCAAATACTTCAGTTGTAACTAATTATAATTTTTGACTCAAATGTTGATCCTTCACTCGCATGATATTCTAAGTTCCAACTTCTGCAAGAGAGCAATATTTTTTTAGAGGAAGCAAAACCATTCTTATACAGGGGAATCATTTGTTTAAGCGAAGGGGAAACAACAAAGATTAATTGGTCCTAAGCAGGAGGTGATCCTTCGATTTTGTTTTAAAATTCTCCGGTGTTCAGTTCGGACCTACCAATGCACTTGCCCTTATTTTGACAGTTTGAATCGTTCTCACAGATATTTTATATCAACTTTCGTGTTTTTCATATTATCGTGACTAACTGGTTAATCAATGCATAATTTTTATTTATTATTTATGATTAATTTTTTGATCTGAGCACGCTATGATAGTGGAACAAAACAGCAACATAATACTGGAAAACAATTGTTGCGATTAGAATTCTAGATAGCAGCACTTCCGGTTTTAAGAAAATTATAACATTAGCGAATTTACTCCTCACGCGAAACGTGAAAAAAAAGAAAGTGTAAGGATCTTGTGACAGAGTGTACCAGCCTACATTTTCCTTATTTGGAGACACAATGGTGGATTCACACATGTAGTACGAGAACACAGTAAAAATATCGTTCGAGTGTTACCGTTTAAGTGTTTAATACCATAAAACACAGTTTGAGTGTTTAAAGAGTTAAATGAGAAACACCAGGGAAATTGTAAACTTTATTAAATATTAATATAATTAGCAAATATTATTAGTAATAATGTTGTAATGCTATTGAACAAATTAAGCTGTGACTACCGCGTTGTTCTCACCACCACCGTGCAGAAGACTTTCAGGAACTGATCAGTGGAGGAAGCCCAATGACGGGCGACAAAGCCAACACGGAGATTTTTTGAGATTGGAAAATCCAAACCCCGTCGGCTAGGTCATAGGAGTACGGTTTTATCGACGGAGGTCGTGGAAGAAAGTACGGATTTCGGGTATATCTTTTAGATACCGGAGCGAAGATTAAGAGAAAAAATATCGAAATAACGTAATCTACCGATGGAGTTGGATGTTCTAGAAATGTGCCACTGTTATTCCGATAGTGATTGGGATTCTACAGAATATTCACAATAACTTCACAAAACACCTGAGCCTACGGACTAGTCTAAGGACTAGTAATCATATAATAATAATAATAATAATAATAATAATTATTATTATTATTATTATTATTATTATTATTCAGCCGGTCCGGATAGCCGAGATCTCTAGATTGCTCCACATGTTTCTTACAAGATTACTTACATTACCCCGTAGGCTTTTCCCGTATTTCTCGTATGCTCCCGCACGTGTTTCTTGCATGAAAGTGTAAATAGTGTTTATACAAGTTTATGTTTATAAGTGTATGTGTGCACTTTGCACAGTGTAAATAATGTAAATAGTGTTTGGTGTAGGAATAAATTAGGATGTAAGACAAAGTAGATTTAGATTAGTTCGTATCTAGTTTGTAAGCTAGGCCTTACGTAATCAGCTTAAATAGAATTTATGAATAAATATGAAATTTTCCTGCGTGTCTCCGCTGTACTCTCCGCATGTTCCCCTGCAAGTTTCCCTCTCGCATGTTCCCTTTCCTTTTATGTGGCAGTGCAATGAACATGGCAAACTTCACGATACCAAGCTGCCAGAAAAGGTCGGAATCTTGATTCGACGCAAATACAGTTAGTAACAGTCTTGTTTGTATAGTCCTTACTTTGCTCGAAAATCATTAATTTTAAGTGGAAAATTAATACTAATGAAAACTATATTGCAAGATAGTTGAATAATTCCAGTTAAATAAAATGTAACTTTGTCCACCTAGACGAAACGGCCTTGAATTTGAAGTTCACCAGCACATTTTGTTGCTTGGAAACCTTCCTAGCGGCTAGTTCCCGAGCGACTAAATGTGCTGATGAATTTCAAATTCAAGGGCATTCGTTCTAGGTGTACAAAGTTACATTTTACGTAACCGGAATTATTCAATTATCTTGTAATATATTTTTCATGAGTATTAATTTTCCACTTAAAATCAATATTTTGCGAACAAATTATGGACTGTACAAACATGACTTACCAACTGTATGTCTTCGCGCCAGGGAGAAGCAAGTCTGTGGCTCTCAAAGGCCGGGTACTCCGTCGCTCTTCCCCTACTCTACTGTGGTCCATGCGTTGCGTATGTATGCAAGGCGATGAACCTGTCTTCTCAACGGGCGGAGATGTTGACATCTGTTTATTCTTCGATGCTGGTTTACACCCCACGTACATTTGCAATACCTCCTCCTCTCTCCGCCTCCTCATCCTCGCTTAGCGTGGCGATGACCTCCAGGCTGCTTCACAGTTGTTTTCACTGCTTTTCTTCTCCAGTTGAATTCCTTCTAGCTCTCGAATTTAGAATGAGAAAACTAAACTTCCCTCAAACTGGCACATGAGTACTCAATAATTATGTTCGAATTACAATCAGTAATAGTTGCATTCAGCTCTGGTATAAATCATTTGCTCAGTCACTTTGCGATGGTAGAAATAAGGGTCTGATTATTCTCCATTGTCTGATTATCATTAACACACATACGAGTATTACTCCGAGTCGTTGCTCGAATCATACGCAATGTTTTTAATTTACCGGAGCACACTGTTTGATGACACTGCTATTCTACGGTACTCACACTGAAACAATGTATTTTTGCTCACGCGCGAAGAGTAAAATGGAATATGGAACTCGTTCAGCCCTGTGTTGCTTATAAGAACTTTACGAGCGAGCTCCCCGAAAGGTTACCATGAACTCGTCTTTTTCCTCACGCCCAGACTAATATTTTCTCAATTCTAAACTTCCTTGATTTTCGTTAGCTCTTAGAAGTACTGCTGAGAAAATACATTAGTGAGTTGACTGTGGGCGAACCCTGTCGAAATATGGCGAAGTTTTTGTTTTATCACTAGCAGGCGGATTTTAATGAAATCATTTTTTTCTTTTCACTTTAGAAAAATGCCGTTTAATATAGAAATTAATTTTATTGTATGTCAAAAGGAAATGACCCATGTTTACATTTTTTTTGCATTTTTCGTCGATTTGAATAATAAGTCATTTTTTACCTTTTCTCGTCATTTTTAATGTATTTTTCGCTGATTTTCGATTTTAATATCATTTTAATGTTACTTGCTTCAAATAATACTTACTTGATGCAACAAATGTTCTTCATAGAATTATTGAGTAGCCTATTCGATTTCTTCGTTCAGAAATTGTAATGCCAGCCGTTGTGAGTATTTAATCTAAGGTTTCTGTGACGCCTATCAGCGCCATTGTCGATCCGGCCAATTTCGGAATAACCAAAGCAGAGATTTCCTGATGAAGAACTGTCCAAACTAAAAGTTTGCAAGCTGAGTTCATTTGGACGAATAGAAGAAGTCTTGAGTTGTTCATCCAAACTTGCTTTGATCACATTTTTTACATAATTTTTCTTTGCTTTTAGGACGGTATTTAAAACATTTTAAGAACATTTTATTGATAATTTTTGGCGATATGTTAGGGTAATCAAAATTCGCCCCTAGTTATCACAGTCGCGGTGTAATTTGCCAAATACTTGTGACTGGAAACGGTCACAATCTCTGAGTCCAACTTCGAACGTCTCCAATATCTCATGCAGTGGAGAAGAAGTACCCTCACAATCTCTGAATCCAACTTTGAACGTCTCCAATATCTCATGCAATGAAGAAGTACCCTCACAATCTCTGAATCCAACTTCGAACGTCTCTGATATCTCGTGCAATGGAGAAGAAGTACCCTCACAATCTCTGAATCCAACTTCGAACGTCTCTGATATCTCGTGCAATGGAGAAGAAGTACCCTCACAATCTCTGAATCCAACTTCGAACGTCTCCGATAGCTCATGCAACGGAAAAGGGGTATCTTCCGTAATAGAACATTCAAAAAATGCTACTTAGAAACCTGCTCAAAAGGCCACCTCAATTAAGCAGTCACCTCCATTAACGGGCATTTTTTCCTGGAACCGATAATTTTCCCAAAATACACATGTAAATATTCCCTCTTTTTCAGCGACCACCGGTTAAGCAGCCAAGGTTAAGCACATTACATAGATTGACTTTTATTAAGCAGTCACCTCAAGTGATTTTGAGCCTTATTATAATAACCTGAAAATGCTCATATAACTATACTATTTAGCACTTTGGAGTGGTCTGTTAGTACAATTTAGCAACATAACAATAGTTTAGCACAAAAAGTTGCAAATTCTTCCTACCAGAGACTCCAACAATGACTACGTACACGGACATGACGACAATGGGCGAGCGCTATGCGCACAAAATTAGGTTGGGCATTAAAGGGTTCAATCTGTTTGATTAAGGACTATGAGTAATGAGGGCAAAGACTGTGAGTAATGAGGGGATTAAGGACTGTGAAGGTTTTGTGACGATGGATTCTCACAAATGGCACAAAAACCTCCATCTTTTCGTACCGTATTATTAAAAAAATTAACATCAAGTATATCATCGTGCTAGAATGATATAAGTTAGGTAATGATGAGAATTTTTTAAAAATAATTCTTCATTTCAATTTTCCTAATGATATTTGCCTCAAACATGTTAACTCCTTAAAATTCCACCTTCTTTCCAGTGGATGATTTTAAAGTATAGAAAGTGAACGCGCAGAATTGCCAGACGATTACTAAATTAGAACCAATAAGCCACTAGAAAGTCACCAAACCATTGATGAGAACGTTAGATCTCAAAATGAAAGGTTTGATGAAATGTACGGACATAACCAAAACATCTTTTGTAATTTTATAATGCCAAAGTAATATTTCATTACTAAAATATATACCCAAAGTTCATCAATTACAAAGTTCATCATGTACTTCAGTTTCCGGGTCAATGACCCCCATCTCGATCAGGTTTTTGCCCAGTTTCCCTGATCCATTGAGCAAATGCTGAGATGGCCCCTTGTTTTGCTTCTGGACGTAAATGTAGCTTCACTGTGCGCACGTTTTGTTGAGCACTCCTTTTGCTTGTAGTTCATTTACATTTGAAATTGATTTTCTATAACTCGGGAAAAAACATTTTTCAAATATCTTTATTTTTCTAAAATAATTATTTTCTAAATTCATTTTTTCGTTTTTTTAAATAAAATTCTGGCCCTTAAGAAAATGTGCGCAGATAAATTTCTTTCCCCACACGTCATATACAGTTTTTACTGTTTTTTTGACAAACAAATAAATAAATAAATCAAATACAATAAAAAGAAGGAAGAAAAAGTCTTACTTAGTTCATGTATTCCTCTAGATTTGTCAAATAAATTGTAAATAGAGAAATAGAATATTACCCGAATTAATAATATTATCGAATATTATTTTCTTGAGCCCTCATTTCATTAGATACGAGACAAGTGGAGGGTTAGTTATTTCGACGACAGGACTATTGTATCAAACCTGTAGGTCATTTTTCGATGTAAAATAATTTCTATTACACGGGAGCGAACATTTCATTCAATGAAATTTTGTGAACAACGCTCGTCGCTAACAATTCTTTATTCTTAATTCAACTAATGTGAATAAAGGAATGGGGGTAGCTATCACGTAGGGTTACCACATTAGCATATAGAAAAAGAGAGCCCTTCATATAAAATTTTTGAATACAATAATTTATTTTTCGTAACGACAAAATACTAGCTGACAAAATGAATACTTCAATCATTGTCGGATGTTTATGAACTAAAAATGTTAGAAATGTGCAAGCATTTATGATCTAAAAAATATGAAAATATAACCATAAATATGACTTAAACATTTTTTGGTTGCATTTTCGAAACCTTGAAAATCTTTTCGCTCTTTAAATTGAAAACATACTTTTAAAATCTAGCACATTCACAATTCACACGTTCTCCTTTGGCGCCTCGTGATGACAATTGTACTTGCTAAAGTAATTAAATAGATTTTATAGAAGCGGTTGTCCTTGGCACAAAACCTAACGAAACTTAACTAACACATCCTTCGCCTCGGGTGTTTTCTACGCTTTCTTCTTCTCCGTCTAAACAGCTCAATCCTCCTAATTCACATACGTAATATTTCTTGTAAAGACAGACAATTATATACAACAAAAAATTGTAAGAAATTTGTTAACTATTAGAAGATATGAGACGACTGCAAGTAAGTATGCGAAAATGGAATCAAAAAGATAAAAATATGACAAAAATACGAAAATTCATGAAAACATATTACCATAATATGAAAAATTAACGGAAATGACCAAAGAGTAAAAAAAGACAAAATATGACTTTATATGACTCCTGGAAATTGCATAATTTTTGTCATTGTAGATAAAATCAAGCTTATCTTACATTTTCCATGGAAATAACGCAAAGAAAAAAATATGTAACGTCATAAACATCCGGGCCCTAATTATCTCTTTCACAATCACACAATAGGTCTACTTCATTATCATTACGGTCTTTTCCACTTTTATACCAGAAGTATATAGTGGATGAAGAAATCTCCCTCAACAATTAGAACTTTGTTTTTCTTTGCTTTGAATCTTGCAACAAACACTTGGAACTTTTCTTTAAGTATCCAAGGCTTTTTGGCATCATGTTCGAAGTATAAGTACCGCGGGTATTAACTCCACAAGGCAAAATAACAGTATTAACTCGACTGAGCACAGAATCTATACCCAGCACCATAATATGTTTTAGTACCAGCTAATGTTGCACTGTCGCATTTCATGGAGTAAAGGACATTTCAAGGAGTACAGTTGATGCGTGGATTTTGGCGGTTGTTAGGCGAGTTAGTTGAAGTAATTTATTCATACAACAACATTTATTTATACAATGATGTGATGTCGGGGACATGAATAAGTTCAAAAAAGCGCAGTAAACTTCGCACATCATACGTGTAGGTTGGATTTAAAAGTAATACCCTCCCCTTCCAATACACAAAGAGGACATTTCGTCCTTTCTCGTAAAATCCACCCGGACGGTTTTTCATACATCAAAAAGAGGACTTGTCCGGGGAAAAGAGGACGTATGCTGGTAACCCTAACAACACGGGACTCAAGAAAACGTGCGCGTAGTAACATCCGTCCGTCCGTCACACGGCTACATCACTCCTCCACCAATCCAGAAGTGTCATTCGAAGCGTCTCGGTCTCCTGGGGGGGGGAGATCATTTTTTACGGATCCATCCAGAAGATTCTAAGACATTTCTCTTAAAAACGTGTTATTTAAGCAACTGAAACTCATTTGCATGATTTACAGCTGCTAAAGAGGGAATCAATAGCTCATTTGATTCCTCTCGACAAGACAAACCAAATGGCACAAGTCTTAGTCGCTTCCTGAGATATTCTGGTAGAACTCTAAAAACATATTTTTTATAGTTACACCTACAGAACACTGGTGAAACGCTGTGTATTACTATACATTTTCGGTATTGACGTGATTCATTACGAGTTGATTCATCAGATTGACGATAGTTAAACCTAATTTTGAAATGAAGCAAAAAATTAAACAAGTATATTAATCGATACTGTTTCATTAAACTTTCTGTGCCCGAAAAGGGACCAGCCAGATAGCTGTAATATGTGTAAAATGTATTTTTATTATTAAATTGCGAAGTAGAAATAAACGTTTTGAACATGAAAATACTCACCGAAGGCGCCACGTTAAACTGGTGTAAAGTAATCGGATAACTTTCGTGTGTCTGTGTGTCTGTCCGTTTCTCAAGGTTGAATATCTTCCTCTCCAGAATTCGGGGAAGCTGAGGTGTCATTCGACGTGTCCTTGTCTACTAGTGAGGAACTGACCATTTTTTCGGATCCTTCCAAAATGTTTTAATAGAGAGTGCTTTTTTCGTGTGTGGGTGGCGAGGGGGGAGGGAAGACAATAAGGCATATTTTTGAGGATTTAAAGACACCTATACACCTATGAAAGTGAAGGATAGGTCATTTGATTGCTTACGACAAGACGAAACGATTGGCACTAACTTAGGCGAATCCTTGTTTTTGAGGTTTTCAAGGTGCCACACTTTTTCAGGTAATTTTCTATGGTAGAAGCAGGAAACGATATTATGTTTCGTATTTCTTTTTATGCTGAACTTCCATAAATCGAATTATAAAAATTAATACGAAAATACCAGATGATTCAAGTAACAGCCAACGAAACGTTCTGTTTCAACTTATAAATATGTTAACATAAATAAAATATGCAGTAATAGTTAAAATACGTAATTATACCAATATAAGTAAAACTATATAAAATAAAAATGGTTCTAAATCATTCAGAATGTCGTGATAAGTCTAAATAATATTGCTGAACGTAGGTAGCTTGCCCCTGCAAAAATACGTATTTACAATAAAATCCGTTTACTAATCATGACTATTTATGTCTGGGAGTCACTGCTTACTATTTAGTTGAATGATTACTTTTATTTAGTACGTTATGGTGATGTTTAGTGTTTTCCTCCTTGTCGATCTCTTCGAAGCTTCTCTAATTTGAACCTTTTAACCATTAACCTTTTAACATTTAAATGACATTTTAATTTGAACGAAACGTTAGTTTCACTAGAACAAATTAGTTTCTGAAAGCCTAGCCACTAGAACAAACAAGTTTCTGTAAGCCTAGAGTCTATTGTTTGAGACACCCATGGTCTGAAGAACATATTATTTGTTCTACAATGTCCTTTTCTACTAAATACGAGTATTAATGCACGAATATACGAATATTATCTTTTATTAATGCTCGTCATTGGATCTATCAACGAAACCATCAAAATATCGAAAGATACAATTTCTCTACAAGGGATCTTTCAAGCTTTTCTTCATTTACATCAGGCAGGTCAAACCGCGCCCGCACGAGCTACTTGCCCGAAAGGGGAGCCCGGCACTCGTAAGGGCACGGGCAACTCTAAAGGGGTGAAGTATTCGTATATACGCAAGCTGAAGCGGCGCGTGGCGGTGAATAGTAGCTTCATACGAAAATATTTGCCAGATTTGTTCTATTAAATAACCGAGAATTTTGTTACGTTTATATCCTTTAATACTTGTTACTATTTGATGTTTATTTTCTTACTAAATTTTCACTTACATAAACATCTTTGCTGAGTGACTGGAATATGTTTGAATAGCGACTTATTTTAATCGAAGCTATGCAGCTGCTATCTTAAACGAGTGCTACCAGAGCAGCACTTGCGGAAAGAGGTTGAACTAAATTTGAATTCAAGCAAGAAGAAAGGTTACCTTTACGTAATCTATGAAGAGCAAAGATATAGAAAAGAAAATGAATTAAAAAAAATCATGTGATTTATTTTTGGAGTGACCTTCGTAGAATGGAAGTAGCGGAATGGGAAGAGCGGTCTGTGGCACACGGTGCAGGTCGCAACTGTCTCACGGCCGTTTCCCGCGCTCAACAATAGAACTTCAGTTGCTTAGCGATTCACCACCTCCGCGACGCCATCCACTGAATATGGAAAGAAAACCAGCAAAAGGTATTAAGGAATATCACAAATAATAATAATAATAATAATAATAAAAATACACAGAGAGGAAGAATAGCACGGTATACTTAGAGGACCATTCAAAAAGGGACTTATCTCAGGAAAACAAGACAATATCACTGGAGTGACAATGTGTGTCTTGCTTAGCAAAACATGTAAAATATGCCCTTGAAAATATCTATTCGTTTTACTATTTAAAGTCAATTATAAATCGTGGTGAGCCATGAGTGTCGTTCAACTAAAATTGTAAATATGCAGAATTCACGACAGGTACATTTAAAAAAATATCTTCCTGAAACCCTTCTGAAAGTGTTGTACAAAATCTTTAAGATAAAACGTTGAATCTTTCCAATATAATTTCGTCTTTCAATCTGATATAGTGTTGTTCAAGTGACATTGCTGTACGTTCTCTTTTAAATGCATCATGTACTTTTGCTTTGCTGTTACTTCCTCGCTCTTACAACTGTAAGAAAAGACATTATTGTAATCATGCGCCGGAAAACGAAAAAAGTATGTGTTGTATGTTGTAGCATCACTAGTTTCAGGGTGCGTGGGTATAGGATGTGCGTGTATATAGGAATGGTGCGTTGGTATCGATATTCTTTATGTAAATTCAAGAGTATGCAAAGACGTTTGATTTCATATTTAGCATACAGTACATCGATAAGAAACGTATTGCGTTCTTTGACCATTTCAGTATGCGCCTTTTGCTTCGTTGCATTCAAATGACGCGCGGCGCGGCGTAGCACAGAAGAAGACGGGGACAGTGCAAGTGGGGAGGGGGAGACCGCTCCCAGCTGTTGTTATCATCCGGCCGACCGCCCCACGAGTCATGATGACAGACACAGCCTGCCCAGTCCTCTCACGGCGAGCGAGCGGGGCAGTCAGTTACGTGTTCCGGAGAAAGTTGTGAGCAGATACTCGTGAAGAGAAGTTATGTGCTAAGCCCTGTGAATTCCAACGATACATCGCTAACCATGGGTGAGGCTGCTGCGAGCGCCAACGCCGAAGGCAATTTTTTGTTTACGCGTCACGCCCCCTCGCGAGGGAAGCCCGGTTTGCATAAAGCGTGTTTTGTCACCGTTCGTTTGTGTTGTTTGTTCAATGAGATACGCTCTGCATCCTAGCCTCTGCGTGCAGTTAATGTGATGTTACAAAACTCTAGTGGGACAGAAGAAAGTGTTTTTTTAGTAGTGACAGTGGAAGTTTTACAATATTCACATCATGAGTATCTCAAGCAAAATTTTAAAAATAATTTGCGCACGATATGAGTATTCATGTGTATGTTTTATGTTGACAGGTCCACAACTGAATGGGAAAATTCCGAGTACGTCAAGTTACCCGGAGGTAAGTCATAAGTTAATTAAATGAAGACTTTGACTAAACATAAATTCCACAGTTTTTTAGACATTTTATATTTTGTGATAATTGCTTGTAGATTATCCAGAAGGCTCGAGATGCATTTCAGTCTGGTCGTACACGTGATGTTGCTTTTCGAGAGCAACAGTTGAAGAAACTTCTCAGGCTCTATGATGAAAACACTGATGCTATGATAGCTGCATTAGCAGCAGATTTGCGCAAGGTAAGTTTAATTTAATTTGTGGTTTTTGTGAGACATTTCCTTAATTTTGTCATATTTTACATTGTTTCTTATTTGTTCTCAGAGTAAGCAAGAATCTGTGCTTTTTGAAATTGAGTTTTTGAAAAATGATATAAAACATACTTTGTTGAATCTTCGTGAGTGGGTTAAGCCTGAAAAGGTAAAAACAAGAAAACTAACAACAAAAATATATTCACAGGTTCTTTCCTAATTTCTCGTATTCATTATCTAAATGTTCTCATTTTAGCCACCTAAAGGCATTGTAAATCTAATGGATGAAGTTCTCATTCATCATGATCCGTTTGGAGTTGTTCTCATAATGGGAGCATGGAACTACCCCTTGCAGCTTGCGCTTCTACCTGTGGCTGGTGCAATTGCTGCAGGAAACTGTGTTGTACTGAAGCCTTCGGAAGTGTCAGAGGCATCTGCAAATTTAATGGCAGAGCTCATTCCTAAATATCTAGATCAGGTAAAATTGTTTATCTTGCATAGAAGCTACATTTCTTTCTTTTTTGATAAGGACAGAAAATATTTGTGTGTTTTAATCTTCTTTTAAATTTCTCTGTTCCTTTTACTACCTTTTTACATGGCATGAATTGAAATTGACTGTGTCCTGACAATTTTAATTTAAGTAAATTGTCATATTCCAATTATGTGAGAATTGGACAAGTATTAATTGAAGTCAATTTTTGTTATTAGCTGCTACTTTTGTTTTGACATTTCTGAAAAATATTAATAGGTATTTTTTTTTATTCTTTCAGGATTGTTATCATGTAGTTCTAGGAGGAATTCCTGAAACTACAGAACTATTGAAAGAACGTTTTGATTACATTTTCTATACTGGTTCAACTAATGTTGGTAAAATTGTAAGAGCAGCTGCAAATGAACATTTAACACCTGTTACATTGGAGCTTGGTGGAAAAAGGTAAGCTATAAAATTTCTGCTGTATATGTTAATTTTTTATTTTTTCTCATACATTGTCTCGTTATCATTAATTTTTTTATCTTTTCAGTCCTGTCTACATTGATGACACTGTTAATATGGATATTGCTGTGAGACGCATTCTGTGGGGGAAATGCATAAATGCAGGCCAAACTTGCATTGCGCCTGATTACATTCTTTGCTCAAAGGAAGTAGAGCAAGAAATTGTATCTCGAGCAAAACAAGTTTTCAGAGAGTGGTATGGTGATAATTGGAAGAACTCTCCTGACCTCTGTCGTATTGTTACTGACAGACATTTCAGGTATTATACATTAGTGTACATCAGTGCTTTAACAAGTATATTTTAATATTTTCACCATTTCAAACAATCAAAGCAGGGATAATGTAACGAGTAAATAATTTTGAGTTAGAGTAATAGTTATAGTAATAAAGTTTCCACCTACTCAATTTTAATAAATATTTTGGATATAGCAAGTCAGTTATAATACTCTAGGAAATGTTTTATCCATTAATTACAGACCATGTAAGGGCTTGATTATACAAAAAGTCCATTACCATGGTCGAAAAGATTAAAGAAAAATGAACACTACATGTTTATAATAACAATTATATTATATTTACCTTTCTGATGCTGAATATATATTGTAGATAGAGTATGTCATTTCCATGCTTTTTATTTGATTTTTATATTAATGTAAAAAAAAAAATTATGTTGACATTTCTAGAAGTGACAAAGGGTTTGTTACAAAGATCCAGGCCAAATATAAAATAATTTTCATTAGAACTTGTTTATAGCCCTAAAGGAGGTGAAATAAACACCAAAATATTGGTGTAAACAAATATTTTTTTCCAAATAACCTATTATCAGGAAACATTCGCATCATTAAAAAAAATGGCTTTAAAATACATTATATGTTAATTTATCACATACATGTTTCAATAACAATTTGTGATTTGTCTTGGTATTTCTCTATCTTTTCAGAATGCCTAATAATTTTGTGTAGATGTAAATGTAATTTTTGGGAGCCTTTCAAAAGGCTTTAATTTTTAATATGTGATTTCTGTTATTACACTGTGAATCAGGAGATGCTCTTATTTCATATAAGATAGTATTCATTTGTGGTCTAGATAAAAAAATAACAATATGATCACTACCTACTTAAGCTTTTATGTTAGACTTGACACCTGTTGGAACATAGTGATTGGTTGTATCCAATGTAACGTAATGTCATATCTTACAAGCATCTGTTGTGTACCGGTTTTATTTGGATCCTATTTGCGTTATGTTAGATTATGTGAAGTTTACAGATTTTTGTTAAAGAAGGCCATTGTTCTTAAAATTATCTTTGAAATAAAAATATAGTTCATTGTAATTTAAATTGAAGAAAATGTAATGTGTAACATTGTACAAAAATAAATCTTATACTGTTATAGGAGATTAGTTGGTTTTCTCAATAATGGAAAGATTGCTGTTGGAGGAGATACTGACGAATCAGAGCGATATATTAGCCCAACCATTCTAGTGGATGTGAAACCATCAGATCCCATTATGCAGGAAGAAATATTTGGTCCTATCCTGCCAGTAGTGAATGTGGAAACTCCAGAAGAAGCTATCAAATTCATCATTAATCGGTAGGAAAAGCCTAATAAGTCATTTATTTCTATATAAAAAAATGTTATGTTATGTGTACTAAATTTGTGCTTGTCCTGTGTTGTACTAAGCTCCTTTTCATTTTGTTAGAGCAAGTCCCTTGGCCCTTTATATTTTTACATGTAACAAAAGCGTCCAAAGGATGTTTGTGAACAATGTAAGATGTGGAAGTATGTGCATCAATGATTCAGTCATGCAGTTTGCCGGTGAGTCGCAGCTATTTTACCAGGTGGTGAATGGACATTCAAAATAAATACGGGGTACAGTGATGCAGTTGGCTGTGGATATATGGGGAAAGTGGTGTATATATTTTAATTGTGGTAAAATGGTATTTTAAAATTCTTGTAATCCCTATTTTTTTGTAACATATTTCTCTTTCAGTAGACGGTCTTGTTATAACAAATTTTTTCATGCATTTTATTTCTTATAAAGCTTTTAGCATCTTCAGAGTGAAAGGCCAAAATAAGGATTTTACTATTTTTCTAATATGTAATCACATTGGACTAATCAAAAATTAGTATTAGAGCTGTTAACATGTGAGTGTATGTATGTGTGTGTGTATGACAAAAATTTGCCAGTAGCTTTGGTTATTTGGTCCAGTTCCTTCAGTCCATCTGTACTTCATGTTCAAAATATTCTAACTTTTTCTTCCATTATTCCCTTTTCAAATTTGCAATATACAGTAAAATCGAAGCTGGAATCGATTGGGACATAAAAAAATTATGGTTTAGGGAGGTTTCCATTTTATGATACTTGATATTGGCTTTTCTGCCTTGAAAGTAGTAAATTTCATGACTTTATTATAATTATCAAAAGACATTAACATATAACATAATAATATTTTTGGAAGAAATCATCAATTAATGAATATTAAACACACTTCATTGACAGCTTCGTAGTTGAAAAATACACACCTTACTGGCTGTATTCGGACTGCTTGCTCCCTCTTCCAATGCACAATGTGTCGCAACCAAGTACTATGACTTTCTGATATACTTGCAAGGCTGTGAGCAATGTTTATCTGGTCAAGGGGTTGTGATTTTCAACACGAGGCAGGGCGATGCATGAATAGAAGCCATACCCGTACACCTCCCCACAATCAGAGAGTTGGGAGAGAGGGTATTCCCCTATAGCCTATGCCTTGAGAGACAAGCGACCCCAAGGTTTATTTCTATGAAGTCCCTATCCTTCAATGTTTGGCTGCTACAACTAAATCACATGTCATAAGGATAAAGAATTTAAAACAAACTTGCAGATGTATTCATTTCATTAAGAACATCTCGTGTCTCCCTGCCAATTGCATTAAATTAAATTCACAGGAATTCCGTTTTGTTAAGAGTTTGTCCCCCCTGCAAGACATGAAAAAACGTTCCATTTCCGCATTGGGAGGTTTCGTTTTATGCTGTGTAAAATGCCAATTAAATTCAGGGGCCGGAGAAATTTTTCGGTTATGGCAAGTTTACAGGTTTCAGTTTAGACAGATTTTACTGTATCTATTTGTTCTTTCACGTACAACATATGTTTTAACATTTTATATTAAAGAGTTTTTCGTACCTTCTTGGATTACCCTTCCGTAAATAATATACATAACATGTTAGTATACAGGAATGTGCAGTTACCTTAATATATTTTTTGGATCATGTAACATGTAATTTGTTTAAATATTGCAGAAAAATAACCAAGCTTGCTTGATGTTTATTACTAATAAATTTTACACTAATCCACAGATCGTGAGTAACAGGAGATTTAGTAGAAGAACAATCTTCATTTACTATTTTATTATTTTCCAGTAGAGAAAAATAATCAATATCCTGTGATAGATAACATGTTTGTTTTACATCTACTTCATATCTAGTTCATGTCCTTTAATAATTCATTTTCTGAACATACAAAATGATCTTGAAAAGATGTGTAATTATTTATTTGTTAATGTTTTAATTGCAAGTGGATGTAAAGCAAGTATTTCCTATCATGCATGATCTGTAGTATTCTCATAGAATTGGAAAGTTGACAGATATACAATTAGTTTCTCTGAAATCTAGTGAAACATCTTTTGAAAATGGACAGACTGTTTGTGATGTAAATTTTATCATCCTAGGCATGTGCGGTGTGAAACAAAGGAGCGGATAACTATATTTCTAGGCCTCCTTTTCTTTTGAACTTTATCTCAGTGACGTATTTTAGTAGTAAATAAAATATACAAGGAGAATAAAATTATCACTAGTGATTTAATTAATAAATATTTTGGATTTTATGTGAAATTATTTGGTTGGCTGTTATTAATGTTTAGTATTCAGCAGCACATTAGTAGAAAGAAGTTTCACTGGACACTAACAATGAGAAACATTCTGTGCATGTAAGCAGGGGCGAGGCTTGGCAAGTTGCACATTCATTGCTAGACCTGCCCAATGCCTTTCTGAAGCAACACACACTGATCCCAAAATGCTGAAAATCTGGCCAAAATATGAAGGGTTGGCTTAATTTACTTGATCATTAGAAAAACAAAAGTAGTTTCATATTCTTAATTAGAGACTTCTGGAGCTATTGCATACCAATTTTCAAGCCAAATCTTTATATTTTTGCCAAGTTTTCGGCAGTTGGGACCAGTGTTTGTTGCTTCAGAAACATACTAGGCATTCTGGCGATGATCCACAAAACTGCCAAGCCTCACCCCTATGTTAGTTATCGAATATGCAGAAGAAATTTCTCACTTGGGTGAAGGTACTGAATATAATTTGTATATAGTGTATTAATTTTCATTGGTGCAGGGAGAAACCATTAGCTTTCTACATCTTCTCTGATAACTCCAAGCGGAGGAAACTTCTTATTGAAAATGTCTCTAGTGGAGGTATCTGCTGTAATGATACTCTCATGCACGTTGGAGGTAATTAATAATGTAAAACTGATAAGAAAAGTTGAGTTATCCTACATCAGGCCATAAATTTGTTCTTAAAAAGGCTTTATTGGTGAGACCTTCACGCTTATAGAAGTAAATCTAATCAAATTCTGTCATAACTCTATCTAAATTATGAAATCTAATTGGTGAGGAAATTTGTAGCAGCAATTAATGATGGAAAAGGAGAAGGGACAAAATGCTTTCAGACCCCTATGCCCAGTTCTGTGCTCAAAATATTAAATAAGTGCATGTCGAGTTCCATTTAAAAAAAATTACATCTGATCAAATGTCTTCTCTACTATTCTTCTCATAATATAGAAATTATTATATTAATAAATCTGCATACACTGATTTCATTCGTACAAACCAAAATAAACCTGAGTTAATAATAAAATGGCACATCCTTTTATTACTTGCTTTACAAAAAATAGACTTATCTCACTACCTAGAGTTCAATTTTCATTTGTAAATATGTGTGTGAGAATATGTAGATTTATTGAAAGACAACTTTAATCTTCTAAACAGTGTATGATATTGGCTCTTAAGCCATTATGATACTGATAGGTACAATTTAGATACATCTGTTACAAATCACAATGAATATTTATTGTAAGCAAACAAGATTTCTTATCATTTTATTAAAATTACAAGTTGAATTGATGATTTAAAATTGTTTTTTAAATTGATGAAAGTTATTTACTTGTTTTGTGGAAGGATGTTATAATATTTCACAAACATTTTAGTTTTAACTTTCTATTGGAATGTATTGAATTTTCCTTTCAATTTTTTTTTTCTTGAAGGTTAGAATTCTTCAGTTTCCATGTCACACGTTTACTGTACAGTTGACTCTGGTTGTGGTGATCTCTGATATAGTGAACCCTCGGTTATAGTGAACTTATGTCATTGGTCCCGTTTCACTTACATTACAAATGAGCATAATATGATTCAGTTATAGTTACCAAAACCTCTGCTATAGTGAAATACTTGTTGAAAATTAATTCCCTTCTGAAAAAGAATACATTGCCTCAGTGCACAAATTCCAATAAATATAGTCAGCAAAAGGTCATAATAGTAGACATTTCTCCTAAGGTGATGGTATGGAACTTAGAGTGGAGACCTTATGCCGTCCAGTTTCACTACAGAAACAAAGCTGTGTCTTGCATGGGCTATGACTGGCAACGGCAATGCTTGCACCAGCTTGTCTTGGTGTTGCTTAATATTCCATGAGATAAAGTGCACTTACTTTTAGGTAGGCGACAGGAAACAATCGACAGCCACAGCCAGGCGATATTGACTGTGCTGCTCAGAAAATCGATCAGTTTCATTACCCCCCTTGTGACATCCTGCTAATGAAAGCATCTCGTATGTTGTTAGGCGAGTAAAAGGGCCTTCAGAAAGTGGGGATGGTGTTCCAACAGTTGCAGAATGCACAATCAAGTATGGAGAGCACAAATTCAGGAGAAGGATCTAGAGAAACTACTAATGAAAAAGTACAAAGCAAACAATTGAAAATAATTATTTTTTTAAGAAGAAATATATTGAGATTTTCAGTTTGTTCTGTTAATGTATTTTGCTATATCTCTTTATTAATAAAATCAGTTGTTATGGAGAAATTCCATTTAATTTTGACTTCATCGGATATAGTGAACCAAAAATGTTTGTCCCCTGAAGTTCACTGTAACCAGAGTTGACTGTATTTACAGTTGAGCTGTATTCACAAATTTTCAGTCTTATGAGCAAGGCATTTTAGAGGGAATGACAACTGAATACTGACAGAATGTTTAAAATGTTGCTCAAAGCATGATGTTTGCAGAATTTATTTGTGTCAATAAACCGAAAATAAATGCAATGTTGGGAATTTAAAGTTTCATTTACTGCCCAGAAGTAAAACATGGGATCAACTTTCATAGCATTTGCTCTGTAGTTTGCCATGAGAATGAGGAGAAAATTCCAATTCAGGTGGAAATACTTCCTTTTTGCTTCAGTTATCTAGGCTCCTACCTATTAAAAATTTTGTGTTTACCTTTTGAAGATAAAGTGTAATGTTTGGCTCATTGTATTTTTTCCTTTCTTGAGGTTTAGTGATCATGATGCTTTATATCCAGCTGAAAGGACATTTTAGGGCCTGTTGATGGATAACGTAATTTCAGTTAAGTGTTGAAAGTAGTTGTGAATATTTCAACCATATTACTACGTTTTAATATGTGCTTGTCTCCATATCCGGGCAGTACCAAGATATCAAGTTTCAAAATAATGAATTTTCAATTTATGTAATTCAAGTTAATAATAATGATAATAATAATAATAATAATATACTATTATTATTATTAACTTGAATTACATAATTACATTATTATTCTTATTATGTTTTATTAATCTTATTGATCAAACAATTATAATAGTAAAGTAATTCTTTCCTAATATTATTTTCTTTCAAAAGGGTCAAAAGAAATTTCAGTTAAAGTATATTTTTAATTTGAAACTTGCTTTCTCTAGAAATCAAGAATAATTATATTACCAGGACCATTTTTATTGGTATTAAGAAAACTAGGAACACATTGTATAAGGTCCCTTTCTTTCCTCCCTTGGCCAATATTTTTGAATTCAGATTTTGAAGATAACACATATCGTGGTGAGAGGTTGCACACTCTGTTAACTAATGCTGAAAAAATTGAGGAAAGTTTTTATGTATATTTTGTATATTGTATAGTGTGTGTATGTGTAAACACATATACACACACAAATCTGATAATACTGTATTAATAAATCTGTATTTGCAGTTGATACTTTACCCTTTGGAGGTGTGGGTAACAGTGGTATGGGTGCATACCATGGTGTTTACAGTTACAATACTTTCACCCACAAAAAGAGTTGTTTGGTGAAGAATTATAATCCTCTAGGTGAAAAAATTGCTTCGTAAGTATGAAAAGGATGAAAAAGTAACTTTGTTTCTTGTAAGTGATGTATATACATAGAAATCAACTTGGTTTTCTAGGAGTCGTTATCCTCCTTACTCGGATAAGAAGACAACTTTCTTAGCTTCAATGATGAAGAAAAGAGGGGGAATTGGAATCAGCTTGAAATATTTGCCTCACATCATTATGTTTGGAATTGGCATTGCAGTTGCTGTTGGTTATAATCAGATAGCTAAGGTATGAATGTAAGGATGTAATTAAATTGTACACTTTCAAATTGTAAGTTCATTATGCAAAGTTGATGAGCATTGCTTAATTTTTAGAATTTATAGACATTATCTGTTTATGGGGAAGTATACATGAAACATGGAGTAGCAATATACAGTGAATTATGGTTTGAAACGATACAGTATGATATTAATTGAATAATATCTTTCTTAATCTGATTTTGTGGTTTACAAAGTATACTGACTGAATAAAGTTCAGAGAGCAGATGTAGAAGCATTATAATGGTTCAACTACAGCATAGTGAAAGCTGAACTATACACTCTTTATTTTTGGGTGCATAAATATTCTTGTTCATTCATTCAGTTTCTATTAGGATTGTACTTGTGTTTGCTTCAAAGGATGCTTCTATACAGAGCCCTTGATTACATTGCACAGAAAGAAGAAATGTAGACAAGTCAGAAAAGTAAAACACATGTGCTACTTGGCCAAAATGTTGAATACATCTTAGCAGCTAGGACGCCTTAAAGCTCAAGAAGGCACTACCTTCTTGAAGAAAGGCTTTACACAAACAATGACTTAATAAACAAATCAAGGCAGATAGAGCATTCATTCTATTAATTTTATGATAAGATTAAAATTTCATGTTTAAACTGCAGAGTCTGATAATAATAGGAAGTAATGAAGTATTGGGGGACTACCAGCTTTCTTTTAAAGCAAAATCCCTTGGAGCAGGGCTGACCAACTTAGAAGGGCGTATGGGCCACATATCAAATTCTAGTTAAGCTGTGGGCCGCACTGTAATTTAAGATGTTTTTGACCCTGATTACTGAGATTAAAATGAAACAAATATATATTAGATAAGACTTTTATTCAGTATACTTAACAATTAATGTATATATTTCACGTTTATAATTAATTTTTCATATTTTTCATTTATAGTTACAGTTATGTAATTATAAAAATGCATAACACAATAACTAAATAAACAAATATTGTATTTGGTTGGTATAATATAATTTTTCAAAGCAGTCGCGGGCCGCATAAAAAGATCCAGTAGGCCATATGCGGCCTGTGGGCCGCCAGTTGGAATACCCTGCCTGAGAGTTTTAGTTATAAAGATGTGCTGAATATTAGTTGTTTTGTAAGAGTTCATTCATGAGTTAAGTAGGGATTTTTGTTTATTTGTAATATGTGAAATTATCATGTTATTGTGAAAATTTGAGTTTAGTAATTGTAAATATGTATTTTCAGGCAACTGGAGCAAATAGTGATTGAAGAATTTAATTGCCCTGAAGAGCAATAATGACACTTGTCAGCAACAAATATAAATATATTTTGTATTTGACACTTTGTACGCACAGTTTTTTATTTTTAAAAGAACTGTTTACATTGTACAACATGAAGGTAGAATTACACAAAAATATTGTTTTGGTTTGTATATACATACATATGGTACATCAAACAACAGGGAATAAAATTTTCTGTATGAATGAAGCTGTAAATAATCATAGCTGATCTGTTTATTAGAAAATATAATTTTTTTATTTGTGCTATAATATATTTTATTTTGTTTATAGAATTGTAAAACATTGTGATGATTTGATAATGAACCAATCTTTGTTCTTTCATTTTTGTTGCTTTATGCAAAATGCATAATTCAGATATTTTCTTTACATATGTTAAGTTGCATCATGTCTCAGTGTATGCCAGATTTTATATTAGGTTATTGAAACAAGTACATCACAGAGGGAGATTTATTTGTGATACGTTTATTACATCATATTATGGTGCTACATTATATGAAAGTGATTATAAATTTAAAATATACTTATTAAATTTTTGTGTCATTAGTTTCTTTTTTATTTTTGTACCCCACATTTATTTAAATTACCACAACATGAACAATTTTTGTAGTGCTTGAATTTTGAAGAAATAAAACTTATGTAAAAGTAAATTTCTAATGTTATAGGACCAAAAGTCAAGCTTGTTGGACCGGGAGAGATGGCTCAGTGCATCAACCTGATGTCACTGCAGTCCCTCTGACTTGGTTCGAGTCCTGACAGTGGCAGGATTTTTGACACTAGTTTGTCAGCTAGGTCGAATTCAGTCGCTGTCTGGAGAATAATTCTAGCGGCCAGCTGCTCTGATTGGTAGTTTTTCGTGATTTCTCCGCTCAACACCAGGCGAATGCCAGAGCAGTACCCTAACAAACAGGCCAAGGACCGCACACAATCTTTCCTTCCTCTTCATTGTCCTATCCTCTCCTCTTACTTGCACACTTACACTAACATGCACTACACTATCACACTTGCCAGGAGACTGTTTGGGAGCTTGCAGCATGTCCCGGCTGGGGCGGTGCCCTGCTGGTGAGAAATACCTGGTTGAGGGGAAATCCCAGCTAGTCGACAGTAGGTCGGTGCCAGATCTCGCCATCCGGCAGGGAAAAGATCATCGCCACATCCTGAGAAAAAAGCACGTAGTACACTTATGGGACTAATGTAGTTGAGTAGTTGACATGCCTGAAAACATGAATCAATCAAGCTTGTTGGATAATTACATGCAAAATCTAATAATGTTCAGCAGCAAAAATGACCCTGCATACCTTATTACCACATGGAAACTTGTTGCTGGAGCAATTTTTACTTAATTTTACATACCGACTACCCCTTTTTGCCCAGGAATCTATTTGTGTCTCACCCCTGCTATCTTAGTGGCTCTGCCTGTTTCATCACGCCTTGTCCTCTCTGTCCGGAGAGACTCATTTTATTTTAAATGTTGCCCCCTTCTGATCACCATCCTCTAGGGGTGTCTTAACCCTACAGTTGTTTTCCTTAAGATAACTTGCTGATTAATTCACAGGGTTGCGTGGGTATTTATCCCAATAATGTCTTAAAACAGTTTTGCTTGGGTCACTCGCTCTGTCTACTTATCCTTTTTGCCAGTTCACCTTGCACTCCCTACCAGTTCTGGCCACCTTGCCCACATTAGGTGCATTAAATGGTCAATAACCATTTTTGTTGTACCAAACACCCACCCACTGCTAGATATTATAAGGTGTCTTATCTCTACAGCATTCTTTTCCCCATTGCAAGTAGTGTGTGTTCCATGTTTAGATGAAATTACTCGAGGTGTTATACTGGATCACATATATACACATATTCATCAATTTTGAACTCAAAAGAATTTCCAGAAGTTAATTTTTGGCTATTACTCAAAAAAATATGTATATAAATAAATTATTGAGAAGTGCTAACAAAAAACTCGTTTCCTATGTAATTTCCACCATTGTTAAGACCTTTGCCATAGCACTTCACCAGCTTTTATACGCCCAATCAAAGAATGCTCCTGTCTGTAATGCGGTCCATCCTGTGAGATATGATAGATTATTTTCTGATGCAAATGTCCAGTTTCTATAACACAAGAACAAATATTGCCTATTATAAAATTTTGCCAAATATTTTCAAAGGTTTCAAACATTTTTTAAGTGTTTTTGAGGTTAAATAAATAAATAAATCACACAATAACAGCATTTTTATTCTCTTGAATATGTATGTATATAGAGAGTTATATACACAGTATAGAGAAAGTTATGTAATGCTGTAGAAAATAGATTTCGAGATTTCAGTGGAAATACTTTTTGGGGTTCCCTGATACCGAGATTGTTTTTTCTTCTTTTTTCTTCCTTTTTTCCATTTTTTCTTTTCTTTCTTTCCTTCTTTCTTATCTTTTCATCTTTTATTTTATTTTCTTCTTTTCTTTTTCCTTTCTTTTTTTTCTTTTAGTTTTGATTTTGGTTTTGGGTTTTGTTTTGTTTTGTTTTGTTTTAGATAAGGAAACTAACTAGTACATGAAAGTCTGCCATACAACCACAAGTTTTCCTCATCATCGTCCTTGAACTGCTTATCATTAAAAAATTATTTTAGGTTGACACTACACGAAACTGAACTGCAGTAAGGCCGATTTTCCTGTAACCAACTGTAAACAATATTTTTAAATTCATTTTTTCATTGTGTACTCAAGGCTTTGGGTGGTAGCTTATACATGAGCATGAGCATTATGGACACAAAAGGTAAGTGTAGTAAAGGTTGGCTAAGTAATTTTGCTATGGCACTTGCTATATAATTTCTAAATAGGATAAATCTCCCAATGATACATACGATTATTTAAATAAAGGTTTTTATCACTTACTGAAATATTTCTGTTATTCACTACATGTTCTCAAATTAAATGTTTTGTGGTAGTTGAAATAATCATCATTACTAAGATAATTTAAATTATGATCTAAGGTAATTTCTTTTGTTGATATAATACTCGAAACTGAAGCAGTAGTGCCCAAGAAAGTATGCCTGTTTAGAATTGTAAAAACATTAATGGAGAGAGCTCAAGAACAGTTCCATTTATTACATAGAACTTTTATACAATTTAAAAAATATTGTTTATTTAATTCTTTGTATCTGTAATAAGTATATATTATTGTCTAAATAAATGTACTAAAAGTAGTATGATTTTAATCATACCTTGATGTATCAGGCTTGATTGCAGGTTTTTTTCCAACCAAATTGACACGCTCCATGTAAATTGATCTAATGTTGCACGCCTAGAACTTGAAACATTTTTTTAGGTACTTTATTCGAATATTCAAAAATGTTTCAAATTTTTCTCAAAAATAATCCAAAACTTTTGTATTATTTTTCTTTTTTAGATAAAGCAAAGTACACCAATAAAAATAGTATAGATTCAATTTTTGTTTAATTCTCTGAAATTTAAAAAAATTACAAAAGTATGAAATTGTTTCAGCATCTTTCTACAATTACAATATTGAAGGTAAAGATTTTGTACCTGAATAAAATTTGTTCTTCAGAATTAGATCTTTACAAGAGGTCATGTACATTTTTTTCAAAATATGAGTGGTTTTTGAATAAATTTGCATGAAATACAGGCAATATTAGAAATAAGATTTTCTCAAAAATGGCTCCCAATATTTTCTTTTCCCTAATGGTATGGGTGGTGCCAATACACTGATTAACATGACATAAAGGCCATTTTGACATATTCTTTTATTATTTAAAAAATTACACAAGTGAATCAAATTGCACCAGGGTTGACACAACTTTTCTTAAATGCGTTGTATCTTTTTTGTTCAGTCTGGACATCAAAAGAAGTTTCACATTTTTTTTATTTCCTTAAAAATTGATTATTTGTGTAGCTATATATTGAGTTTTGGAATTTACATGTACTCTGCAAAATATGGTCAATTGTTGCTCTGGATGTACTTAATATAAAAATTCCTGGGTTGTTTCACTTAATACTTTGGGACTAGTATTTTATTTACCCATAATTAAATCTTTCAAAAAATTAATATTTCATTTAAAAAATTGTAATTATTTTAAAAAAATTAACATTTCTATATGAACTCGATCAGATAAAAATCTGAAAAAAGTATAGGCGAGTTTCCTGTTCAATTTTCTATAAAATACAACAAGAAAAAAGTGGGCACTGCACACATACAGTTATAAAAAAATCAAATGTTAGTGAGAGGACGCGCTCTCCCTGCCTATGTACTACGACTTATGTTCGGTCAATCTTTCATCCAAGTGCTGAAGAACTATTAAAAGAACTACCGTCTGCCTGATTAGAGTTTCAAGAAATATTAGTATCTGAAGCGTTCACTCTGCCCCCAAAAGGGATGGGTGACAGCGAAACGAATTCAACTATTACTGCTTTTCCTCGTGTTAGCGAAACTAATTTTCCTGCTGGGTCCCTTTGCAGCCTAGGGATAGGACGTCCTCGTGACTTCGCTAGTAAAATACAACAGACCCCTTGTCAAGGGACATGAATAAAATTTTCTGAACGTCGGTCGCAATATGCGTTTTGTAATGTGAAGAGCACTATGAGAATTTGTACTATGAATCGTGTGTACAACGTGCAACATGAGTGGCCGTCACCCTGCAAGCATCTATCTGATCACGATTTTAAGAACAGAAAATGTTTAAAACTCATAAACCGCGATTTAATAGTGAAACTTGATTTACGGGAGTCATTAGAGTTGTAAATTTTGTGATTCATGTAGAAAAATTATTTCTCCCATGGTTGAAGCCCACAATATAAAAATAATAATAAAATAAAAATAAAGAAAATATTTTCCTCCGTGAAGATTTTGGAGTCTACAGAATGGCATCTTTTACGACGTCACATGGGAAAAGATCATGCGATAGCATTGGAGGAACCATGCGGTAGCATTGGAGAAGACTTGCCACTCAAGCCAGTCTACAACCAGATCAGGATCCAATTACAATTGAATTGTGCAGAAAGAAATATTTGTAATACTTTGTTTAGTTTTTGTTCTTTAGATACACACAGTCATCACTGAACATTTAAAGTCTAGGTTTCAAAATTTAAAGCCGATAACTGGATCTTTAAAAATACATCATTTCACTCCATTGGTCTAACTGGAGCTACTTTGTTTCGCTAGCCTACAAACGAGTAAGAGATTATTTGAAGTCAGTTGTGAGGGAAAGAAAACTTCAAAATATGAGACAAAACGTGAGCAAACAATCCGTCAACGAATAACCCAATATAATTGTGAAGTTCCGGAACCTCAAGATGCACTTAATATATTCCTGCATCATCCGAAGGAACTGCCGACCAGAACGGCCAACGCAAGAAACGCGTCAGTTGCAGCAATCTACTATACATTGGTTCGTAAAAAATTCAAATTTTTTTTAGTTACTGACTCCCACTTTGATTTTTTTTTTGAGTTGTCAACAAGATTCCAATGCGTTAATCAATTAAAAAAAATATTTTTGGTCATTGAGTTTACAGAAATAGGTTTATAGTTTTCAAATAAAAAAAAAATGAAAATTCACATAAAGAAATATTTTGCAAAATCAAAAAAAACTAAACATTTTTTAAAGTTTTGAATGGAATTTGAACGGAGTTTCTATTATTGTGTACTAGTGTATTCAAGTTTGTGGTACCCACATTAAAGATAGAGATGCATGTCATTTGTAGCAAATTTCAACATTAGTATGTGATATTGCAATATGCTAAATATAAGAAAGTTATAAAAAATAAACCAACGCATGTTAATGTATTTGATTCGTATAATAAATACAAAAAAAAACCCAACATTTTTTGGTCTTTTTTGTCTGACTTGATATGCAATGGCTCAAATGTAAGTTTCTGGATATATATCTCTCGTGTCAGTAATTTTTACATTAGAGTTTTTTAATACAGTATTGCAAGGGCTTGTAATTATTTCTGTTGAAGTTTTCCAAAAACTATGATTTATTCTGTGAAAAGAGCTCAAAATTGCTCATTTTCAGAAACTCTCTAACACTACCTATTTTCTCAAAAAGGACCCTAAATTGTTTTTTGAAATTTTTAGAACATTTAGTGCTAATTGCACTGAATTATATGGCAAAAATCCCATTTTAATGTTTTTTTCAGTTGTAAAAAATTACACATGTATTTTTTCTAAAATTGACATTAATATTTATATTATAGGCATTTTCAATACATTATTGCATTTGTGAGCACAAGTGTTTCAGATGATGTTGAATGAAATTTCTTGAAAAAAGTTTTACTTTACTACGGAAATGAGATCAAAATTGCATATTTTCAGAAATGCTTAACCAACAGTTTCTCAAGAACAACTCAATTTTTTTCAATTAAAACTTGCATTACTAACAAGTGCAAGAAAGTCTGTGCCATTCTGTAATACCACTAGTTTTTTTTAAATTATTAAAAAGTTCACATTAACTACTTGGTCATTGGTGAGCATAATGCAAACAGTTGCAGCACAGATACAAAGTACATAAAAACAGTATAATACAAATATGTAATTCTTCAAATTCTGGAACACTATCTGAAACATTCACCAATTGATTTCATGTCTCCATTGCAGATTTGCAATTGAACTAGTATCTTGTGAGGTATTTTTTGTGGTTTCTTATTTGGTACTTGCCTGTCCGTTACTGTTATCTTTTATCTAACATTACTTTTCAAGAATACTTGCAAAAAACTTCTTTTGTGCAAGAGAGCATAATTTAATTTTCCCATTACTTCATTTCCTTCCCATTAATATTACCTTGTGAATAAAAAAAATGACTTCTCTTTGTTTTTTATTTTTTTATATGGAATTTTTTTAACTACGTGTATTTGGGTTATTTTGGAAAGAATTAGGATCTTTTGTGTTTCAACACTATTCAACAAACTAACCTAATAATTTTAGTGCAAAAGTGTAAGTCATTGGGGAACTCAACTTGAACAGTTCCTTAAACAACTATTCACAAATGTAAAGCTAAAATACAAAATGGAACACTATGAGAGAAAATTATGACTTCTTTCCCAGTTTGCTGTAGACTTTGTAGTTTTTTCAATAATCCATTTAAGACAATGCTGATCTCTGCCCATGAAATAACAATGTATTGGCATTTGGTGTAGTTTTAGAGCTACAGACTTATTCCATACGTAAAGTTATTGCTTTTGGATCATTTCACCTAAAATCTCAATTTTTGCAGCATTTGAATTACAACAGTATTCCAGAAAAGACAAATTATAGATCTGCATATTCAGTCTCCATTGAATTGATAATAAACACACTCCTGCAAGTTCATTTACTTTACCAGGTTGTTTCTTAGGATAAAGTTTCTTTTTTTTGACTTTTGAATTTTTGAAGAAGGTTGACATTTTAAAGTCTTCCCTCATTTTTTATTTGCCTTCATGATTTTTTGTTACATTAGTCTTTTTTGATTTATTCTTCTTTTTTGAAATCAATTACTCTTCTTTCAGTTACTATCTTGGACAGTACTGACATATACCCATTTCTTAACTTTTTACAATTTCTGATAAGACTCATATTTCTTATGAAAAATTGTGTTGTTACGTATCAGGGAAAGTCTGAGGTAAAGAATATATTTGATGTACTTCATCTTTATAATTGGGTTAGAACAATAATAATGAACAAAATATGAGCTACATTTAAATAATTGGCACACATAATTTTCGTTTGCAATAGTAAAGTATTGGAAAAATTGGGAAATAGTATGAAATTAATGCAAAACATAAAAGAATAATGTACACAATGTATTTATACACAATGCTTTGATATTTTTTAAAATGTAAATGAATTAGTTAATATTGAAAAATTTAAATAGAAGTTTGTGTACTGTTAATACAAGTTTTACATTAAGCATCTAAGAAAAAGCATTTTGGTGAAGGGTAAATCATTAGTGCTCTCTTTGTTGACAAGTTAGTTGGAGCAGCAGGTTCCTCATCTTGAACTTGTTCTAATTGTCCCGTATATTCCTCAACTGGGAATGTTTTTAGTTAGTTGAAGTAATTGTTATGAACTGGAGGTTCTTATGTGTTGCAGAAGTTCAACACTTTTAGCTTAACGTTTGTAGTGCTATCCACTTGAAGAAAGAGATACATATTATGAATAATTACCAAACTAAGACAACAACTGCAAGGACCTGCGCAATAAGCTAGGATAATATCTTATAAGCCTTGGTTTAATTATTGTTTTCATGTTAAACATGCTTTTTTAAAACGAATGTTCGTGCCGGTAAATAAAAAAAACTATTTAAAAAATGTGAAAAAGTAGAGATAAGTTACAAATACCACAGTATCCCACGTTCTTTCAAATTTTTTGATAATATTTATAGTATTTACTTCACGATCATTGAATAAAATCGTACGAATATACACGAATCCGATAATGAGACATGTTTATAGTGGTAGCTGCAAAACCCTATTTTTCCCCATAATTTTATTAAATTTAATTTAAAAGTATAAAATGCAACCCCTCTCCATTAAATAATTTATAAATTGACATTAATAGCATATAAAGGACAACATAATAAAAAAAAATAGGGGAAATACTTTCTCTTCCAACATGTACCACTTACCTTAAAAAACAATAGACATTACCGCAGCAAAAAGCCAGAGTAATCTTATGAAGCAGTTAGACGAAGGCATTTTGTATTCTTTGTTGCATTCATAGATAATTTGAACGTTCAAATAGCATGTTTCTAAAAACTGAACTGAAAGCCCTCAAAACAAATTTACTCAAATGTCTAAAATATTTATGATATATACGAGTAGTGAAAATTACAATTTATTTTGCGAGAAAGAGATGTTGCGACACTACACCGACAGGCCGAGTAAAACCACTTTTACTGTATGTGTCATACAATATTTCTTAGTCAGCATTACTTTTATTTTATTTTAATGCAAATATCACTAATTGGGTAACATGTTACATTAACCCTAGATTACAAAGGCGCCCTGTACCAAGCATTATTACAAAGGCGTAGTCTGGCAGACTATGGGTAAAAATAAAGAAAAACTCACTTTTACAATGAAACAATAAATTTAATGAATTGAACATATATGATAAGGAATTATAAATTACATTTTCAAGGGTTTTATTGATACACCTTAATGACTTGTCTCGCACACCAGGCACTTGCTTGGTGCTGTACGCACATGGCTCGTGAGAAGCGTCCGCAGAATTACCTCGTCTCGAAGTAGGCGACCGATGATCGTCATCGTCCCATTATGATTTTTAAATGTTCAGAACAAAACTTAAATGCTGCACTACAAGGATTTTGTATTTATTATGTACTATACTAGCGAATAAAGCATTACAAATATCACTGACGTAACTACAATGGCGTAGTGTATTGGACGACACCTGTTAAAATGCCATATATCGAATGGGCACAACGATATGTGTATTTCACTGGCTAGTCACACAATGAAGCTACACGGTTTGAAAACGGAGAGTGAAGGAAGGAAGTGGGGTAAGCTTTCGGCACTAGTTGCGTCGTCTGACGACGCCTTTGTAATCTACGGTTAACAATAGTTGTACGACAGTATTTTGTTATAATTGCATTCTACCATGTTTTTCCAAATGCCATCCGCCATTTTGAATTTTTCATTTTTGATTTCATATTCGCTATCAGTAAGCTCGAAAACACCAATATACTCATTTTTGTTGCGTTCTTCCGCATTTTTACAAATGTGATCCGCCATATTGAATCAGTCATTTTTAATTTTTTTATTTTTGATATCATATTTGTATTTAGTGAGAGCGAAAACCACAATAAAGCTCCAAGATAGCCATTATTTTGCAAGACATATCGAATTTTAACAACGTTTTAGGCATTTCTTCCCACTGTGCGTTGGAATATATCACGGGATTTCGCGTCTTTCTCGGTCGTGCCGCTAGTTGTCGCATGATCGCGATCGTATCAAGCAGTGCGATGTGACTAGCGGCACGACTGAGGAAGACGCGGAATGCCGTGATATATTCCGTAGTGAAGACGGGCCTTCAGAAGCTGCTATGGAGAACTCGAACTATACACCACTACTGCATGCAGTGGAATGAGCAACTTGTTGTCTACGCCTGCATTGTGCTGGCCTCTAGCGAAGAAATATTGAAGTTTGACTCATACCATTTTAGCCTGTGATGTTGAAACCACCTACAATGTTAAAAACCACATACCAATGCATCCAATTCAAATCTTCCAAAATTTGACTTACATCACTTTCGCTCTCAACGGCTCAATTAAAACCCCTGAATTTTCAATAATGGCAACAGTGCAGCTTGGCTTAATAGGGCCTACAGGAGCAGGGCAGATGTATTTACTAGTGTTTTCATTAATTTTGTGTACCAAAATGTTTTTCCCAACGAACGTTAACGATTTTTTAAAAACCCTTGTTATCGGGTAAATCTATATTAAAAAAGCTTCCGTATTGTCTATTTCACGAAACGGCAAGAATTGAATTTTCAATGTGGCGCTTGAATCTACTTCCAGCACTTCCGGTTCCTTTTGAAACTATGAATTCGACCGCTGCCCGATTGATAGAATTCATACAGTTGATTGTTGTCCTCGTCTGTCATGGTCAGGCTCTCTGCCGAGGAATATTTTTTTGGTATGTGATGATCCTTCTGACTCGTCTTTCGTTAGAGCGAAACACCTCAACCGTAAACGAGCGTGAACTCAGGGTACAAACTAATCGAAATAAGACAATGTTTTCGAGTAGCTAATGGAATTAACGAGTTTTTTTTGTGTGAATAAAAATACCTTAAAAGTGATCTCTTGACAAACTTCTGTGTTAGTTACACATTTAAAATGGAAGTCCTAACAATGTATTAGTATATTTCGTGTTACTTACGTTTGAAAGTATTAAAAACAAAATAGTGGAAGAATTTTAACAAAATGAGTAATATTAGCGACGAGATGTAATTAATTACGTAGTTTTTTCTTACCTGACAGGCACTTCCTCCGGTGGCCGTATTTCTTCTAACATAAATGTATTGATGTGTTATATGGAGATTTATAGTAATAATAAGTATGAAATGGCTGAAATGACTCCGTGTCAACACAAGCCGCTGCAACGTTTCTGAACGGGAAGTCCTTGGGTTCGAGTTCCGACGGTGGAATATTTTCGGATCTAGCAAGAGAGTTAGGTCGCATGCTGGAGCAGTATCCTTGTGACAAACGGGTACCGCTCGTGCACCAACTTTCCTTTCCTCTTGTCCTCTTCTCTCACACAAATGTGTTACACAACCACATATATCGCGAGAACAGTCGGGAGTTTAAGAGGCACTCAGCATGCCGCAGGGCCTCGCGGTGAATATACAAAGAGGAGGAAACCTCACAAGCCGAATTGTAGGTCGGTGCCGGGTCTCACGTTCCAGCGAAAGTGGAACACCGCCACCTCTCGGTTGTAACATGCTCTACCACTCTAGGATTAAATGCGTCCGGAAACATTAACTATTCACTCTCTATTTCTAACAAACAATAACAGTGTTGAAGTAAACATTATCTGCTCGAATTCAGTCGCTGCCTGGAGGAGAATTCGAGCGACCGGCTGCTCTGATCGGTAGTTTTACGTGGTTTCTTTGATCAACATCAGGCAAATGTCACACACACACACACACACACACACACACACACACACGCACATACACACACATATACTTACATGCACCACACAGTACCACCGGGAGACCCGTCGGGAGCTGAGAGCTTCTTCCAGCTGGGCCGGTGCCCTGCTGGTCGGGGAAACTCCGCTAACGGACAGGTAGGTCGGGGCCGTATCTCACTATCCAGCGGGGTAAGATCACTACCACATCCCGAGGAAAACATGCGGACTAATGGCTTTAGCAGTTGAGGCCCGGAATCAATCAATCAAACATTATTTGCTATTTGCATTAATATTATTCCTGTCTAAATCTCGAATTTGCTGCCGTGGTATTTGCAGTTTAAAAAGCCGTTCTTACTTTGCACCTAGGCTCAAATTGACCTTGCAGAGGGCTCCGAGGATTAACAGATGGCACCGTTTGAAGACGTCACGCCACTTTGCAGTGAATGAAATGGCAGAGCACTCTTGCCCAATGCTCTCGAACCTCATCGAGTCACTCCCACGTGCTCCTCCCAGGAAGGAAGGTTATTTTTAGTGATGATTGCCTCTACTCCTCACACTCCATTTCTGAACGACGTCATCAGTACACTAAGTGTCTGTGAGGTGACCTGTGAACAAGGCGTCCGGTGGAAGTAGTAACTAAGTGTCATGTGTCTAGATAGGTGCCGTGAAACTTCACCCACTTGTATCTCTAAGGAGGCGCACATGGCTAAGAAACTATAGTTAAAATGCTGTTGAGCACAAAAAATCAAAATTTCTCAAAAAATGTTTAACTTATAACAATATGTACATCATTGCATTCGTCTTATTACGCTCGTCACGATAGACTAAAAAATATGTATACTTCCATTTAAAAAAAAAACAACGAAGTTTCCTCAATATCGCGCAAAAAAGGATATAAAGGCCAAGATTAAAGGAATTAATACTATATTTTTAATCCGATGTTATTCAGATTTATTATACCGTAAGTTACGCCGCCTCTTTTTATTGAAATAAAAAAGCAACATGTGTAACTCGTGAAGCAACATGTGAAGTTTCATGCAGCATCACAGCTGTATTTTTATCTGTTCTGTGAATCTTCCAATGGCGGGAGGGTGTAGTAACATCTTGCATGACCCATGGATGATTCCAAATTTAACTATTTTCAATTACTATTAACTCATAATTAATTATTATCACGTATTTAGTGGTTAACTATTAACACATTATATATTGTGATGAAACTCGTAACAGAACATTCACCTATTGAAACTCATTACAACTCGTAATAAAAAAAATATTAATAATCTCATTGGTTTACTTCTTAGAGTGGCAGTAATGGTCATTGTTGATTAGCGTTCATTTTTGCTTTTCAGTGAAATAGTTCCACAAAATATTTTCACTGGTATTAACAACTCTCTTAATTGCACACTAATTTCTTAATTGATTGTAAGTTTTTTTTTGAAATACCTTTAAATTTGTTGGGTTTTAAATTAGATACAGCAGCGTTCACAGTTTCGAGCAATTCCTGTGAAGTATTAATCGCACAAGTTTTCTTGACCGATGACTTTGCTTCCCCCTCTCTGGCACAATAAACAATTGACGGCAAAAGCTCGCAGTGAGCACTATGACAACTTTTCAAACACATCTTCACTGGCGTGAAATAGAAACTTTTTTCTGTTGAAGACGAGAACGTCTGTCTGTGATTTTCTCCAAAACAATCTGAAGAAATGATCGAAGCTGGTGAAGATCCATCATAGGAGATACCTCGAACTCCTGAGAAAGTTAGAACGCAAATTATTGAGAAAGTTGCAAAGACTGATTCTCCAGATTGGCATTGCTTCATAAAATCTGGGCCGATTTCGTAACTAATACCCCCACTCCACCTGCATTTCTTCAATCCATCGGTTAAAAAAAGTTGTGCGAGTAATATCTGTTTCGCTATTGTCCATTTTGAATTCAGAAATTATAACCACGTTGTACCAGTTACAGAATAGGAAACTCGTAAACTTCGCTACCATACGTTGCAACACCAAGGCCTCTTGTTATAATTCTTTAATGAAGAAATAAAGATGGCACTTCCTTTCGATTACGCTGAGGAGATAAGAGTCAAGTCAAAATTTGTAAGAGAAGTACTTTTATATGATCGTAGAAAAAAGATTTCGTGGGCTAAATTATTGTTTTTTGCTCGATCTCAATTGTTTATTTTATCTCGTCCTATCGGTCTGGGCAAGAAAAAATCAATCTCGATCGTGTAAAAAGCAACAACAATCTGTCGCACTTAAAGTAAAAATAAATATTTTTACTTTATTATTCTAGGAAACTGTCATTGCTTGATTCAAAATTCGAGGAAAAAATGGTATTTCTGAGGAAAAAATGAAATTATCTCAGGACCTTCGTGTAAACTACCCAAAAATGAAAAGACCAATGACAAATTGTCAAAACGTCGAATTGGGCAAAATCGAACGAAAAAAAAATCATTTTAAGAGCAATCCTCTGAACCAACACTGGCAGACGGACGCTTTTGCATGAAAAAAAAAAAAAATCATCTGTATCAGAAACCTCCAAAACACGAATTTCTGTCAAAATCTAGATATCCAATTTTTATAGAATACCATGGATAACAGAAAGTAAAAGTTCTCTAAATGAAGAGGCATGGATGTGAATAGTTGAATACTACAGTGAATCGTGTAACGAATGAAATAAAAACCATGCATGCGAACAGTTGTTTGATGATAATAATTTATCACTAGTTTCGAAATTCATTCCAAACAACATTCTTGATGTTGGACTTTTTGGGCTCGCCATCCAGTGATATTCCAAGTTTAATGACGAAGTCACGACTAAATGCCTATCTTTCACTGAACGCAAGGATTTCGGTGAATTTACCAAGCTGAGGCGCAGTGAGTTGGGCGGGTCGGCGCCCCTCGAACCGCGATAAAGTGGCCCTCCGTCCCCTGCAGAGAGCCTAAAGCGCCGTCTCTAATTACTCCGGACGCCCTCCCCCCGCCCCCCTTGCGCTCCACGGAATGTCCACTGCGTCTCCTGCGGCCGCCCCGCTCCTCCCCTAGTCCGTCCTCGCCGCCGCTCGGTTTTACTCGAAACGCACAGTGCTGCTAACCGAATGAGCTCGCTTTAAGCTTTAATTTCTTTCCTGCAGGAAATTGCGGCCCGGGCGAAACAGATGGACACTGCCAAAATTTGATAATTAGCTGTGGCATTACCATAGCTATTTCAAAGGCAATGAATATTGTCGTTCAATACTGATTCAGCGCTAAGCGCGTGGAATTGTCAAATATTGGAGACTCAAGGATCTGTGAAAAAGGACGGTATGGAGAAAGGTGAACTGATGGGCTGGTACTAAGCGTGTATACTCTGTCGGTAAGTAACAAAGATGAACCAATGTTTGTGGAAGTTAATTGTGTGTGTATGTATGTATGTATGTATGTATGTGTGTGTATGTGTGTGTGTGTCTGTGTGTGAGCGTGTGTGTGTGTGTCCGTCTGTGGGCGTGTGGGCGTGCGCGTGGGTGGGTGCGTGTGGGGGCGTGGGCGGGTGTGTGTGTGTGTGGATGGGTGTGTGTGTGGGGGGTGGGGGGCGTGTGTGTGTGGGGGGAACTATGTCTCGAAACGGGAAACCGAGTATCAGTGTTTTCGTGTCTGAAAGAAATGGACATGCGCCAAAAGAAGACGCAAGTTTCTACGAAATCATCATTCCAAGGTAGGGAAACGTTTGTAATTGATTTGAGAGCAATAATGTGGAAGTAATTTAAAGTAAATGACTAGGCGTTGAAAATTATAGTACACAAATCTCATTTATGAATTGTAAACAGCAAAAGACTTTCTTATCAATCGAATAAGTTTCGTCCAGTTTCTCTTGACTTACTGAGCAAATGCTAATACGATCCCTTGTTCTGCGTCTAGAAAATAAATGTAGCTTTCTTTCCCCACAGTGACGATCAGATTAAACAGACATTTTTTACATTAAATAAATGCATCGTAAGATTAAATTTCTGCGTGATTGAAGGTTATGAGGTTATTTTGTTATTTTACTGTCATGATTTCAACATACGCAGAAAATATGATGAATGCAAGGAAAATAGGAATGACGAAGGTTTATTAAATGATGTTATTAAATACTGTTAGGATTAATAATTATATTACAAATTTTTAACGAAAATGCTTTAACAATTTTCATTATTTCTACCGTACATTAAAGTTTTATAGGTTTGTGAAGAACATTTTCGTCCTGAAGATATCCAACGAATTTCTGGGTACTATGACGAGAATGCAAAGAAACAACAAACATCACTATGAGAATAGAAATTAAAATATGGTACAATGTCATCAATATTTTCGAATTGTTCTAAATATTTATCGTCAGTAGCAATATCAAGAGAGAGTGTTTTAAATATCAAAATCTGCAACGTGTAATTAATGAAGGACTTTCATGAAAAGCGAATGCAAGAACAAATTTTCAGAATGTGATCAGTGTGTGACATTGTGACAAATTGCATTGAAGAGTAAAGTGCCACATTTTGATTAATGTTACAAGAAAAATAAATTTTATACTGTAAATTATTGTTTGTTTTAAATATAAAATTGTGAAACGATTTTTTGGGTTCCTTGTGGTTGTGTTGTAGTTTATTTCTTAATGTGTTTCCATATCTCTTTCTCAATGCACACATTTGAATATTTATCTTACGACATTGGGAAAGATATATTAATTTAAATTTCTTAATACTGGAATTTGTAAGTAAGTAATATTCATCAGTAATCATTTTAATAGCATGTACATTTGAGTTATGGCATGCATTTGAGTTATGTTATACATTTTAGTAATGGCATGCACATTTGAACACCCAATTCTTGCTTGTTTTTGCTCCCTCGAACACAGAATGGATTGTACAGAAAGAAATGCTATTTATACGCAATTTATTTTATTGCTTTTCTATTATTAGGAGGAAACGAACTACTGTAAATTCTGGATGCAAACTAGTTATTCTGAATAAGGTTTTTAAATATTAGAAACGATGCCAAACAACACAACTGAACACGATCACAGCTAAACAAGCGACAGAGCACTCACGCGGTTTGTTTGTGCTACAAGCTTTCGGGACTAACCAATATGGCGGAGGTGGCTTCAAGTTTATGACGTCATGCCACCTCCATGTATTCTTAGCTCCATGGGAATTTTGCATTGTATAAATTCTGTTGATGTATTACCTTCATATGAATTAACTTTTCGCGTCTAATCTGTTACGACTGAGTAAAAATCTGAGTACGAGTAAAAACTGCATATTCATGCAGTAAAACTTTCTAAATCGTGTACTAAAGACACCAAAACGTGCAAAAACATGCAATAAAAATACCAAAACGTTGCAAAACGGCAAAACGGTATTAACTAGTCCGATAACTCCAGTTAATCACTTATCAACTTATTTTACATTTTGGATGTGAATTTTAAGGTGAATAAAATATTATGATTTTAGTATTTTTATTAAAATTTAATTAATACATATTGTGTAAACCAATAATATTCGACATTTTAAATATAAACACACAAAAATTAAATTTGCACAAAAATAGAAAAAAGTAAATACAAGAAAATAAAAAATACAAAAAATATCTTCAGATACCAAATTTAAAGAAAATAAGTTATACAAGGAATGCTCTTAATCCTTTTCATTATAATTTTCAAGTATGTAGATTCCCAAATTATTTTCTGAGAAATTACTATACCTTCTATCATCTATTATGTTTCAGATAGGAAAATTTTCGTTCTACAAAAATTCCGTTTCATCATTCAAATTTCTGTCAAGGTTTCATCCATTTTCAAGTTAGCAAAGAAAAGATGCAGGTACACGGAAAGCAGGTCTTTAGTAATGAGTTGTACAAGTTATGTTTGAAATGTGTTTATATGGACAGAACTTTGGAGGGTGTCAGTGCAATAGTGGACTATCCACAAATTCTGTGTTTGAAGAAAATGGCTTAATAAGTTACTGGCAGTATTAAAAAAATCATTTGTAAGTGTTTAATTGTGTTGCAACTGCTGGATGATGACCCGCTGAAAGTATTTCAAATTGAATTTAAGCAGTATAAGATGCGATTAACACAGATAACCCAATTTTCCAAAAATGTGGGTTAGGCCACTATTGCGCTGATACCCATGTAACAGTTACTGACGCGAGAAACTACGTGCTGTTCTAGCACTATTAGTTTACATTGTACTGCAATTTATAAAATTAATGCTCGTCAAATAGTACATGTATTGAAACAATGAAGTGCTTTTTAAACGGAAAGTGGTTATCCATGAATACGGACATCGTAAATTTTGTGAAAACAGCCAAGCAATTACCACATGAACTTTTAGTTACATTGGGTTTAATTAAATATTTTGACTGCCCAGCCAGAAATCCACAAGTATTCCGCGGATCACATAATTCACGTTCTATTTTACTTCGTAGGAATTGATTTAATTTAATTTTTCATTTCGTTGCATAATGGGGATGCTTTTTCCCCCACACACCAGGCATGCATTATTCAGAAATGCATAAAAAATAAACCTCGAAAGGCTATCCATGTTCGCAGCGTTTCGCTTGCTGAGCACGCATTTTAAGCCTTCAATATTAACGGGCGAATTAAAAGTCCGAAAGGCAGCAATGATGCGGATCGAAAGGGTGCGAGATAAGAGTTTTCGCAATTCGACCTGACTCCACGTGTACTCCATCATCAATAGAAATTCCTCACTACAATATAGTACAGCCATAATGATATTTAAATCCATCTTTATTTAAGACCCCTCCTTTTTATACGCATGTCCCATCTGCATCAACGCCGCAAAAACAAATATCCACAAAATACAAAATTTGCAAAATCAGTACCTAAGAATAATCACTAACAACCAACTTTACAAAGAATTATCCATCGAACCTATTGCCAACCACATTAATTACCTCTCCTCTCACTTCTATTTCACCCTCTCACAAATCCCCACTCTAAATGCACTCAACCTAGCCGAAATCCTACACAACCAACCCGAATTCAAAATAAATACCCGTTCCACATATTCTTGAAAAAAAATCGCTGAAATTGACAGTTAAAAGAGGTACGAAGATGGTTTACTCACCCATGAATTAGTTTAAGTTTAGTATGTAAGTTAGTTGTAAGCGTCCAAAACATGTGTAGTGTAAGTTTTACTGATCTATGTAAAAATCAACTAGAAAATAAATAAAAAAACAAACAAGAAACGTGTACTCCGATTGAATCAGAGTGACACTTCAAAGTCACGAGGTGGACGGAGAGGCGGACGCACTCATTCAATCAGGAGCTTCGTTACGTCTTAAAGTTTTGGTACTGGAGTTCCAGATTGGATGACGTCTCCTATCTCCTATCCCTCCAGCTCGTTACCTTGTTTACGGAGTCACGGAGCATATACCGCTGCGAATTTGCGCCTGTACCACGGTGTTAAATATATAGGTGTATTAACTTGCCGCCTTTGGGGCAAATTTTCTGAAGCCAGTTTGAGGCTACTACTTCGCTTGTCCGTATGGTACGCACGATCGGTTTGGGTCATGGTGTAAGATATACATCTTAAGATGACATCTTAAACTGTGCCTATTACAGTTTTACAAAAAACTTCCTACCCATTTTTGTAACTGTTCGCTCTAGACTTTACCAATTCCACCGCGAAACGACAAATCACTGATTTGAAATTTGAAATCACTTGGCCACAGAGCTGTCGAATGGATCACGACCAATCACGACCTTGCCCAAATGAGACCCAATGATCGCAGCGCTTATATGAGAGAATTGTGAGAACTAGCCTCACATAAGCTTCAGTTTTAGACTGGGAGTGAATACACCTATATATTACTCGTTCACTTTACATTTGCAGACGGCAGAATTAGGAACTAATGTTGTTTTGAAAGTGAAGGCCCGAACACACAATCGAAGATACACGAGTGGTCCCGATGTCAATCAGCATCTGACCAATCAGCTGTCTCCGAAAGCAGCACAAGCGCTACGGACACAGCTGACAAATTATGCCTTTCTGACAGTGAGCTGGAGTCGCGCCCTTAAATGATTAAGATAATATACAATAAAATAGATCACACCACACGCTATTCACAACATTCACGTACAGTATTTTTATTTCTTCTTTGCACTTATCTACCGCTTAATGGTTATGTTCTTGCCCCGCCGGGGTTCTGTGTGCTGCTCACCGCCATCTATATCATATTAAACGGTCAATCTACTCCAGACGCGCGTTTCTCATTCAGTCGGCGGTGACCTCATGTAAACAGATCGCAGCGCTCCGTCTGCAAATGTAAAGTGAACGAGTAATATCTTACACCGTGGTCTGTACTACTAATTGATTCAGATCCACGCCGCAAACGGTGGCGTCCTTTTGTTGAATAAGGGAACTATTTTATATTTTGTCTACCTCGTAGTGAACCTACAGTTGTGTCGCGTACAGGGGTACACGACAGAAGAAAATGACCTTAAGGAGATTCTCGAAATTTTACTGGAATTATTCAATCCGTCCTTGATTTAAAAACTTAAGTTTTTTGTTCATAAATAGTATTTACTTCAGCCCGCATTTACTTGTCAAAAATGCTCATAGAAAAAGTAATTCTTTTTTTTTACTTCACTGTTTTCAAATATAATAAATTTGAAGGTCGAGCAACTGCATGCATTCAATAAGTATTTGTAAGAGTACATTTTACATTTAAAAATGTAAGAGTACCTTCCATTTTTTTACATTTGTTGCGTCTTCATTGGCGCAACGCGTCTCCAAGCCTCTTGGAGCGTTGAGCGCTTTTTTGCGCTAGGGAGTAATCCTCCATTAATACTCACGTTACGTCGCAGACTTTAATGCCTAGTATCGATACCGGAGTAGTACTGGGTCATAACCGCGCGGGATTTTTCTTCCATTCTTGATCGCCCTCTCTCACTCTTGACACATACACACGTACGTTACCAAACATGCCACGAGCCCTGTCAGAAGCTAAAGCTTGATCCGGTTAGGGTGGGGTCCCGCTGGGGGAGATACCTAGGGGGAAATTTCGCATGCCGATATACAGGACGAGTCACGTAACTTTAGCACTTGCTGCAGTTTTTGAACGGTTGAAGTTATTGCAATGCAGTTTTTTTTTAAGGAAGTGCATTTGGGAATGGGCTAGTAACATGTATTCATTTCTGTTTTATTCCGTGTATTTGACGAGATATTGAGGTAACGTTTTTCAAATGGAACTATGTGTATTGTTTAATATATTATGATCGTTGAAAGACGAATCCAGTGATTTACATATTGTCATATGTTAGATAAGCATTTTTTGAGTAATTTTGATTTTTTGCGGCTATTGTTAAACGGATATTATGAATAAAACAGTTCGTCACAGGTCACGCAGTGCTCCCCCTGCTAACGCGTACTCAGGCAGGGAAATCTGAGAATAAACAAATCAAAATTATTAAAAAAATGCATATGTATATCATTGGATTCGTCTTTTTACGCTCGTCATGATAGATTAAAAATAATACGTAATAATAATATTATGACATTTTTAATACTTTTGTTACTTATTTTATTTTCGTTGCCCGACTGATACTAATAAATCTTGATAATATTTATTACTAATTCTGTAATAATTATGGAAGAATAAATTTCTGCTTTATTAATGTTATTGTTTATTTTATTTGTCCTGCTATGCTCGTAGATTTTCTCAGTATTAAAACGTTATTATCTTGATTCTACTCTATTTTTGCTCAAGGGCCTCGACATTATTCTTACCTGTCGCATGTGGACATGCAATTCTGTACAGAATTACTAAATTACGATTCCTAGAAGTTCTTTTCATTGAAACCAATTATTTAAATTAATGGCAACTAACTACAAATTATCAGCCTTTCCTTTTACAAAATAATAACTTAACATTTCGTATGACATTGTTACACTTTATAATGAGCTCTTTAAAACTGTGTTCCGACTTTTCCTATGTAGAATTATATTTGTAGATGGTTCCAATTGAAAGTTCATGGGCTTCCTGTGATCTTCGCGCGCAATGATGATTTCTCGATGATGAATTCCAAATCTTCTGACTTGACAACGTCCGTTAGATGTTCATGTTGATGGCCCTCCTATCGTAAGATGGGTTTGCAAATGTTCCCGGAATATTACAAATTATTTGGTACTTTCTAATACTAAAAAATACACAGAAAAGAAATTAGGAAAGAGAAGATAATTTTTTTCTTATTGAAAATGCAAGATGCTCTCCAGTATTTCCCCTACTCTTCCTCAACTTTTACCTTCATTACAAACCGCCTTTATTTCTACATTGGTAGAATTTATGTGATCATTTTACGTACGTTTGCCTTAAATATACATTTGAGAGGGGAAATTTGTTAGAAATATACAATAAATAACAAATTGCAAATTTTGGAATGCTCATAATTCAGAGCCGACTCTAGAATTGTATATCATTCATTCAAAAAAGTAATTTGTCTCATGATATTCCAAATTGAACACATAATTAGTATATATAAAACGTCACAGAACAATAATTAATGCTCAACAACGTTCGTCATTGTGTTCTTGATTATAAACCAACACACTTGACGCTGGTTGATGGGCAACGAGATGAAGAAAATGACCCTCACACCACCTTCTAGTGCCCACTGACGTCATGTGCAACCCACACGGTTCCTACGTTCATAGTAGAGGATGGCAATTCGTGCAATTTGCCAATTCGCTCCCACCCGCGCGCCAATTATATCGTATCTTCTAATTGGCGGCGACGTACGTTACGCGCTGGCTGCAGAACGACCGATTTAAACAGCCAAAGAGGAACATCTGCATCTCAAGCAAAAGAGGACAGGCTGAGATCAGGGCCGGACTGACCTACAGGCAAAACATGCAGTTGCTTGGGGACCCCCATCCATTAGGGGCCCCGTGCTTCAGAAAAATATACGTAACTTATTTTGTAACATAAAATATATTTAATGTATTAAATAAAACATATGTACAATTTTATGTCAAAAGTATTAGTTTACGTTTGTACAGAAAGTACTTGTATTGAGATAAGTTTTTATTTAATGAAGGAGGAGATATTTTTATGGTGGGGGGGAGGTCACGACAATTTTATGTTTGGGAGGCCTGGCAATACTTAAATCCGGCTCTGAATGAGGCAGTTCAAAGCCAGCATTACCGTTTGTCTCTACAGCGACTGACCGATCTCAGGGTTCGAATCCCGACAGTGTCGATTTGTCGAATGTAGCTAGATTCCTTTTCTTTAGAGACCTCATTTATAAAGACTGGTTGCGTACGAGATGGTACGTATACTGAAATAATATAGGAGACGATAAATGAGGAGAATTATAAATTAATTATAAATTAACCAAACCATTACAAAAAATGCGGTGTTAATGAAAATATGTATTTACTTGAATTTTTAGATTAAGCAAAGTGCTCAAATTATTATCACAATGCAGTAAAGAATAGACTATACTTTAAAATTGAACTGGTGGAGCTACAACAGCTGATACTTTCCCGCGTTGTTGGAAACGGCTACGTGATATTGAAATATGGCATTTTCTGCACTACTTACATCTCAGCTATTATTTGAAAACGTCAAATCCAACCAAGAAGCAAGCAACTCACTATTTCCATCGCAGTGTTGTCAAAACCTTTTGAATTTGCTTTGCTAATAATATTAATACAATAATTAGAATATATGCAATTGACATCAAAATAATTACGAACATTCTGGCTGCTCACTCCTGAGTTGCCTTTTGCCTAAGATAACAGTTCCGACACCGTTTCATCGTTTTTGTGTTATTCAACACGCAGTAAATTTCTTTAAGGATCCGATTATATTAAATGGCATATAACTAGACTCAGCAACTTCGTGCACTAAAAAGGTTAAAAATATGCATGCAACCATGCACTTAAACTTGACAATATATGCACGTAAAGTAGCCAATATATGAGCTTAAAACTAAGAGTATGCATTAAACTAAAAGAACACAATTAATTTTTTTATAGCTAATCATTTTACCCCTTAGTACTTACCCCTCAATATAATAAAATTATTATTTTCATATTAAATGTGGAAAGTTTGTTTGTTTGACGACCGTAATTGAGATTCTTTGCAGAGCCCGTAGGTCGAGGCAAAAAATCTCAATTGAGACCGTGAAAGACGCGGAAACTTCACATATGAAATATGAAAATATTTTCTACAACTGTATAAAAATATAATAGAAAAGTTTTGTAAACTTGTATTTGAAAAAGAAGCCTGATACCTTGGACAACACAGAAATGCATTCCATAGGGCCATGATTAGAAAAGAGTATTCTAAAACCATTCCAAAAATACTCTACTCATTACAAATGGTAGAGCATTTGGTGCAAACTAAATATTTTATGCAAATATCAACATAAATTTTGTCAATTGTAACTCCTTTTCATTCAGTTTTATCAAGTCAAAACAATGACATGTAATTCATAGAAACTCACGAGCGCGAAACGGAATTCTATTGTGTATTCCAAGTTGCATTCCGGTTTGCATTGTTGATATTCCCTGAGAGCTAGCAATTTTTATTTCATGTATTTCAAATAAGATTTAAATAATTACTAAAATATTAATGTGTTAATGTATAACAAAAGGTCGAATGTAGGAAACGAACAATTTTTGATAAATACATTTCATTGAGAAAAAAATTGTAGTTGTAAGAAGACGCCGAAAACGAAGCGCAGTCAATTCCGAGTGGGCTATTATGTTTGTCACGACATTATAGAAAAACTACTCATATTTTCAAAACATTCAACATGAACTTATTTGAAGATCTGTTTTTGATGAGTTTACATTTCATTAAGAAAAATAATTGTATCTTCACAATTGTAGTTGTAGAAAGACGCCGAATTTTTTAAAAAAATTGTGCAAAATTAGGCATTTCAAAGAACGTGAAACTTGCACCATTCTCTTAAGATTCCTTTATTCTCAGGTACCATTTTAATCAAAAAACGTTGTGTGTTTTTTAAGAAAAAATGGTAAAGAAAATGTAAAATTGTCTGTTTGACAAATTTTCGCAAAAAATACTTATGACCTTATTTGACAATCTGTTGTTTTTATGAACACTTTCATTAAAAAATATATCTTCATAGTGTAGTTTAAATTGTAGTTAAAATTTGAAAAAAATGTTTTTGTTTTTATTTGTTTTTGTTTGATTTTGAAAAAAGTTAAAATTTAAAAAAATTTAAAAATTAGAGTTTTTAACCTACATGAGACCTCCATTCTCTTAATCTTTTTTCAGACTATTCAACAACAAAATTTAATCAAAATTGTTGGCACAATTTTTTTGAAAATTTTGAAAATTTCCCCGGGGCTTCATGTAAATACCCCCAAAATTAAAATTTCGGTTTTCAATTCCAGGGGCGTTGACATCAGCCAGGCTGATCGGGGAATATTAATTTTGGAGAAAATCGGTGTTCACAGACAGACGGACAGACGTTTTGCCGTCAATCAATTTTTTCGGTATCAAGGAGCCATAAAATGTGGATTCTGGCTGCACCACGTGTTAAGAGGACTTTTTGTCTCAAAATTTAGGAAATGGATTTATCTATCCTTTCGTAACTAAGGCCCTATTATAAATGTTTTTTCTGTCGAAAATCTTCCGTGTTTTCGCGCATCATTACATAACTTTTCCTATTGTACGTATATTACTCCGTATATACGTACGTATACAGGAAAGTAAAAACGTCGAATCAGACACAGACGTTTATTTACGATTTAGTGACATTAATAGACAAACATGAAATTTTTACAAATTAATTCTATTTATAGAAAAAAATATTGGCGATGTATTTTAGATCTTGATTGAGGCATAGGCATCGGCCAACTATTCAAGAGAAGCTAAACTCGACTTAGCTCCCCCTAACAGAAGGCAAAATACAAGATTAAAATGATGAAGCTTGTTGTATTGAAATATGTAGCACTTCATGCCCCATCTGACAGAAGACAAGTTCGATCACTGTAATCTATTTTAAAAAAGTTCAGTTCTTTGGCACTAACTTAAGTTGTGGCTCTAGAGGGAGTTTTGTAAAACAGAGGTTTGAGGGCCACTGGAACAGGGCCACTGGGGGAGGGCCACTGGGGGAGGGCCACTGGGGGAGGGCCACTGGGGGAGGGCCACTGGGAGAGTGCCACTGGGAGAGTGCCACTGGGGGAGGGCCACTGGGAGAGGGCCACTGGGGGAGGGCCACTGGGAGAGGACCACTGTACGAGGGCGGCCGTGGCCGTGGCCGGGGGCGGAGGCGTGGCCGGTTCAGCTCCGCGCGGAGGCGCGCACGGCCTCCATCCAGTTGGCGTTGGCCTCGGGGCACTCGGCCGTGGTGCAGAAGCTGACCTCGGCGTAGCGCTTCTTGAGGAAGCCGCAGGCGCAGCCGCCGCGCGTGGCGGCCAGCACCTTGTTGTCGGCGAGCGCCCAGCGCAGCTGGTCGAGCGCGCGCAGCGGCGGCCGGGCGCCCAGCGCCAGCACGCGCCGCCGGTGGCCGCTGCCCAGCCACGAGCGCAGCTGCGCCTCCGTCACGGCCTCCACGCGGTTCTCGCCCAGTAACACGCGCCCGACGGCGGGCCACGACGGCTCGTACGTCGGCACCTCCCTCAACGCGTTGCGCTCCAGGTCCAGCCGGTCCACCCGCTCCAGCCCCGAGAGCGCGCGCGCGTCGAAGCTGGAGAAGTTGTTGCGCGAGAGGTCGAGCACGCCGACGGAGCGCACGCCGCGGAACAGCCCGTCGGGCAGCGCGCGCAGCCGGTTCTCGCGCAGGTCCAGCAGGTGCAGGTGCTCCACGCCCGAGAGCGTGTCCGGCGGCACCTCCGTCAGCGCGTTGGCCGCCAGCGCCGCGTTGCGCAGACGCGACAGACCGGCGAACACACGCGCGGGAAGCGTCTCCAGCCGGTTCTGACTCAACCCGATGCTGTCCACTTTTTTCAAGCCGGAAAACACACCCGAAGGAAGAGTTTTCAGACGGTTTTCGTTTAGCAGAAGGTGTTTCAGACTCTTCAGAGGAGAAAACACACCCGAGTCGATTTTTGTTATGACGTTCCTCGTTAATCTGAGCAACTCTAGATTCGACAGCCCGATGAAAGCGTCCGCCGCAAGGGAAGATAAGCTGTTGTTATCGAGGTCGAGCTTCGTGAGTTGTTTTAGAGGCGAGAACACCCTGGGGGGCAGCGACGTCAACATGTTGTGCGCCATGTTCAAGTGCTTGAGCTTGCCCGCCCCGTCGAAGCAGAACGTTTCCAGCAGCCGCAAATGAGCGTTCGCCAGATGCACGTGCTCCAGGTTGTCCAGAGAGGCGAACGACCCTCTCGCCAGCACGCCCATCGGGTTGCCCGACAGGTCCAAGACGTTGAGCTGCGCGCAACGATCCACGGCCAAGGGCACGTCGTACAAGAGGTTGTACGGCGCGCTGAGTCGCCGCAGCGCGCACGAGCTCGGCAGGAACTCCAGCGAGCGCAGGCGGTTGTGGCCGACGTCGAGCGCGTGCAGCGCGGACAGGTCGCGCAGCTCGAGGTCGGTCCGGTTGATCAGGTTGAAGGACACGTCCAGCGAGTGCGTCTTGGCGTTGAGCGGCGGCGCGCGCGGCAGGGCGGTGAGCTGGTTGTGCGAGACGTTGACGTCGACGACGTGCGCGCCCAGGGTGCGCGGAAAGGCGGTGAAGGCGTTGTGCGAGAGGTCCACCTTGGTGGTGCGCCCCGCGCAGAGGTCCTGCTTGTCGAAGGTGGTGCGCTGGCGGTGGGAGCAGTTGGCCGTGCGGCGTAGGATGCCCGAGCAACTGCACGGACGCCGCTCGTCACTCGCCGCCAGCGCCGCGCACGCGCAGATTATCACCCACGCGCTCCTCCACATGACGGCTGCTCAGTTCTCGCCGATATCCACCTCGTCGCTCCGATATCCACCTCGTCACTCTGATATCCAACCTGGTCGCTCCAGTATTCACTTCGTCACTCCAATATCCACCTCGTCGCTCCGATATCTAACTCGTCGCCCCGATATCCAACTCGTCGCTCCTATGTCCACCTCGTCGTTCCGATATTAACCTCAACGCCCCGATATCCACTTCGTCGCTCCGATATCCACCTCGTCGCTTCGATATTCACCTCGTCGCTCCAGTATTCACTTCGTCCTTCGATATCCAACCTGGTCGCTCCAGTTGCTCCGCAACTTTGTCACTCCGATATCCGAGACGTCGCTCTGGTAATCACCTCGTCGTTCCGATATCCACCTCGTCACTCCGATTTCAAGTCGTCGTTCCGATTTCACCTCGTCACTCCAATTTCATCTCGTCGCTCCGATTTCACTCCTTCGCTCCAATTTCACCTTGTCGCTCCGATTTCACCTCGTCGCTCCTATTTCACTCCGTCGATCCAATTTCACCTCGTCGCTCCGATTTCACCTCGTCGCTTCGATATTCACCACGCTGAGTAGTCCCATGCCGATATTCGTTGACCGCCACGCCAACATTCACCGCGATGAGTAGTCTTGTGGCGTGTCGAAAGTTCTCGTGGCGCGTCGAACGTTTCTCTCCTCGTTCAAGAGTTAGCGCTCTGCAGCAACTTTTCACGCGCCGCTGTTATTTATGTGAGAGAAACGCCAAGGGCATGAGTTGACCGCACTTCCCCAGGAAGTGCACGCTGGACCGTTGTCTCGTACTGCTCTGCGGTTGACTATTCCGTACGACAGCGCGCAAGGAAGTCCCGGCATTAAGAACGTGCGTTACTGGGCTGTTACGGTCGTACTCGCGTGATGCGTTCATCCTGATTATTACAGTCGATGACTAAAGAGTGCTTTAAAGATACTGTTCTACTCACTCTTCCTGTGAAATCGCTCCTAAATTTGTGTGCTGACATGCTTATCTCTCTCTCTTTTCTGTTTGTCTCTCTCACACACACGTCAAGTTTATATTATCTATGTATTTGCTTTGGTATTGACATGTTCGAGATTTCTAGGAATATTGAAGCCAACAATCTTGTAATGAAATGTTACCCATTCTTCCGCGAACTTTAACGATTTTTAGAGATTTTAATTCAACAGAAATAAAATAAAATTGTAAACAAATTATTTTCTAACATTTTTATCTATGTGATGTAGTAGATTATTTTAGTTGGCAGTTTTAATAAATTTAAAATTAAATTCTTAATTCACTATAGTCATCTCCTGGTAGAAAATTTCTATTTTGTAATACACTTTCTTTCCAAAATATTTTTTTAAAATGGCAAACAATCTTTCAAAACTTTGGATTAAACCAAAAATGAAAAAATATTAATTAAAACAAATAGACATCAAAGTAGACACGATAGTTAAACAGAGAAAAAAATCAATTTTTAAAAGATAATTAGTAAATTTGAAATTACATAAGAAATTTTACTTAACTCTGTTTATCATCTTTCCGTAAAAGTAATTCTCTCTTTGTCAAAAGGAAACCTCACGAATTCTTACTTTCGCTTTGTATGAGCTTGCACTTCTCTAAATATACCAAAGGGAGTTTTTGGATTAAAACACTGCGATTGTATAAAATGAGAAAAGGATATCAACTTCGGCCAAACACAATGTATCTAACATACCACACGATATTCGAACTTGAACTATTATGGAATCCGTATAACAAGAATTGATCTTAATTCGGTGAAAAGCTGAAACACAGCACAATTATTTCCTTTGGGTATTGTAGATGTAAAATTACATAAAGCGTATTGTTGTAGATAAGAGTTATTTTAATATACAATCCGTTTATTTCAATGAAACGTTGATATATTTTATATTCTTGCAATATAATTCAACAAATTCAACATTAATATAATTGTACATCGGAAAACGTAACATCAGTTGCTTTGTTTCTTTCTTTACTACATTTACAAATGACATGAATACCATCACTTATCAAACTAAATATTGGCAAGACCTATGACTCACTGGCGTTATTTGTCATAAATATTGAGATTGGTGAATGAATGGTTTTAAAGAATACAAGGAATTTCATTTTCTCATCTACAATATATAAAGATTGAGATTTGCGAGAGAAAGATTAAAGATTTGAGATATCTTTGTTAGAACATGAAAGTGCAAAAGCGTCAAGGCTGCACCTCGAGAAGCCAGACGTATGGTCCGCCTCATCGATTTCCCAACAACAACGTATTTCGTAACATCGTTTCCTTGACTCCGTTTGGTTGCCATTCAAATACCTTCCCAGTTCCCGCCATGATGCTTGGACAAGAGATTTGACCTTCCACAAAGGCCTATCTGGATGCAGATACTGTAGATATCGATCATACAATACGAATTTAAGGAGTGGAAAGCATGTGATGGCATATATTGTAAAAGGAGAAATTGAAAGAATAAAAGATAGAAATATGTCATGAATATATACAACGTAAATAGATTTTTAATGCATGTATAAAAGAAATGTTATGGGCCAATCCATTTTAAGAAGTCCAGAATATTTAATAAATTGGTCGTCCGACCATCTCGAAAAAAAATCATATTTGGGACATAAATTTCCTTATGTTTTGGCTGTTAAAAAACATCTTAATTTTTTTATACCTGGTTTTCAAATGGTGACCATTTTTTGTTATACGCCTTGCGCCATTTTTCCCTTTTGTAGACATTTACTCTTTTCTAAATTACCCAGCTCTGGATTGTTCTAGCATTCTAGAATGAAATGCATTAGATTCAGTATACTCTGGAGCACAAATCAAAATATTGTTTACCTTCCTTCTATGTTTTTATTTGGGAAATATTTGCAATCAAATCTGTGGAACGCGAATGACCGAAATTCGATTTTCAGAGAGTAATATTTCAAAGAAGGAATACAATCGTAGTCTTAATTTTTTCTGTGCTTTTTCAGATAACAGTATAGTTACTGTTTGTACAATATAATTCATAAACAATGTACCACTTAAAAATTACATCCTCTTAAAAAATGGAATTTTGAATTTTTTCTAAATTTTCAACTGTAATGTCTGTATTTCAAATTTAACTGGAATATAATTATAATATTTTGAAGCTTTTTTAGGCAACTTTTATGTTTATCTATAAAGTATATTTATATATAAAGGTATATAAAGTGTAAGCAATTATTTTAAATGAATGTAGATTTTAATTTAAAATAGCTTCACAATAATATAATTACTACTTGGCACAAGTTTACTCAATGTTGAAAGGAAGCCTTTTTTTGTCGAAAGGAAGCCTTTTTGTCAAAAGGACACCTTTAGAGTTTTTTTTAAAAAATACTTCGAGTTAAATCTAAAAGTTGAAATCTTTCTGAGGTTTGGTTTCACAGCGATTTAGGATGTGTGCAATTTTCAGATTTTTATCTGGTCCTCCAACAGAGATATTACAGTTGAAAGTTTTGAAATAATACAGAATTCCATTTTTTAAGAGAATGTAATTTTTAATTGGTACGTTGTTTACCAATGATATTGAACAAAAAGTAACTATACTGTTATTTGTAAAAGAACAGAAAACATTAAGGCTGTGATTGTATTCCTTCTTTGAAAAGTTACTCTGAAAATCGAATTTCGGTCATTCGCGTTCCATAGATTTGGTTGCAAATATTTCCCAAATAAAAGCATAGAAGGAAGGTAAATAATATTTCGAGTTGGAGGACAGAGTATACAGAGTCCAATGCTTGTTATTCTAGAATGTTAGAACAATTCCCAGCTGAGTAATTTAGAAAAGTGTAAATGTCTGCAAACGCGAAAAATGTCATAGGGGATAAATCAAAACTGGACGCAATTTGTAAACCAGGTACAATAAAAAAATTAAGATGTTTTTGAACAGCCAAAACAAGGAAATTTATGTACAAAATATGTTTTTCGAGATGGTCGAGCGACTAGTGCTCGACCACTTGAAATGGACTACCTTTATACTAAAGAATGTATCCTATGTGATTTTGCTTCAACTTCACACATTGAGTTGTAGCTGGTACAGGATAGCCCTGGATCCTGACGGATGCTCAGAGGTCATTTTAATACGAAATATGACAACAAACAGAAAAATATTGATTATTGAGATTAATGAATTGTTTCTCAACTTACATAAACCGGCTCAATCCTTTGATATTACAACTAAACCGTTTCTTGAACGTATTTTGCAGACTGAATTTCAGAGAATCAGATAGTATTCACAGTAGTTCAAACTATCTAGGACTTTGAAGGTATTGTTTACTAATATGAATTGGTGGCCTTGAATATGACAATTGCTAAGTATTTGTAACTATGTACTGGGTATGTTAAGTCCATAGTGCGGTCTATGGAAAGAATGTTCATGTTTTATGCATCAATTGTGATTCATTCCGATATTAAATTACTTCAACACAAATTTGCAGATAATTGTGAGAAATAAAGTGTCATGCGTTTAGACTGTTGCAACATGAACTTCAGGAACAAAAAAAGTTTCACATCGCTATACATTTGTTGTGACCTTCGGCGCATTAGCGGTATGTCGACAAAAACAAAGGAGCGACTCGCCACAGTTAAGCGCGTCACGAAAACCTTGCGGCACAACGCCATGTTGTTTTCACATCAAGGTTACAAATTACCCTGTATAAATTAATCGAATTAACTACATATATTTCTGTCAATCGATTGTTAGTGAATCTGTTGCCCTAAAGAAGCCTTTGATTGCATTTTTTAAAAATAAAATATGCCAGCGCTCTTGTTTACCAATGAATGTGTACTTTAGTTTCAACAGTCAAAAGTTGAATAAGAATCCACCACAGGTGAACGAGAATTCTGTACTCACTAGCACGCAGTTCCGGTACTCACAATGTTCACGTTTCTTCCCTTAGATCCGTATTCGCGTGATATGTGCATTCTATTATAACCCATGATTTAAAAGTTATTTCAAAAGCTGTTTTCCCAACTTTTACTTTCAAGTGTAGTAGAAATACCTATATGCTTATAAGTAGAGCCGAGATTTCTATTCATATTTTTTGCTAATTGTTACTTGAAAAATGATTACATTTCTATACGAGTATGCCCATTTAGAGCATTCCTGACAATTTTTATTTTGCTATTTTGCCATATTTTACAGTTATTGCATATTTATGCATAGTAAACATATTTTTCAAAAAATAAGAGGAAAATGGTTATAATTCATTAAAATTAAACTTCTTGAAATTGGTGAACTACGATTTTTAGTTTTGTAGATCACGAAACAGCTCACCAGTCACCACAATGAAGAGATATTCTTTTAGCCTCAAAAATGTTGCCAACGGGTGCAGATATAATGTATTTCGCTTGTACCACATACGCGACCAAAGTTAAGATTGAATGTTCGGCGAGGGGGCACGCGTCGCCACTCTCTGTGTCTCTGACTCGATTGAAATATAAACCCGTGATAGACCGAGGTTTTCTTATCTGTGAGGGATCATTTTCCAGTGACCGAGAGCTTATGCGTGGGCATCACCGCACCATGTGCTCACTGGTCGTCAGTAAGGCCTATCAAAGAAAGATCTCTCTAATATCAGGTGGTAGCAACACCAAATGCTCACGGAACGTTCGTGGAACTGATACGAGAACATTCTCTCCTGGATGACCAATTGAGTGAGCTGTACACGTGAAAGAGTGCTTCAGACATACCTAAAGTGTTACGGTAGTCTAGTAGAAAATTAAATGAATGGATCGCACCATTCAACGAAAAACGCACGGTTTTCTCAACTGATGGAAAAGTTTTGTTTTGTAACGCATTTGGGAAGCATGTTACATCCGAGAGAACATTTTAAATTTTCCAGCTCTGCCACCAAACAAGTAAGTTTTTGGCCTTTCATTCAAGGCCGAACTTTCTCTCGCTTACTGGCAAGCTCTCGCTTTCTGGAAAACTACTCCTGACAGATAGGGAAACAACGGTATATCACGGTTTATATTTCAATCGCCAGACACTGAGCCTGGCGACCCGTGGCCGTGAGCCTGGCGACCCCTCGCCGGAAATTCAGCTTTATATTTGGTCGGGCACGTGATACATGCGAAATACTTCATACCTACGAGTATATATTTTGGCGACAGTTTCAGGGGAAATAGTATATTCAATGTCTTATGGTGACCGGTGAACTGGTCCATGCATGATAATATAATCGATAATTATTAATCATAATTCACTAATTTTAAGACGTTTGATTTTAATAAATTATTACAATTTTTCTCTTAATTCTCCAAAAAATTACACTGAATGTGGAGTAACTGCAAAATATGGCAAAATATGCAAAAATATACAAAATAGAATTTGTCAGGAATGCTCTAAATGGACAGATTCATAAAGATATGTAATCATTTTCCAATTACCACAAAAATATACATTTGCATGCAAATCCCGGATGTGGTTATAGAAAATCTCGTTTTATTTGCACGTATTAAGACTTGCATATTCTAAAGAAAGTTAAATGAATTTAATACAAGATGATATGGGTATTCTACAATAAATAATAACTTTTCTAGGTTGGAATATTGTCTTCATCAAAGATATGTGTACGCTACCGTTCAGTTTATCTATAAAGCTGTTCCCTGAACGAGAACCTTGATTTTGCGAAGCAATCGTGTTGTATCTTTGTTACATTGAGATTCCCCTTCACCGTTCGATGGTCAAGAAGAAGCTACAGGAGGCAAACGGGTTTTCTAGTTAATGCAGACGTGACCACTCCAAGTTTTTGTGAGCTTTCCTTGACAGAACGTGAATTGCCGAAGCGGACGCCGAACTTCGCCGCTTACCACACACCTTGTTAAGATCTACGCTGAACAAAACAGGCTCTTTTGCTAAACAACCACACAAAGAATTTAATTTAGAGACTATAGACGATCACATCACATGTTTACTACTAATTTCTCAAACGTATCCCATGTACCTTCACTAACAGCACACAAATTCGCCAAAGAACCCTTCACGTACAACCGGAATAAAAAATAAATTCCCTTTTAACATTTTTCTCAAGAAATTCTCCGAACTAGTTCCTTACTAGAGGAGCCCAATGGGACGTCGAAAATATATCACTATTTTAACCTAGATATTATTTCTTACAATTTTTAATAACAAGTGTCTGTCGAAAAAACTCTATGGCCAAACTCATCTCATATGAATCAATATTGCTTGAATGAAAACCTTAATTTTTTACCAAATGTTTAATCTTTTATCATAAAGAAAATTAAAAGAAACAATTAAATAATTTCTCTTATAAATTTGCTGCCATTTGCTGCTATTTACATCCACATTAATATAACCATTCATTCCTTTTCTGAGACAAAGCACATCCTCTTTGCGTGACTTAATTGTGTCAGCCAACCCGTCATAATAAGAGAAAGCGACACCACTTAAAGATGACGCATTCAGTCTGCGTGATATGTGGCAAGTTTTTTCCTTCTTCAGGTCTCGTATTTACTAAACAACTTTTACTCACTACGGATATTGTGGTATGAGGTTATCGAAAGGAAGTATTAACGTAGTATGAAACATGTAATATCTACACACACACATATAACATGTACCTCGTACCTCTTGGTCTGGAACTACTGCATTGCAATGCAAAAGAACATTGATACCAATGCCGGCATTATTGAACAAAAACGAGACAATCATTGCAGGGAATGAGTAACAGCATTAGATACATCGCTTGGGGAGTACGTGAGGGAAACGGAAAGGAATAATCCAGCCTGTCTCAGGGCCGAACAAAAACTGCTCGCGGACCGGTGCTGGTAGTTTGGAGTCCCTGGTTTTACACTATGAATTTAAAAAGAAACATAACAGTGCACTGAGAACCTTTCCATGATGCAACTGTAACTGGCAGCTCTCCAAAGTCAATCCGATGGACCGTACGGGTCACCTCATGCGTCACGCCGCCTTTATCGCGCTGAGAATAGGGATTTCTGGGGCCTTACCAGGGGGGCGGCTCATGAACTCCTCTGCGAGATAAGTTAATGAGCCAATGCGAAACAAGAAGTCATCGCTTTTGTGCCATCAATCGTTCAGTCGTACATATTTGTTAATTTATGTTCAGAAGGAAGTCGATATGTAATGATGCACCCTTATGAGGTTACAAATACTGAATACCTGAAGTAAAACAAGTGAGAAAATGAACATTTGTGTCAGCTTGATACAGGAACATTTTTTTCAGGATATGGAGTATCAGGAACGGATGGATGTGTAGGCACAGGAAGCATGTGCCTACGGCGGCAAAATTTTAGGGGTGGCAAAAATTCTGGACTCAAATTGTACGAATATCTAAAGGATCTCTTGTTTGTTGCGTGCGATTTAAAAAAATGTGTTGTATGAGTTTTTGTACAAGTTGATTAAATACTCACAAATTAATTTAATAACAGCCTCCGAGTAATAATACCTTCTGATTCATGTCTTGTAATAAGTCAAAATGTGCGATGTTTACATTTTCAGTGGTCGTACAATTAAGATTTAATTATAATTACCGAAAAGGAGTCTTCGTGTTATATCGAAACCAATTACTTTTATCGTAATTCTGTTGAATTTCTAAAATTTATAATACGAATAATTTATTCATATCATGCATATTGAATTTATATATTACGCATATTATGAATGTAGTTATGCATATTTACAAATTACGCATTTAAATATATGTAATTTTGATAATCCCTTCAAAGACGTCTCATTTCGTTCATATTTACTAGTGTTAATTGTAGACATTTACGTAATTTTAAGAACTAAATGTATAACAATAAGTGGTAGAATAATAAATATGCATAACTACAAGCAACATGATGAATTAACGCTGTTTATATTTAATTTTAGACAAATATGTGTATCAAATTTTTAACATAAATTATACTTACAACTTTTTTCCTGGATAATTTGAATGAAATCGCATTATTTCGCCTGCCTGCAGGGGCAAACCTTGTTAATCCACCTCTGTGGTGGATGACGTATGCAATGAGTAAAGGATAACTCAAATTGTGTTTATTTACTCGTTATTATCATGTTTAATTGTCTTGTAATTACCGCAGACACAAAATAAAATTTAGTATTAAAATTCACAGGGATTTTTGAAATGTACTTGGAGATATATCAATTTGATGTTTTAAGATTTTTGTAATATTGTAATGCAATGCTAACGAAAAAAACAATGTTGAAGAAATAATTGTACTTTGTCATAATATACCAAGGGTTTGGTTCTTGATATCCTAGTTTCATATTTTCGTCAAAACTAAGATTATCCGCCATATCGGATATTCCCCATAACCGCCGTATTATACTCGCCATATCGAGAATTATATTTTGCGTGAGTATTGTGGTGCTGTTTTAACAAAATACACTATACTTCGGAGACATTTCTTTATTCTGAGACAAGGAGTGTGGGATCGAAGCCTTTATCTTCTCATTTCCCAGAATTAACTGTGCAGCAAAGAACTACCTGACACTCTACGCAGACGGCACAGAGATTTTCACTTCAGACTGTGACATTTATGTAGCAAATGATTTTATTCAATCCTATGTACATGACTACATTTTCTGAACAAAAAAAATGGCGAATTATACTCTGCAAAATCGCAACCAAAAATATTTTCCCTTCGTCGGCCTCCACTCTCCATCTTTACAAGTTAACAGCATTTAGGTCCCTTCCCCGATTACTCACCAGTAACATACCTGGGTATAATGCTATACAAAAGACTTACTTGGAAGTGACATAATTGACACTTAGTATCTAAAACCAAAGTCAAGATATCGAAGTTCTTCCCTCTTATTAACAGAAATTCCTTTCTGGGAACTGATTCAGCACAACCGACCCGGTGGCCGAATCGCTAAAGTAGCAGTACCGTAGCGATCTCGGATCGAAGGGTCGCGGGTTCGAGTCCCGCCTGAGGCATGGTTGTATGTGTTCGCTCTTTCACCCCTTATCATCACCATACCGTTTCATCCTCATAGTTACCATAACGTTAAAATCAAATAGTGGTCGCTAATGACCTAGACGTTGATGCAACCTTAAATAACAAAAACAACCACAACAAAAGATTCAAAAGATTACATCCTTCAGCTTTTTTACTAAAGAACTTGCTCCGATTGGAACAAAACACATTCTTATTCTGGGAACTATTATAATCTGTATGATATTTCTTCCTTATCATGAAATAAAGAAATTACATCAATAGTGTTTTCCAATTAAATGACTAATAATAACGCACATATTTTCACAAGTTTAATTACGTGCAACAGTTTAGAAGAATTTGTTAGCAGACTCTGACTTCAATCAAATTTAAAAATGTAATATAACACTTGTGAATATAATGTTACAGGAGAAGAAAATAACTTTTCTATGGTTCTTGGCATTTCCAGTTTTCGTGAACTGGAATTCTCTTCCGTTGTCACCAGTAGCAAAGTGTAAATGCCTTTATGAAAATTAAATTAAACAATAACGATATTCTAATATGTTTTCTCTCATACATTATGACTAAAACGTACATCATATCTTTCAAAATCACGTTTTTCTTTACAAAAATTAATAATCATGAAAAATTCACCAAGAAAGTGAAGGAAAATAATTGTTACATGCATTAATTACATGGGAGAAATTTTCATTTCAAAGAAGCAAACTACATGATTTGTAAAACGGACTCCTAGCATATTCATATTTACCATAAAATATGTTCAATGCCAATTACTCTAATAACCATTGACAATTTGCTACAAAGCACCGAGCCACAAAATAATAGTAACATATTAAAAGTCACTCAGAAAACGAAACGGTACTTGATTCCTTCATATATCAATAACATATTTTTTCCCCGTAAATCGAAACCTTTATGGAAAATTTTGCAAAATTTAACAAGGATGAAGTATTAATCTGAAAGAGGGGGAAAGGATTCAGTAAAAACATAGAAATGTATACGAAAACACGTATTTTACTCGTCTTTAAATGATCGCTTTACAAAATACATGAAAGCAACTCATATGTACAGTGTTGGTTTAAAGTCGTGCCTTGCTCTAGACACTCTTTAAAGAAGACTAGCCGAGTAACAATCTTGGATGATAATATTTTTAATATTTGCCAAACATGGAAGAGAACCAGCGGTCGTTGTAAGGTCCTCCGAGACCTGCCTGCACGGAGGTTCACCCCTTGTGCGTCTGCGGCGCTGGGGAGGCGCGCACGGCCTCGACCCAGGTGGCGTGCACGTTGGGGCAGGCGGCGGCCAGGCAGAAGCGCACCTGGGCGTCGCCCTTCTTGATGGCGCCGCACGCGCAGCCCAGCTCCTCCGACGTGGAGGTGGAGAGGGCGCGGTCGTTGAGCGCCCACTGCAGCGCGCTGGGCGTGGACAGCGGCGGCCGGCCCTCCACCGACACCACGCGGCTGGTGCTGCCGTCGCCCAGCCACGAGCGCAGCGTCACCTCGCCCGCGCTCACGATGTTGTTGTGGCCGAACGTCGCCCTCTCCACGGCGGGCCACGACGCGTCGTACAGCGGCAGCGCCGTCAGCAGGTTGAACTCCAGGTTGAGGCGCTCCACGGAGTTGAGGCCGTTGAGGTCGCGGCCGCTGAAGGTGGTGAAGCGGTTGTGCGACAGGTCCAACGACTTGATGAGCGTCAGCGGCTGCACCAGGCCAGGGGGCAGCGTGCTCAGCTGGTTGTGCGACAGGTCCACCACTTCCAGGTTGCTCAGTCCGGCGAAGATGTCGCTCGGGAGGGTGGTCAGCTTGTTGTGGTGCAGCTTCACCTTCTCCAGGGTGGTCAAGTCGGCGAACAGGCGCGGCGGGAGCGTCTCGAGCTGGTTGATGGACAGGTCGATCCCTTTCACTTGGGGCAGCCCGGAGAAAACATTGTTGGGGAGAGTCGTCAGGCGGTTTTCGTTGAGCCTAAGGTACTTGATGTCCTCCAGACCAGTGAACGCTCCCGGAGCCAAGGTGGTGATCTTGTTGTTGGTAAGCGAGAGAACCTCCAGCTCGACGAGTCCCACGAAGGCGTCGGCGGGAAGCGCGGTGAGGCTGTTGTTGTCCAGGAACAGGTCGTCCAGCTCGTGAAGCGTGGTGAAGAGGCCGGAGGGCAGCGTGGTGAGGTCGTTGTCGGACAGGTCGAGCAGCTCGAGCTTGACCAGGTCGTGGAAGGAGCCCTCCTCGATGTTGACGAGGCCCGCGCCGTGCAGCTTGAGCTTCTCGAGCTTGTTGAGGCCGTCGAGCGCGACGCGCGGCAGCGACAGGATCTGGTTGTTGGACAAGTCGAGGCTCTCGAGCTCGGCGCAGCGGGCGAGCGCGCCGTCGAGCGCGGTGAGCAGGTTGCGCGGCGCGCTCAGCTTGGTGAGCGCGCACGGCGACGGCAGGAAGCTCAACGTGCGCAGCTGGTTGCCTCCCACGTACAGCTTCTCGAGCGAGCCCAGGCTGCGCAGCTCGTCGGACGCGTAGCCGATCTGGTTCTCGGACACGTCCAGCCACACGGTGCCGGTGTTGAGCGGCGGCACGCGCGGCAGCGCGGTGAGGCGGTTGCGCGACACGTTGACCTGTGTCACGTACGACCCCCAGGCGCTGGGGAAGGCGACGAAGTTGTTGCGCGACAGGTCCACCTTGTGCGTGCGGCCCGTGCAGAGTTCGTTGGTGCTGAACTGGCTGCGCTCGCGGTCGGAGCAGTCGAGCGAGCGCCGGATGACGCCGCGGCACTCGCACTCGCGGCCGGAGTCCGGTGGCGGAGGCGGCGGCGCCGGGGCCGTCTGCTGCCGCTGCGACGTCTGGGCGCCCGTCTTGACGCCCGACTGCGCCGCCGCGACGCACAGCGCCGCCCACGCCACCAACGCGACCTGCCAGCAGCGCATCTTGTGTTGTTGCTCGGACGGAGGTTGCGCGCGAAGTGCGGGCCGCGGGCCGCCGCCGCTGTTTAAGAGGCCGCGTGGGGGAGCGGCGGCGGCCCCCGGGCTGGCGGTCACGCCCGCCGGCCCCCGCCCCTCTCCGCCCCCTCTCCACCCCTCTCCGCGCCTCACCGCTCGCAGGCGCGGAGTTTCCCTATTGAGAGATCGGGTGATGCTCACATATGGCTATCGGTGTTTTTCACTGGACAAATAGCCGAGATGATTCGGATAGAATTGGGACCTACATCGGAGAATGAGTAAGAAACAAGGATCTCTACTGGAAATTACCTTGAAATGCTTACGCATATCTAATGCGCACTGTAAAACTGAAAAAAAATGTTCACACTTTGATGTTTGTTGTTATTTTTACGCGCTGTATAGAATACGCTCTGTACGTGCTTATTCGAGAATCTAGTATAATTTTCCAAGCACAATTAAGAAAGTAAACAGTATGAATTAGTAAGCAAACGAGTGGAATATTTCACCGAATGTGAGATGATGTGATTGAACCACTGTTATTGAACTACATTTTTTGTTTTTCTCTAGATCAAACATAAGCAGAAGTTTGGTTTCATCAACATTCCAGATTTATGAGAAATGTGCATGCAGTGACCAAGATCATGACACAACATATCTTATACATCATACATTTTTAATAAACACGACTTGAAATATCTTATAATAATTACTTGAAAACATTCTCATCTCTTTAAAGTAACCCTCAATTCTTTTACAACTTATTATCTTTTAATATATGCTTTAGAGGAAATATTGTCGAGGATTATTTTATATTGCACTGGATTTTTCCACTATTGTTCTATAACTTTTATGTGTGTGACAGATATAGGACTATTTAAATAATTATCGATCCCACATCTGTGATCTCATCTCCCTCAAACAACTGTGGCCTGGGTTCTCCGACCCTGAGGTTATCGTGACGTAATTCAGTTCACAGAAGCGAGCGCGTGGTAGGGTTACTTACGAAGGCGCTCGCCAGCCGACTACTACTCACGCATAAAACATAGAGCTCGCCTGCGCGTGAAGACGTTATACAATCAGCTGGCGCGGGATTACTTTTGAGGTCGTTTATATTTAATTATCGTGCTATAATTAAGAAATAAAACTCTCCCTGTGAATATTCATTTTCTATGTATTATCCAACAAACCCATTCAGGAAAAATCTCCTAGTTATTTATCATATATATGTCTGATCATATTTTATATACATTAAATTATATTACATTTGGTTCATATTATTTAGAACAGACTTTTGTAAATTGTATAATAATTCACTTTAATATGTATTCATTTAACTAGCTTTTTGTTCTTTTTCACTTTAATATATATTTATTTAACTAGCAATGAATACATATTAAAGTGAATTATTATTCACTTTATTCCAGCTATACAATTTACAAAAGTCAGTTCTAAATAATATGGACCAAATGGAATATAATTTAATAAAAATCTCCTGATCATTTAAATTAAAGAATATAGATCTAGATAGAAGAAAAGTTCCTCTCATAAAATGTGTAAAGTCAGAATTAAATTGCCTTAACCAGAATTCCGATACACAAGCATTCCGATATACGAAAAGCATTGACCACACCATAATTCGAGGCTATTTGCACCTACAGGCAACTTTGCACTCATCACGAAAAAAGAATTATCGTTATCTAGTGGTCATTCTTACAAACATATCCTAATAGTTTCGAATCTTTGATAAAGGTGGAACTACCAGACTTCTGCTGAGCTGGAATTGCAGTTGTAACTGCCATTTTACAACATTTTCGGCGAATGTTGGTTTGTGGTCTGTTTGTAGGTGAAATATTTCTCCAGAAAAAGTTGTAAAATGACAGGTAGTGCCACCTTTGTCACAAATTTGAAACTATTAGGAAATTTTTGTAAGAATAACCACTAGATATCGATAATTCTTTTTTGTGTTCTCCCTGTAGGTGCAAAGTAGCCTCGAATTATGGTACTCACAAATCTTTTGGAGTTGGCCATGCCAGATTTCTTAGAAAAATAATTTCGTAAGAAGAAAGAAACTTCCTCTTAACACTTCTCTTAACTGGCTTCGCCGAATAATGATTTGGCCTAATAAACCGACGTTCTATTAATAGCATTAAAATACCTCTGAAATAGTTTTTACCAGTAAAAACTAAGATTATAGCTTATTTTATAGTAATATGATACGTATAGTTAAGAAAACGTAGATAATTGCAGAACGCTTATGCAAATATGTACTAAGCTGGGCGTGACATCTAACATTGAGCACAGTACTGTACTTACAAACCAGTGGTGCTAAAGGAGCTCGTACGTTCTCGCCCGTACTTTCACGCAAAATTACGTAAAAGTACTCATTTTCGAAAATTGTACATGATCTTATTGCAGATTCTATTTTTAAGGAGCAGATTTCATTAAGGGAAAATTCTCTCTTTTCATAATACTATTTGTAGGAAGGCGCCGAAAAAATTTTGAATTTTTGCAATTTGCGAAAAATTATTTTTCAACCAAAATGAGGTCTGCAACATTCTCTTAAAAGCCGTTCACACTATCGTACAACAAAATGTAATAAAAAACTATGGAACCATTTTTTTTAACAATTTGAAAATGTCTCAGGTGCTGCATGTACAGAACTCCCAAAATTAAAATATCGGTTTCAAATTCAAGAAGCAACATCAGCCAGATCGATTGGGGAAAATAAATTTTCGAGAAAATCTGCTGAACGGTTTAGCCAGTGCGTTGTTCACACGCGGCCGGCCGGCCGGCCGGCTGGACAGACGTTTTGCCGTCTATCGATTTTTCGGTATCAAGTAGCCATAAAACATGGATTCTAGCTACACAACGTATGAGAGGATTTTTTTTTCTAAATTTAGCAACTGGATTGATCTACTTTTTCGTTACCAGGGCCCTGTAATAATAATTTTTCTGCCGAAAATTCTCCGTTTTTTCGCGCAACATTACATAACTTTATTTCTAATGCGTGAGCGGTAGCGAGAAGGTAAAAACGAAGCTGTAAAAGTGATGGTGAGTTGCTGTGCGGCCCACGTCGCGTCGCGTCGCGTCGCGGCGGGGGCGCGTGAGTCATCGCCTCGACCGCGCGGCGGCGGTGGACGCGGAGGCCGCTTGGAAGGTGACCGGCTAAGGAGTGTGTTGTGCCGCGCGCTTCATACCCTACAATACTTGTAAAGAAAATTATACTTTCTTTAATTCGAATGTGCCGCGCTTCCAACGCTTAGCGTTTCGTTTTTAGACAGACGAAGGACGATGATAGATAGACAAAAGAATACAGAGAGAAAGTTTATTAGATTATATTGTATTTAAAATAAGTAAATAGAAAAGCGGTAGTAATTAGCATAAATTGTTGTTTCTCTGTTTATAATGAAACATTTTGGCTTAATACTACACTAATATCTTATATACTTATTTACGCACCAAGGACGTTATGAGGGTTCTAATGATCGAGCGGTGATTCGAGATCATTAGAACCAGTTAACGCCCGTGGTACATAATATTATTTGTACCTAATATTGTTGATTAAGATTTACTAATTAACTAGATGTTAACTTGACTCCGTTTCTCTTCATATTTCCCACCCATAATTCCCTCCGCAAGAGAAGGAGCATTCAACTGTTTTCATATTTCTCTCGTCATCACAGTTCCCTCGACCCCGGTGAGTATGCAGTGAATACCGAACTTCGTATAGAAGGCAATAACATGTAATAATCTGAGTAAAAAATAAAATAATTAATACTACGAGAGCCTTTCAAAATAATTTTATGACTATCGTCTCAAGATAAGCCTATCAATGTGGTTTGCGCATATTAATTTAGTTCACAAAATTCCCAAAATTAATGTAAAAATACGTTTTATTTAAGAATTTTTTGCTAGTAAATACAGAAATTCAAAATCATCCCAAAGTGTTTCACTGCGTTTTGGATGGTAAGTCCACATATAACACACGGTTTCATCCTCTCCACCGTGACAGAACAGTAGGGCAAGCACCCGTGGTCAACAATTCGGAGTTACGTATGAATCGCCCGAGAAATGAAAATGTGGCTTGCAACCATGTTACAGGTTTTAATTTTGGTCCTTGAGGCCAAACAAGTTGGACACTCCTGCTTGAGGGTGTAGCAAGGGGACTCTGGTCGGTAGTTTTCCGTGTTTTTTCCGATCAATGCCAGGCGAATGCCGAAGTAGAAACCTACCAAACGGGCCATGAACCACGCGCGATCTTTCCTAACCATTCCTTGTCGTATTTTATCCCTTACACACAGATACACTTACATGCACTACACAACCACATATGCCGGGAGACTGGTCGGGAGCTTAGAGCTTTTCCCGGCTGGGGCGGTGCCATGCTGGTGGGAGATACCTGGTTAGGGAAATCACCGCTAGCCGACGGTATGTCGGTGTCTGATCTCGCCATTCAACGGGGGTAGACCACCGCCACCTACCGAGGAAAAATATGCACTACTTTCATGACTAAAGGCTTTAGTAATTGACTTTCCCGGAATTACTAGTAATCAATCAATCAACAAGCTAATTAAACAACCTAGATGACTATGAAAGGTTGGAGGTACAGAGAACACTAGTTTAAATAAATGATTAAATTTAAATAAAGGGGGATATTATTGTTGAAATGTGTAAATAAGCGACGATTTATTTATTTGTACAGATTGTCAACTACAAAACAAACGAGAGTGCATATGACACCATAGAGACATTTTACGCACCTAGGACTGTTCTAAAGTTATTTCCGTTAAAGAATAGCCTAAGTGCGAAGATGCAACATATACATCTGAATGTTTTAAAATAAACGTACTTTGAAGTAAATAACTAGTGCATAATAGGGCAGAATATGAAATCAGTTACAACGCAACACAACGATGTATGACAAAATATTGAGAAAATTATTTACATTTAAAAACTTGAAGAAACAGAAATATGAAAAGAAAGATATTACGTAGTAACGAAGAATACATGTACAAAATTAGTGATTTATTCAAATAGAAGGCTCCGAAATAGGGTTCATTTACTGTCTTGTCAATTGATGTGCAGGGTGGCCTAAAGCTGGCTTAACACTTGCAAGAAAATGGCGAGCAATATTATTTCGCAAGAAAAGTTGCCAATGTAAACATTGTGACAATAAATATTTTCAATGTTGGCAGTATTTCTAGCTAGATATTCCTAGCTAGATATTCCAATATAAACTCGTATGTTTCCGCCCTCGAAATGATATTGCTGGCTGTTGCTGGGACTAGAATTGTATTGAAGTTTGAGCAAGATATTACTGGAAGAAGCCAGTGATGACCACGGTCACTTTCGCAGGAAGTACGATTAGATATTTTAGATATTTTTTTTAGATATTTTATTTGTCAAAAAAACAGTAAAAACTGTATATGACGTGTGGGGAAAGAAATTTATCTGCGCACATTTTCTTAAGGGCCAGAATTTTATATTAATAAAAAAAACGAAAAAAGAATTTAGAAAATAATTATTTTAGAAAATAAAGATATTTGAAAAATGTTTTTTCCCGAGTTATAGAAAATCAATTTCAACTGTAAATGAACTACAAGCAAAAGGAGTGCTCAACAAAACGTGCGCACAGTGAAGCTACATTTACGTCCAGAAGCAAAACAAGGGGCCATCTCAGCATTTGCTCAATGGATCAGGGAAACTGGACAAAAACCTGATCGAGATGGGGGTCATTGACCCGGAAGATGAAGTACATTACTTGTTACAGGCGTATTAAATATTTTTTTAAATGTATACAATGCAAACATAAACTAATTCATTATATATCTTTGTTTTGTTACATTAAACATTATTTTTCTTTTTCACGATCAGTATAGTCTCTAATTGTATAGAAACAGTTTTGCAGCAGAAAAGATTTTACTTTTAACTTAAATTTGTGTACCGACTTTAATTGTTTTATGTCATCTTTCAATGCGTTGTAAAGTAACGTACATGTATTGTATGTTGATTTCTTGTACTGAGCTGTTGATACTGACACTTGATGCACGTGATTTCTACGGCGTGTGTTGTAATTATAAATATCAATATTGCATGAAAATATGTTCCCTCCGTTAAGTAGGTCATTTTTGACAAATATTACAAGGCATACATAGGCAAGGCAATGGTAGGATTCCCAGCTCAATGAAAAGTGGCTTGCAGGAATCACGTGGAAGGCATTTTTTCATTATTCGAATAATTTTCTTTTGCAATCTGAAGGTCTGAATACTACAGGATGAGCTTCCCCAGAATATTATGCCATATCTCAGGCGGGAATGCACATTTGCAAAATAAACGCAACGAGCTGCATGAAGGCTGACAGAATATGAAAGAATTCTGAATGCATAGCATAATGAACTTAATTTAGTGTTTAATTCTGTTATATGTACATTCCATTTGAGGTTTGATTGAATTGAAAGACCTAAAAATTTTGTTGCCTCAACATCAGCTAATTGCATATTGTTCATTTTCAATGGAACATGCGATTTCCGATTTGAGATGCAAAAATGCATTGAAACAGTTTTTCTTTCGTTAACAATTAATTTGTTATTATTAAACCAATTTGAAACTTCTGAAATTGTACTATTTACTGCTTCTTTTTTGCAAAGAACATTCGTGTCATCAGCAGACAGAACCGTTCTTCCATTTTTAATAGACGAGGGCATATCGTTTACATATAACAGAAAGAGAATAGGACCTAAGATCGAACCTTGCGGGACCCCATGCACAATTGGCAAAGAATTGGAAATATAAGTATGTAATGTCCTTTCCTGCCAGTATGGTATTTCTACTCTTTGAGTCCGATGTTTAAGGTAAGAAGTTATCCAATCTAGGGCAATACCACGAATTCCATACGAAGGTAATTTTGAGAGCAAGATCTTATGGTCAATAACGTCAAAAGCTTTCGAGAGATCTAAGAATATTCCAATGGGTATTTCATTTTGGTCTATTGATGAAGCAACATCTTTGAGAAAAGAAAAAATGGCAGTTTCCGTAGATTTTGATTTTCTAAAACCGTGTTGTGAGTCTGAAAACGATTCTGATTAAGGTGAGTCTGATGAGTGATTCTCTGTGATTGATTCTGTGAGTCTGATTAAGGTAGTACATTGTCATAATATGTATTTTTTCGAAAAAATGGGTATTGAAAAATGTTTAATACAATAAAAGAAGTAGTAATAAATATTCTAAACCCTCTATGGTTGATTATCGAATGGTTCAAATTTTGGTTCAGCTAAAGATGCCCCCTGATTATTAGCTTTTTACGTTAAAAATTATTAAGGTATTAGTCTAATTTAAATATATTTTAAGATTAATCTATAATATATCAATTGTAGGTAATACTAATTCAAAACTTTTTATCGAATTAGTAATTGAACTTTTTATAAAAAGAAAATTACTTTGCTCCCACGTGAATCGAGGTCCACGAAAACATTTTGTTTTATGTAAAATATTGAGACATCTGTACAGAAACTGCACAAGCTCCCTTTTTCTTTCTTCTTAAAACGCAGTCACACGTCCTCACTAATCGCCGGCGTTTCTTTATCTCTTCATTTAACAAAATAAGTATCTTCTGCAAATCGTATCTTCTGTCTTCTACTAGTCATGTTGAAAAGTGAGATATACCCTCAAAGTTCACGCGCCATTTTCCGAGACGTCACCAAACACGACAACAAAAGGTTCTAATGTAAAATTATCGTAAATTTCTTGCCGGAAAGACCTTGCTCAGATCTTTCTGGCAATCTTCCTTGCTCTTGCTAGTGTAAAGGTGACCGCAAAAAGGAGAAACAAATTGCGAAAACATATTGCTAATGTAAGGCCAGCATTTGCTCACGAGCTCCCGCCACACGCTTTGTGGTGTCGTCAGCTGCTGACAATACATTCCAGGTTCTTTGCAGAAGCATTGACTAGCTTTTCCCAACTTAAATTTGCTGCCTTTATGATCAAATTTCACAGAGATATTCGGATCGTTTCAGATGAAATAACTTCCACCAAGATCGATTTTTCCACTTCTAGTTTTTTGAACCAATTATCATGAATCTGCTACTTGCTTTGCTTTATTGACGGCAACATGGATACTCCAATAACTCGCAGTTAACCTTCCGGCTGAGTTCTTAAAGACTAATAGAGGACGAGTAACTTATAATGTTTTTTGTTATTTCTAGTTTATCGCTTATTGAAAATTAACTTTTTTCACTTTCATGAGTTAAGAAAATATTGTCATTACTCTCGGTTTTCTGTAGCAAGGGTTTGTTGTACTGGTTACTTTGTTTGTGATTAAACAGTTGAGAAAAAATCCGGGAATTTCGAAGTATCAGCAGATATTTCCGTGCCAATGTTATTCTGGGGGAAGCAGACGATGCAAGATATAGTTTGATGCCTTCTAAATCTGTAACCACTTATGAAAAAGTAGATGATTTATTTTGTGATTGACGAACGAAAAGGAATGTTCGAGGCATTAACGAAGCATTTTTGCATTTTTGCATTAGCATTTTTGAACGAACGATCAAAAACATTAAAACCAACTAGTCTCTAGTCATACTTTAGTATGCTGAAAAAATGTCTAAAAATATGTGAGAAGATTGAGTATTCACGTAAGTTATTCATTCCCTATTATTTAAAATAATAGTAAATACAGAAGACTAATTATTTAAAATTTATTTGAATATACCATTATATAGTTATTGAATATTTGAAGAAAAAATATAAGCTAATTACTAGCCTGAAAAATCAGAAAAGCAAGCAACTAAGTTCTTACAAGAGGCTGACGATCACATGTACCTGCTTTTGAAGGTCATTCTTGTTTTTAGAGTATTTGGTGCTTGGCGGGGATAAGAACTTGCAGACTTAACCGTGAACAATATACAAGAGAAAGGAACATACTACTGGGTACATATTCCTCTGACAATTGTTTACATTTATTCCCGAAAATTGTGTTTTGTGTTAAAGTCATATTTATCCCAAGATTTACGAGCACTGATAGAATATAAACCCGAAGTCCTCCAACATACTTTTAAATGGACTCTCGAGCATTTAAATGGCCGTTGCTATGGACGCGCTCTTAAAGCGTTATTTAGATGGTTGGTTGCTAAGGGGCTTAGTGCCTGTTTACCAACGTAAATAACAAAAAACACTATTTAGTTTATTGAATTTGAGGAACCTAGTTGTCATTTTAAAAAGTTAGTTAAAACTGCAATATTTCATTAAGAAACTCATCTACAATCCATGTTTTATCAAGAATTTTGAGACTACGTACAGTAGCTTTTCAATTTGTTAATATGTTTCTATTTAAAATAAAATCGTTATTTTTCTTTCTATAGTACGAAGCAAATGGTCGGATAGCATTAAGGACAGGAAGGTTGAACAGCCACGTAAGTCCAATTAAAAATTACTTCAGCATTAATTTCATACAAAATCGGACTATCCTAATACAGAGAATGCTTAAGATAATGAGTTTCTTTTCTGATAGAATCTGGATATGGGAAATCTTGCCACATAAAAATGAAAGATATGAATCAACATTTGAGGTCACAACTGAGCAGGTAATTTTTCTCATTATTCTCAAATACATTTGCATATTCCATCATGTATTTTAGTGTTCCCGGCCCGTCAATAGAGACTTTCTCAGCAAATTTTATAAATCAGGTTGTAAAGATTGTTGGAAGTGATTTTGTAAATCTTTGGATGAGTCTTCAAATAAACATCACTGTAATTGAAAAATTAAATATTCTTAAGATATGAAAGAGCTATCTGGAATGTGATGGAAACATTGAATTAAATGAAGGTTTAAACATACATAATATAGTGAATGGGATAACGTAAAAGAGATAATTTTAGCTTTCTATATTGTACTACCTAATATGGCAGTACAAACAAAACAGTTACTACAAAATTGATTGTAACTCCGTATCTGTTTTAAACATTCAGAAGAATTTTACTGTTTTCTAATCGAATTGCCTTTCCACACCAGCCTTTCCACAGTGTAAAACATATAATATTTTGCATCGAAATAATATCAGCAGTAGGCCCTATGTTAAAAAGACTACGTATCACATTGCTATAACAATATTTTCACTTTGTGACAATTTCTATGTTGTATGTGTGAATATTTATGTTGGAATCGATTGACATTTTCTGAATATGATCCCATCACTGCATATCAAAATATTAACTTCATGTGTTCACAAACACCGATGTTTGAATATTTTAATTCTTTTTCTTTCACCATGTACATTTTTTCTATCCGGCACAAAATCAAACAGATTATGATATCTCGATTCTCTGGAGTAGACAATGAAGTTTTTTTTGAAAAACAATGCTTTTGTTTACTCATGAAACAAAAATAAATTTGTTAATGTGTATAATTGTTTTAAAATATTATTACAAATTTTGGATTAAATTCAGACACAATTTGGGCTTGCGTACTTCTTAATAGGCTTGGATGATTTCATGTGAATTTCGTAAGAATGAGGCGCGCCAATTATCTTCTATTATTACTCATTGCCCCTGCTGAAAGTGGATAATATCTCATGAATTTCTACGTCATATAATTAGTCATTTATTTCGTCAGAACTGAAAGGTAAGAAATTCAGAACTGGAGTAAGAGAAGGGCGTACGGCTATATGTTCCGTGATTTCATTGAAAGATTAAGAGAAAAGGAAAACTCCTTATGACTTTTACTGTATCGGAAATATTTATGTACGTCGTTAGAATGACAATTCTGTTCAAATTATGCAGCAGATTAGGCCTGAGGAGCTACAAATAGGTTTTCTTGAAAAGGCAACAAAACAATAAAAGTATCTGAGCCAAATTTAGAGAGAAAGTATAATGAGGTGGTGGAAGGACAGATGTTTTTGATAGGCTGCTGTCGAGTTTCAGGCTGCAACTCAGAAGCAAGAAGTAGTGGTGGAAATTATTTACCAACCGCACCAATTGTTTTGAATTTGGTGGAAGTTACTAGTTGGTAAATACACAGGGATTCATACTCAAGATCTAAAAACTCGTCTGGATTATTGTCAAGAACTCACACTAAGTTAGATTTGTGCTCATCACAACTGTCGGATCTCCGACCATGAGAGCAGACTCAAATGGAAATGAGGAAAATGAATGGACATTTCCTCATTGAGTCATCTCAAGGCAGTTGTACTGTTCAAGGAAGGCACATCTGAAATGTCACGAATTCAACCGTGCCATGGACGTGCATTACTTTCCTGCTAACAGCCTGACCGTGGCGTTGCCAAATTGTTTCTATGAAGTTCAACAAGATTTTAGTGGGATTGAAGTGTATTTATTTGTGATAAATTCTATTAAAGGGCTCGTTTGAAAAAGGTTTAGGTATATGTTCTTATCAAACGAGGCGGTTTTAACAACGTTCCACGATATTTGCGCAACGGTTAAAAATGGAATCAACGCATGTTAAAATGAAGCCTTTATTAATTGAAAAGAGAATAGTACATTATGCAATTTATAATGTTAAGTTTTATTGCATTAGTACATGTTTTGAAAACGAGGAATGTTTGGAGCGAGTTTTCTGATTTGAGCGAATGCAGTAAAGCAACATCATAAACGAGTTGCATACGTTCTTTCGTAGAACAGCGTTATAAATGTATAAGAACATCGAAGTTAATTTTTTGAAACATTTATTTGTGACTTCGCGGGTATTTGACATCTGAACAAAATCCGATGGTCGGCTTTGCGTTCGGTTTACCGCTACTTCCTCACATTTTCTCGCCGTGATTCGCTGAGTATGACAACGCAATTATTCGTACCATAAACGGCAAAATGCAGAAAGGGCAAGCGGCAAAAAATTAATGAACGATTTCCTGTAACGAATAAGATCGTTTATAATGCTGGAATAAAAAAAGTGTTTATACTTTAGAAATTTTACTCTAGCCTATCGCAGGGATATCACTTTGCAATTTAAAAAAACCCTACAAAAACAAGATTTTCTCAAAAACGGCCCCATATTTTTTCTTTAAACTTTTGATAGGGATAGTGCTAAATGTACTCTATGAGATGACATAAACGCCATGTTGCTCTGTTCTTTTGGTTTTTCAAAAGTTGCAAAAATGTATTTTTTTGACTTGTCTCCCATGTCGGTAATATTACTTTAGTGGTGATTTGTTCATAATATTACATTTACGAGTACATGTGCTTTAAATAATGTCAACTAAACTTTCTCGAGTATTCAACCGTTTTTTGTGAAATCTAGCTCAAAATTTCGCATTTTCAGAAACGCTCAAACGACATTTTCTCATAAATGGCTCCAAATTTTTTCTTCAAACTTTTCGAACGGATAGTGCTAATTGAATTCTTTATTATGACGTAAAGTTCATTTTGGGTTATTATTTTGTTTTTTAAAAATTGCATAAATGTATTTTGTTTGAATGATCTCTCACATTTTTAATATGCACATTATCAGCAATTTGTAAACACTATTGTATTTGTAAGTTAAAGTTCTTCAAATGTCTTAAGATGAAGTGTTTCTAAAACTCAAAAATTTGTTGTGAAAGAGATCTTCAAATTTTGCATTTTTAGTAGCGCTTAAACACCATTTTCTTAAAAATGGCTTCAAAGTTTTCAAAGAAAATTGCAATTTAGGAAATTATTTTATTATTCTTTAATATTATTAAAATAATATTTCCGTTCTTATATAAGGAAATCGATAAATTAAGAAAATGTCAATTGTACATTGGGCGGCGATAGATGGCAGCTGGCACGAGTATGTAGCAAGTCCGAGTAGCCCAGACCCAAGGAAATAGAAAACTAACGGGAAAGTCTGAGCCATTCTGTATCACCACTATTTACTTTCTGCATTTGTGAGATCGTTCACATTTTGAGAAGTTATTATTTTGAATGTTGGCTATGCTGTAATAGTCCATGGAAAAAGGAAAACATTGTTTTTCTCCGTGGGTTTCGTTGTGTTATTGTTCTGTGTTCTGGTTAGTGTGCATACAAATTTGAAGGTTGTGATTTTCCATGTTGGTGATTCGTGCTTTTGTTGAAAATGCCACGTAATAAGAAGTTTGGATGTAGAAATACCCATGGAAATCAGTTTTCAAAGAAGAAAACTCTAAAAACTACGGACACATTCTCATTAAATGGTAGTGGTCAGTCCAAGCCATCACCAGGTGCTAATGTGCAGAGAGTGGGATCTTCTGAATGAAATTGTCGAGTGGAAAATGTTTGTGTAAAGAATTCCAATCTGAAAATGAGCAGGTTGATGGTTTATTGAAAACTGGATTTCAATTAATTGATGTGAACTTTTGTTAATGTATTGCAATTTCTACTTTTGCAAAGTCCAAACACTGTTACTAAAAATTGAGTGTTGAAGAAATAATGAGCAAAAGAATAGGTTTAGCATGTACATTACAAATTGTTTGTAGTAACCGCAAAAAACCTTTACGTTTTGAAACCTCCAAATCGTTAGATAAAGGGGTTGAGGTTAACCTACGATATATTTATGGACAGCACTGCATTGGAAGAGGGAATGAAACAGGTAAATATTGTGTGGTGTTTGCCAAACCCCATAAAAATTCAATGAAGTAGTGAAATGTACTGGAGAAAGTGTTGAAACATGTGCTGAAGAAGCAATGAAAGAAGCAGTTAAAGACAATGAATCAGATAATATTGCTGTTGCTGTCGATGGAAGTTGGCAAAAAAGAGGCCACAAGAGTCTCAACGGAGTTGTCGCAGCAACCATTGTTGATACTGGCAAAGTAATAGATGTGGACATACTAACCAAATATTACTATGGTTGTAAGAAAACAAAGGACAGTACCAATCATCAAGAAAATTGTGCTATAAATTATAGTGACTCTTCATATGGAATGGAGGGAGAAGGTGCTGTGAATATTTTCAGGAGGATCACTGAACAGAAGGGTGTGCAAATTACTGAGTTCCTTGGTGACGGTGACAGCAAAGCTTATAATGCTGTTGTGGAAGCCAAACCCTATGGCAATACTAACATTTGTAAATCGGAATGTATAGGGCAGGTTTACAAGAGAATGGGTACAAGGTTGAGACGCATCGTTCAAAAGATGGAGAGCAAAAAGCTTCCAGATGGAAAATTAATAGGAGGAAAACACCAATTGACAGGTGATAAAAATTACCATGGCAGGATTACTATAGCAATACCATTAGAAGCAATAAAGATAATTTGGAATCAATGAGGAAAACAGTGTGGGCAACTTGTTCCACAAAGCATTAACAGATCAGAAACCTATGCATACATTATGCCTAGGAAATTCATGGTGTAAATATAATAATAATAATAATTCTCGAAGTTACAAACACCATGGCCTACCTCAAGAAATAATGGTAGTCATAAAACCCGTGTATCAAGATCTTGCAAGACCTGATTTATCAAGGAAGTGTATACACGGAAAAAAACTCAGAATGTTATTGATTCATTCAATAATTTAATTTGGAATAGGGTACCAAAAGGAATCTTTGTAGGATTCAGGACATTAAAGGTGGGAGTTCTTGATGCAGTTCTAACATTTAATAAAGGGAATGTTGGGAGATTGAAAGTTTTGGAAACTTTGGGAATATGTGCAGGCTACAACACAGCAAGATCATTGGAAGCGATGTTTTCAGGTTAAAACATCACTTTAAGGATAAAAAATGCCAATAAATTTATTTCCTTTTACGTGATTTTTAGCTGCTTCTGTAATGAAAAATATACAAAAGTGGTAAAAATTGCAAAATTTCAATCATGTGAATGAAGTGCACAATCATTGTTAGACTATTTATTAAATAATTGTAGCTAATCTTGTCACTATGTTGGTTGAATGTGAGGGAAGACATAGTCACATTCGTTTAATCGTCTTATAACCAAACGCGGTGCAAACGCACCTCACCTGTTGTTTCTAAAAATAATTATATTTGTATCTCATATTCAAATTATTACGTATATTCATATTCGTACTTCGTTTCTCAGTTTTCATCCCTCATACTTGAATGTATATAAATATGAAACTTATTTTTACAATTCTGCTTCAATTTAAATTCTTCTTTTTCGGTTTAGCCGAAAGGTTAGTGTGCTTTTGTGTTCGCAGTTCGCACGCATTTCGCGTTTTAATGCTATGTATAAGTGGCTGGTGTAGGTTCGTATCTGACCTTAGTTAGTAGCTAATTCGGCTTTTGTGTTTCGTCCTGTTTGTGACTGAGTTTGTGTTACGGTAAGCGTTGCACTATGCCCTCAAAATATCCGAGGGGATTGCTTGTCTCCTTTGTCCTAAAGTGAGGAAATGTCGAGCTAGTTGTTTAAGCGTCGCCGGCGCTTTGTTGACTTGAAAGTCTTGATACGCTTCGTTAAAGGATAGCTTTCTCAAGCATTGAGTGAAGGACTCAAAATCAAGTTCCTTCCCACGGTGTAAGATATACAGGTGTGTTAACTAGCTGCCTTTGGGGCAAATTTTCTGAAGCCAATTTGAGGCTAGTTTCTCGCTTGTCCGTACGGTGCGTACGAACGTTTTGGGTATCGGTTTGTAAGATAATCTTAAGATGACATCTTAAACTGTGGCTATTACACAGTTTTACAAAACATTTCCTACCCATTTTCGTAATTGTTCGCTGTGGACTTTACCAATTCCACCGCGAAACGACAAATCACTGACTTGAAATTAGAAATCAACTGGCCACAGAGCTGTCGAATGGATCAAGACCTTGCCCAAATGAGACCCAAAGATCGCAGCGCTTATATGCGAGAACTGTGAGAACTAGCCTCACAAATGCTTCAGTTTTGGACTGGGAGTGGACACACCTCAACATCTTACACCGTGTTCCTTCCTGAGTACTTTCAACCGTTTCCAAAATGGAGGGCAACGTATGGGCCGCAGATCTCTGTTCTGAACTCGCTCAAGTGTATCCTTGTACTTCTGTGCTGTAGTCCACCATGTCGCCGCGTCTTCTATTTAATGCTTCTATTTAATACCACTTCTATTTACAAATAATTGGCATGAGGTATGTATTCAGCTCTGTTCGCTATTCATGTAACTACTCCACTTCCTAGAATTTGTGTTTCCTGGACTATCTATCCATTGTTGACTTCATACTAAGAGTAACTGACACATGTAGATACTCTGTCAACTTGCAGAAATCACAGGACATAATATGCCAGATTTTTTTCGTGAAGCCAAGATAGAAAAGTGAAAGCAGCATGTAGTGTATGTACACGTAAGTCCTTTAAAGCAAGAATCGCCATAAATTATTATTGCATTATTGAATCTTTTTAAGTGACTTGTTAATTTTCTGATAGTTATTTAGTAAATAAAAATGGTTCAAAAAATTAAAATATAAAACTCAGAAGCATATTATTATTATTATTATTATTATTATTATTATTATTATTATTATTATTATGATGAATTGTTGGACTGAAAGGTATCGCATCTGCTGGTTTGCGAGATGGGGCCAGTAGACGGAAGCGGTTACCCACTTCCGCAGGGAGAGCTTGTCAGTCCCTCTCTTGTTCGTGCATAGGTCACCACGGTGAACCACGAACATGCAACTGGAAGTAGAAAGGCACATAGAAATGCATAAAGTCTTCTTCATGAACTCCAATTAAGAAGATTAATTTCTTTTGTTAAATGTATCACACCTGTCTTCCAATCGGTGGTTCGGAGAACTTCTGTGTGTGTTCATGTTAAACCTAGATTACAAAGGCGTCGTCTGCCAGACAGCAGGCTGCAGATTTGTAACTACGTCAGGTTTTTGGGTGCTATATTGCCTAATAGTGTGAATCAAAATGAATGTCATGCAACGGGTTGCAGCCGTCAAATAACATAATTATACAATAAATAATGAATACATTACCTTGTAGCATTTATGTTTTGTTCTGAACATTTAGCCATCGTAATAATAACAATTTTACATCTTTGCTGAATAGGAAGGAAAAGGGAATAAATAAAAAGGAAAGTGTTCAGAAAATCATTTTATTTCTAAGCCATAAAAATACAGCATTATAGTAGCCAGTAAAATACAGTAAATGATACTTTTTGGCGGCATATGTAAGGCACGCAGAGACAGGTGGGGCTGGCTCAGCCCTTGATGCCTGGCCGGTGGGGCAGGTGGGGCTCGGGGCGAGTGGCGCGCACGGCCTCCACCCAGTTGGCGACCTGGCCGGGGCAGGCGGCGGAGGTGCAAAAGGAGATCTCGGCGTCTCCCCGCTTGAGGGCGCCGCACTGGCAGCTGGATTCCGCTACCACCGTCGTCACCTTCCGGTCGTCGAGTGCCCAGCGCAGGGACGCCAGCGAACTCAGCCGTTGCTTCTCGCCCAGCTTCACGACCCGCTTCTGCTTGCCGTCGCCCAACCAGCTGCGCGCCGCCGCCTCGCTCAGCTCCGTGATGTTGTTATTCTCTACCGTGAACAGCTCCACCTGCGGCCACGATGCGTCGTACACTGGCAGCGCCGTCAACTGGTTGCCCTCCAGCTCGAGCCACCCTACTCTCTGCAGCCCGCTCAGATCGCTACCGCTCAGCGACTTCAAGCGGTTCCACCACAGGCTAATGACCTTGATGGACTTTACGTTGCGGAATAGTCCGGCCGGGAGGGTTGTGAACTGGTTGGTGCCCATAAAGAGTAAGTCCAGGGAGCTCAAGTCAGCCAACAAATCGTTTGGAAGGCTCGTGAAGTTGTTTCCGCTCAGGTAGATGCGTTTCAAAGAGCGGAGGCCGGAAAATAGTTGTGAAGGAAGACTTTCCAAATGGTTCGCCCACAATACAATGTCTTCGAGATTCTGCAGACCAGAGAATATTCCCTGCGGGAGGTTTCTAAGGCTGTTTTGAGCTAGACTCAAACTCTTCAGTTTGTTTAATTGTGTGAAGATGCCTTGTGGTAAGGAAGTGAGTTTATTGTTGGTTAACCCAATGACTTCAGCTTCTTTCAACCCGTTGAAGACGTCGACCTGGAGAGAAGAGAACTGATTGTCATCCAAATAAAGCTCCTTCAGATGTTGGAGATGCGAGAAAATGAGCGAGGGCAGCGTGGTCAGGCGGTTTCGTGAAAGTGTGAGGATCTCGAGCTCTTTGAGTCCGTCGAAGGCGCCTTGCTCCACGCTCGAGAGCCCCGCAGAATCCAGCGAGAGCCGCTTGAGCTTCTGAAGGCCAGAGAGGGCGCCGCGCGGGAGCGAGACGAGCTCGTTGTATGACAGTTTGAGGACTTCGAGCTTCTGGCAGTTACTGAGGGGACCCTCCAGGTTGCGCAGTCTGTTGTCACTGACATCGAGTCTTCGCAGGTTGCAGGGCGACGGAAGAAAGTCCAGCGACGTCAGGCGGTTCTCTTTCAGAACGAGCGTCTCGAGCGCGGATAGCGAGCGCAGCTCGTCGCTCGAATGGTCGATCTGGTTGAAGGACAGATCGAGCGTGTGCGTCTTCGCGTTGAGCGGCGGGGCGCGCGGGAGCGCGGTCAGCTGGTTGCGAGACAGGTTGACGCTGACAATGTACGGTGGCCAGATGGGGGGCATCTCCTTGAAGCGGTTGTTCGACAGGTTGATGGCGCTGATTAGCCCGCTGCACAGATCGCTGGAGTAGAGCGTGCTTCGGCCTCGGTTGGAACAGTCGAGCGTGCGATTGACGATGCCCAAGCATGTGCACGCCTTACTGGAGTCGGTCGTGTACGGGACCGGCTTCGGTCGCAGGTCGGGCACCACAAACGGCCGGTAGCCCGTCTTGGTGGACTGCGCGACGGCCACCGTCACGCACAATGCGGCCACGCACGCGGCCAAGGCGCTCGCACAGACGCGCATCGCGGCTGAGAAGGTGGGCGGTGTGTGAGGAGCCTCTGCGTGTAGCGCTTTTATGGCGGTTGGGGAGGAGCATTGCGGCTGTGACTGGAAGGAAGCGGTGTAATCCCTGTACATCAATTGTAGGAAACGCATTGTGCAGTTTCCATTAATTGTGGGAAACGTGTTGTGTCATGTACACGCGTCTTTGCGGTTGAAACTTGGTAATGAATTACACCATGTACCAAAAAGAAACAAACGTTTTGCTTGTTTGAGTGAGTTTTATGCTTGTTTTGATTGAATTAGATCACAACTGAACTACACTGAATATTTCTACTTTCATATATTCGTTTCTTTGCTTTTTATGCCCAATTATATGAAATTAATTGGTTAACATCATATTAGATAAGAACACTATTCACGAGATGAATGAACAGTTCAACTGTATGTTACCGCTTTTAGATTCATACAATTGATTAAGAATAGCATCTTTCCATTGTTGTTAGCGTCATACAGGCTTATTATTACGTGTGTGGCATCTTCCTGGGATCTAGAGCAGTAAAGCATAGAATAAAGGATGTTAACATCAACTGCTTTGCATACAGTTCATATTTTCTTATGGCCGTGGGAGATCAAGCTGGGTGCCACGTGGTATATTTCGATGTTGAAGATCCACTGTAGAGGCCTGATATAGAGGAGAAAACTGAAAAATTAAATTCGGTGTACCTAGAATTTGGCGAGGACCAACAGATCAGCTCTTCAACTTTTATTTCTGTGCTACTGACTTGTCTCCTAATAAGAGGTTCAAGAAAACCAATATTGTTACATATTCGGACTTGCAATCATCTCTTAGGCCAATTCCACACGGTGAGAAGCTTCCTGTTCCTCCTCTTCTAGTTATGAAAGGGTGTGAAGATAGCAGTGGTGAATCAAATACGAACAGGAAGAGGACTTCTCAATTATGAAGTAGCTGCATCTCACTACTTCACACAAATGAGTTAAATGACTTGATCAGGGATCTAGAACTTACAAAATCCAAAGCATAAATGTTGACATCGAGACTAAAGCAGTGGAACCTGTTGAGTAAGGGTTGCAAAATATCCAGCCAGAGAAAACGCCATGAAACTTTCTCACAATAGAAAATTACTTCATGATGACACACCAGCAAGCTTCTACCAGTTCAATGAAAGGCTTGAAAGAGTTTCAGAGATGTTGTGAACAGTTTCCTAGATATTCACAGAGTGGACAATTACAGGGATGTGGTAGGTCTTTTGAATAACTGCAAATCAATGGGGTGAAGAATATCACTAAAGTTGCATGTATTCCACTCGTATCTGGAGGTTTTCAAATCTCATATGAGCACATATTCAGAGGAACAGGGCGAAAGGTTTCATCATGGCTTAAAATTGTTTGAAAGAAGGTACCAGAGACAGTATAATAAAGCAAAATCTAGATGATTATATCTGGGTCTGATCAGAGAGAGTGATATAATGTACAAATAGAAATGTTGGAAGACAACTAATTTTTTTAATTACTCTACAAGTTCATGACCAATCACAGAGAAGCTTACAAACCAAGTATTGGCACTTCATTAATCATTGAGAATTTTTATAGCAAATGTTTCGTTCGATTGTGTACATTAAAATTGCATTTAGTATTATATTATGTTTGTCAGTTTTAATTTCTTTTATTATTAGTAATTTTAACGTTAATATTATTTTAAATAAATTGAATCGTAATTTCCCTTTGATCCTATTTGATTAGTGCAGTTGTAGTTATTGAAGAGAACATTTGACTAAGGTTAAGATCTGAACATAAGTTTGGGTTACATGTTGCTGTCGTGTGGTTCTCCTTTAAAAAAAGTGTAGTTTACAATGTCTAGTGAATCAAAGGTGGACTTGACACTTCCAGAAATAAGAGAAAAAATGAAAATGTGGACGTCGGAATTATTGCTGCAACTTGTGTACTCCCTCACAGGCGATCTGATAAAGCAAAGCCACCTGCGGTGGGGAGGGAGCTGACTCCTAGGTGACCTTGGCTGAATCCTGCATGTCAATTGCCACGAAACGATTCAATGTAAAAGTTACCATTAGTCGTACAAAACGTACCGTATGGAACTCGATGTAAAAGGTATTAATAGACTCGTGTGATATTTGCAATACGAGCGAAGAACGAGAGAGTATCATAATATCACACTCGTGTATTAATACCCATCATTACATCATCGATTCATAATGTACTATTTAAGAGTATTTCATTAATAATTTTTGTTGGTGTTTTAGGTCATCAGAATCGGCTCCCTAATAATATCTACAATGACATACAATGCAAATATGAATTATCTTTTTGATTTTGAAAAAAGGGTGTTGAATCATCCCCGTTGGTAATGCATGTAAAAAATAGGCTGATATTCAGAGGGAGAACTGACTTGTAGTGCACTACGGGAATTGGCCGTGCAACTGTTTGAGAGATGGAGGAAGCAGGCGGAAGCGGTTCACCACTTCCACACGGAGAGCTTGCCGCTCCCTCTGTTTCGTTTGAAAAGATCGTCGCGATGCACCGAGACAGTTTTGCACACGCGCTTTCAGGCGTGGGGAATACACCAAGAATTCTATAAACCGTCAATTTCTAGTGTCACCTACAGGTGACACGTTTTTCAAATTTTTTTACAAACATTTTTTAATAATATTGACATTAAAATCATTTTATATGCTATTTATGCTAAGAAGAAGCCATGTGTTTTATTTGGTAACAGTGTCGATATTTGAACTGTCGTTAATTACTCAGTGGTTTGAATGGTTTGTTGGCTTCGGCGCATTTGCCCGCTCTGCCGTTTTGCTTTTCGGAAAAAAAACATGGAAAGGGGGTAAGTGTTAAAAGTTTATGAATATTACGCAATTTTTTAAATATCCAGGATACAATATGACGCAGTTCTGGAAGTATAATAGTAAAGAGCATGAATCGATATACATAGAAATTTCATATGTCACCTACAGGTGACACTGGGCATTATTTCAACACTGTATTCCTTCAGATGCTAAGGATTTCACCTTCTGTTTATTCAATAATAGGTTGACTTTGGATGAGATTGTTGAAGAATTAGATCGGGGGGAGGATCCTGGTGATAAAATTCTGTTTCCTCCTGAGGATGGTGATGTTACCGATATAGATAGTGGTGATGGACATGAGGCCGATTTTATCCATCTTCCTAGCCGAATGTTACTCTCGCGAGTGGAACTTCAAAACAGGTCTTCAAACAAAGAATGTGAAGCTGAGCTTGTTGCAAAGAAGAGAAAAAAGAGTATACAGTAAAGAAATGGTTGAACAGTGCATCAACATTTACGTCTTGTGGGAAAGGAGATTGTGAAGAAGAGGTTTTGAAAGATAGTAATAAGCGTTACTGAATGCTTTGAATTATTTTGTAGTGATGAAATTGCACAAATGATTTCCGATATGAGTAAATTGTACGCGCTGCAACGAAATCATAATTTAAATGTAACAATGGATAAAATCAGGGTATACATTGCAATATTGTTTCTTACCGGATATTTGACACTGCAATATACGAGAATGTTTTGGAAGAAAAAAAGGAACACCCACAATGAACTAGTTTCTAACAGTATGAAGCGGAACCGTTTCTGTGAAATAAAATACTTGCACTTGTGTGATAACAATTCATTACCTAATAATGATAACTTTGCTAAAGTACGTAAGTATTTTCAAATTCTCAATCATAATTTCGGTGCTAATTTTGAAAAAGCTAGTTCCACCCACATTTCTATTGATGAAACTATTGTGCCGTATTTTGGCGGACATGGCACCAAACCACACATACATGGCAAACCCTTTGATTTGGCTACAAGCTTTGGTCAACAGCCACTCGTCATGGATACCTTGCCAGCTGCAAACTTTAGCTAGGTGCCTCAGGACCACCATTGAAATTACAAACAAATTTTGGTTTAGGAGCTGCAGTAATTGTGGAACTACACTCCAGACTACCACAACGATTCGGGCCTTATAACTTATACTTTGACAATTATTTTACTGGTTTACCTTTACTGAAATATTAATGGGAGAATAATATTGGCGGGACGGGAACAGTAAGGGAAAACCGCCTTCAAATCTAGCCTCTCATGAACGCAAAGGACATGAAGAAAAAGCTTAGAGGCGAAATAAATTACATTGTTTCAAAAGACATTATTGTTGTGAGATGGAATGACAACAATGTAGTAACTTTTGCTTCCAACTGCCACAACTTGCAACTAGTTTCAAAAGTGGATCGAATTGCAGTACTAAACAAGAAACGAACAAAAATCCAAGTTGATTGTCCTTCATTAGCCAAAATGTACAATAAATATATGGGCGGAGTCAATCGATTTGACGAAAATGTAAAATGTCTTAGAATGGGGCTACGAGGGAAGAAATGGTGGTTCCCGTTGTTTGCTTTTGGATTAGATGCTTCTTGTCAAAATGCTTGGTTGATAAAAAGAATTGGAGGAAACTTTAGTTACTGTGATTTTCGCAGAGGAGTAACAGCATATCTTCAAAAATATGGGAAATCGCCAAGTAAAGACACCAATTGTGTAGTTCCATTACAAGCAAGAGTTTACAATGAATTGAGACTGGGTGGCAGTGCCAATGAACACGTAAAGAGAAATTGCTTTCAGCGTCGGTCACGAACGCACTCGAAAGATATGTTTGAAGTGTAATGTCGGATTGCATATAAAATGTTGGTACCACTTCCACAATAAGTAATACAAAGTTGTATTTATTTTTTTATAAAATAAAGCGCATAAAATGCAAGTAGAATTTAGCACCGTTTGCAAGAAACGTCGACTTTTTCATACAGTGTACTGCACCAGAACGTATAACACCCAGTCACCTACAGGTGACACCCCATTTCCCAAAATCCAACCAATAGAATGTTATTTTTTATTTGTAGGTGTTACAAGCAAATGTAATAAACACTCTTACGTAATTTTTGTTCAATTTTCATTACTCATTTTACCATGGGGTCAATCCATTTTAAGTGGTCCAAAATTTAAGAAATTGGTCGCTCGACCACCTCGAAAAAATTTCATATTATGTACATACATTTCCTCATGTTTTGGCTGTTCAAAACCATCTTTAACTTTTTTTCATTGTACCTGGTTTACAAATGGCGGCCATTTTTGTTTCGCGCCGTGCGCCATTTTTCGCGTTCGCAGACATTTACTCTTTCCTAAATTGCTCAGCTCTCGGTTGTTCTGGCATTCTAAAATAAAAAGCATTCGATTCAGCATACTCTGGCCTGCAAATCAATATATTATTTACCTATTTTCTATGTTTTTATTTGGGAAATATTTGCAACCAAATCTATGGAACGCGAATGAACGAAATTCGATTTTCAGAGAGTAATTTTTCAAAGAAGTAATAGAATTTAAGCCTTAATTTTTTCTGTGCTTTTACACACAACAGTATAGTTACTTTTTGTAAAATATCATTGGTGTATAACGTACCCCTTGAAAATTACATCCTCTTGAAAATTGGAATTTTGGATTTTTTCCCGATTTTGAACTGTAATATCTCTGTTGGGGGACCAGATAAAAATCTGAAAATTGCACACATACTAGACCGCTATCCTACCAAACTTCAGTAAAAATTATAACTTTTAGATTTAACTCGAAGCATTTTTTAAAAAATTGAAAACTTACGAAAAAAAAGGCTTCATTGCCCCATTGAGGATACTTTGTGCCAAGTAGTATTCACATTATTTTAAAGCTATTTTAAACTGAAATCTACATTGACTTGAAATAATTAATTATACTTAATAATTAATATACATAAAAGTGGCCTAATATATAATTTTCAATATTACGTATACTTTACTTTAAAACACACTTACATTTAAAATTTAAATTATTCCTAATGGAAATGGAAAATATTGGAAGTAAGACGTGGATAAATTGGTATAATTGCACTCGAGGTAAATAAGAAAACTCGCTCGTATCGTTGCTCGTTTTATTGCACATATGACTCGTGAAATTATACCCCTTTTTATCAAACTCATTTTGTTAATTACAATATTTAATGCCATGTAGTATATGTTTTGTACATAAAAGTAATTTTTGCGTAATTTTCATTGAAGTAAGGGCAATATTAAAAATTTAAAAAAAATATTCAAACCTGGCTCCACGCGTTTTGTGGGAACAGTGCTAAATAAACCAAAACAGATGACGTAAACTTCATTTCTCGTTTATTTATACTTTCAAAAATTACAGAAACGTATTTTTTACATCTCTCTCACGACGCTAATAATTACATTTCAGGCTTTTGCATTTATTACAACATCTGTTTGTACAAGTACTTAAAATGTCTTCTGTAAAAAAGATTTTCGGAAACTTACAACGTTTGGAAAAAATGAACTCAAAATTGGGCATTTTCAGAAACGGTTAAACGCCATTTTCTCGAAAACATTTCATTGGCTTAGCTGATTCAGAGCCATATAATTTCACTGCAGTGACTCTGACCGGGAAATCTAAGAGGCTCTCGCGAAAAAACACTATCTTCGAAATCATAGCAATAAACCAAGTACATAACTGTTTTTATTAACTGCAAGGAAAGTCAAACATTTTTTAAAATGTAGTGTACGGAACAGCAAGTTTACTTATTTTTCTAATTTTTGTATTGACTGGAAAATGATCTTTCAATTTAAACGTCTAAGAAAAAGAAGTTTCAAAGACTATGGGTGTACAGGGAGGGAAGAATCAAGAAATATAATCAATTGATTATTTAAAATTTCTGAAAAGAGAAACCTTATTTATTATGTGAAACAGCAAAATTTTACTGTTTTTCATAGTTCATTCGAGAAGTTTTATGAAAACAAGTAGAAAATGAGACTAAATTTTATCAAGTTGAATTTTTAACATTTAGAGCATTTAAGAATTTCAAGACAGTGCTAATCAACGTTGTGCTAAAACGAACCATTTTACACTCTTTTTAAATTGCAAGGAAGAGGAAATAAATAAAAAGGAAAGAGATTAAAAAAGTATTTTATTGCTAAGCCATATAAATGCAAAAGAAGATACTTTTTGGGGGGAATTACTTAAAGCAAGACGACGGATGTGAGGCTGGCTTAGCCCTTAATTCATAGCATTGGTGGATAAATAACCATTTCTATTCGTAATCGGATTATATTCTATTTTATTCTAAATCGGATGGAAAGGGAAATAAATAAAAAGGAAAGAGTTGAGAAATGTATTTTATTGCAAAGCCTTAAAAATACAAAAGAAGATACTGTTTCGACGGGTTATTTAAAGCAAGCAGAGAGAGGTGGGGCCGGCTCAGCCCTTGATGGGTTTGGGCACGTATGGCTCGGGGCGAGTGGCGCGCACGGCCTCCACCCAGTTGGCGACCTGTCCGGGGCAGGAGGCGGAGGTGCAGAAGGAGATCTCGGCGTCTCCCCGCTTGAGGGCGCCGCACTGGCAGTTGGACGCCACCACCGTCGTCACGTTTTGATCGTCGAGTGCCCAGCGCAGGGACGCCAGCAAACTCAGCCGTTGCTTCTCGCCCAGCTTCACGACCCGCTTCTGCTTCCCATCGCCCAACCAGCTGCGCGCCGCCGCCTCACTCAGCTCCGTGATGTTGTTATTCTCTACCGTGAACATCTCCACCTGCGGCCACGATGCGTCGTACACTGGCAGCGCCGTCAACTGGTTGCCCACCAGCTCGAGCCACCCTACTCTCTGCAGCCCGCTCAGATCGCTACCGCTCAGTGACTTCAAGCGGTTCCACCATAGGCTAATGACCTTGATGGACTTTACGTTGCGAAATAGCCCGGCCGGGAGGGTTGTGAACTGGTTGGTGTCCATAAGAAGGATATCCAGGGAGCTCACGTCAGCCAACAAATCATTTGGAACGCTCGTGAAGTTGTTTTCGCTCAGGTAGATGTACTTCAAAGAGCGGAGGCCGGAAAATATTTGCAAAGGAAGACTTTCCAAATGATTGTTCCACAGTTCAATGTCTTCGAGATCGTGCAGACCAGAGAATATTCCCTGCGGGAGGTTTCTAAGGCTATTTTGAGCTAGACTCAAACTCTTCAGTTTGTTTAATTGAGTGAAGATGCCTTGTGGTAAGGACGTGAATTTATTTTTGGTTAACCGAATGACTTCAACTTCTTTCAACCCGCTGAAGACGTCGACCGAGAGATAAGAGAGCTGATTGTCATTCAAATGAAGCTCCTTCAGATGTTGGAGATGCGAGAAAATGAGCGAGGGCAGCGTGGTCAGGTGGTTTCGTGAAAGGGTGAGGATCTCGAGCTCTTTGAGGCCGTCGAAGGCGCCTTGCTCGACGCTCGAGAGCCCCACTGACGCAAGAGAGAGCCGCTTCAGCTTCTGAAGGCCAGAGAGCGCGCCGCGCGGGAGCGAGACGAGCTCGTTGTATGACAGTTCGAGGACTTCGAGCTTCTGGCAGTTACTGAGGGGGCCTTCCAGATTGCGCAGACTGTTGTGGCTGACGTCGAGTCGGCGCAGGTTGCAGGGTGAAGGCAGAAAGTCTAGCGACGTCAGGCGGTTCTCTTTCAGAACGAGCGTCTCGAGCGCCGACAGCGAGCGCAGTTCGTCGCTCGAGTGGTCGATCTGGTTGAAGGAGAGATCGAGCGTGTGCGTCTTTGCGTTGAGCGGCGGGGCGCGCGGGAGCGCGGTCAGCTGGTTGCGAGACAGGTTGACGCTGACAATGTACGGTGGCCAGATAGGGGGCATCTCCTCGAAGCCGTTGTTTGACAGGTTGATGAGGGTGATTTGTCCGCTGCACAGATCGCTGGAGTGGAGCGTGCTTCGGCCTCGGCTGGAACAGTCCAGGGTGCGATTGACGATGCCCAAGCATGTGCACGCCTTACCGGAGTCGGCCGGGTGCGGCAGCGGCTGCGGTCGCGGGTCGGCCACCAGAAGCGGCCGGTAGCGCGTCTTGGTGTTCTGTGCGACGGCCGCCGCCACGCACAACGCGGCCACGCCCACGACCAAGGCGCTCGCACAGACACGCATCGCGGATGAGAAGGTGGGCCGTGTGTGAGGAGCCGCTGCGTGTTGCTCTTTTATGGCGGCCGGGGAGGTGCGCTGTTGTCGCAGCTGCAGGGAAGCGGCGTAATCCCTGTGCATCAATTGTAGGAAACGTATTGTGCAGTTTCCTTTATCTGTCGGAAACGTGTTTAGTCATGTACACGCGGTTTTGCGGTTGAAACGTGGTAATGAATCATAATTTTTTCTTAGAAATCTGTCCGTGATAGTAAAAGTAAATTAAATTTCACGCCAAATGATTTACGGATTAATGATTTTGATCGGTCTTTTCAGTATTTTATCGATGTCTCAAAAATATTAAGAACCCCTTTTTTCTTTTATTCCTGTTGAGGTTTGTTTATATATGTTCCTATATCGGTTTTATTCTTTGACGTAAATGTGAGTATATAAATATTATATAAAGGTTATTATATAATATATAAATATATTATATAAAGGTCATTATATAAATATTAACATTTAACATGGTAGAAAACCATAATAATAGTTTATGCAATTAGTTAATAATATTAAGCTTTCTACTTTCCTGTATACTGTACGTACGTTCTGGCTGCACTATGTGTTAGGAGATTTTTTTCTTAAATTAGCAACTGGATATATCCACTTTTGCGTTATCAGTGCCCTATAATAAGAGTTTTTGTGCCGAAAATCCGCCATTTTTTCGCTCAGCAAGACATAATATTCTCTCCTTAAGACGTTCCTTCTTAAGCGCGAGATATTAACAATTAAGTATAATTATGGAGACATTTATGCATTAATCTCATGATCGTGCATGCAATGCTTTTCTTCCTATCACTTGCTTTATTTTGTTAGAATTGACAATGAACGCGAAGTCGTGATATAAGTGCTATAATTGTTTCTTGCATAAATGTAATATAAATATATACGTTCGTGCAACACTTTTCACGGGCTAGGTGAGATTAAAACATTCTAATTCTTTTAATTAATTTAGATATTATTATTTATTAGCTCTCTCAACAATGTTGGACATGACATAATACATCGGAATTATGATTCATGACGTATTATATAACAGTCAGAAAACTAATGAAATTAAATTTACATATAAGAGCACAGGTCCACTTAAATTTGAATAATATAGAACACAAGTCAAATTAAATTATTATTATTATTATTATTATTAGCCTATACAATCCCATGAAGGGCTAAGGCCTCCTGATTTGTCTGGGAAGATTTGTGCTGTCAGCTACTTGTGGCTTTGTACATAGCTAGTTCGCTGTCTGGTGATACTTGTCGTTATGTTCAACTTTATTTGGTAACTGACTTAGTTCACTATTCTGACAACACATGTTATTGACAATTTTCATTTGTATAGCTACTTTCACTGATTGGACATTGATAACTATAGTTATGCGTTTTGTTTCGTATTCACACTTCGTATTCACACTTTTTGCCTTCCAGGGTGTTGCCAGACAATTCTTGGTTCTCATATTGTTTCAGGTTGTATTCTTGGATTTTTTCGTGTATCTGGTTTATGGTTTGTAGGTGGTCCATTGTACGGTATCCTTTCCTGAATGAAGCTTGCTCTGGTGACAATTGTTCGTCTAGTAATTTAGTTATTCTTCTATTTATTATTTTTGAAAACACTTTGTACAGATGTGACATCAAGCTTACTGGTCTATAATTACTGAGTTGGTTCCTTGAGCCTTTTTTGTGTATGAGGGTTATTGTACTTTTCGACCCTTGGTCTGGAATTTTGTCAGTCGTATTTTCTTGAATACGTCGGTGCCGAGGTCCAAGAGATCATTTTTGATTCCGTCTTCACCAGGGGATTTGCCTAATCTTAGATTTGTAATTGCTGTTCTCACTTCATTAATAATGATTTCAGATACATCGTCGTTTGTGGTGGTGGTGTTTTCTTCTATTTAAAGTTGATTCTTACTATTGTAGAGCTCCCGATAGTATTAGGTGTCAGTTTCGTTAATTGACGTTCTTGATGTGAGTTTTTGCCCTGTCGGTTGTGGACTCCTTGAATTAGATATTTGTTTGTAAATATTTCTTTCTTTGCCTTCTTTACTGACTTAGATTCTCTTATTGTTTGTTTGATTTTGTCAGAGTTGTGTTGTCTCATGTCTCTTTGGAAAAAATAGATTTGCAATTGAAACCAATATTTTTTGTACTAAGCAACAAATAACAATTTAATAAGTAGTCATTGGCGAGAAAAATCAATTTCTTTAATGAAATAATTGGTCTACTAGCGACGTCTAATGAAGTCACAAACGCTCCTAGGAAGTCAATAGTGACCTCTTTATTAATGTTTTCTCTAACTGTTTACTTCCATGGATTTATATGCAAGATATAGTGGATGGATTTTGTTTTGTTAATAAGTTAATTTTGAACAAAGTTTTCAAACTGGCAATTGTTTCTTAGTTGTATCTATGAACGCCTCTTTGATGCATGTTCTTGAAATCTCAAATCTTACTTCCACAAACTGAAATGGCTTAATGCATTGATGCATTTCAATGGTTATTGCATGATTAAATGATACGCAAATAGGAGTTTTCTTTTTACTTGATAATTATATTACTATTATCTGCTAAAATCAATCTCCAAAAGTTGAAAAAAATCCAAAAAAAAATTATAAATTGTTGATCATATTTGTAAATGCAGTACATACTCATTGTTATATTTGTTAAATAATTCTAGGTAATCTTGATGTCACCGTTTTTGTTGATTGTGAGCAAGGACATTTCACATTTATTTAACTGTCTTGGAATCAAGTAGAGTGCAACCATATGTCATCTGTTGTTTCTTAAAATACTTATCCCCTTATTACTTTCCCGTACACGTACGTATATACGGATTAATACACGTAGTATAGGGAAAGTTATGTAATGCTGTGGACAATCGATTTGGAGATTTCAACGGAAATACACGTTTTGGGGGCCCCTGATACCAAAAACGGGGTTCTTTTCAAAACGTCCGTCCGTCCGTCCGTCCATCCGTCCGTCCGTCCATCCGTCCGTCCATCCGTCCGTCCGTCCGTCCATCCGTCCGTCCGTCCGTCCATCCGTCCGTTCGTTTGTCTGTCCGTCTGTTTGTCCGTCTGTGAACAACACTAGCGCCTAAACATACGTACGATTTCCTCCAAAATGAATATTCCGCGGTCGATCTGGTTCCACTCAAGGCGCCGCGATTGTGAAAATCATTCTTCAAAATTTGGGGGTACTTTACACGAACCCCTGGGACATTTTCTCAAAAATGGCTTCAAATATTTTATTTAAATTTCCTGTAAGGGTTGAGTAAAATACACTCATAGAGGTGGCATAGATCCGATTTTCACGGTTAACTCTAAATTTTTGAAAATTGCAAAATTTTGAATTTTTTCGGCGTCTTCCTACAACTACACAATTGAAGAGAGATTTTTTCCTTCATACGAAATTTTTTCTCCAAACCGTGTCCTTCCATTAAGGTTATGTACATTGTTTAGAAAATTTTAGTAGTTTTCGCGCAATATTGCGTGCAATATATGCAATTTCAAAAAATTACAAAAACACGATTTTCGCAGAAAACGGCTTCATGTTTTCTTTAAACTTTCGATAGAGATAGTGCTAAATGTGCTCTATGAAATCCAGTGGCGTATCCTGAGCTTTGGCTTAGAGTATGTAACTCGAGAAATGAGAAAATAATTTAAAACTTTAATTATAATTTAAATATTTTTCATTCACCAATACCATTTCTGTCACTTTGATCAATTAGAGCACAGAAAACTGATCCAGTAAAAGTAATAATAGCTCACGTACTTCATGTAGTTTACTGGTTGAAAGAAAAAGTTGAAGTTCACGACCTAGCAAAATATAAATGTGTGTCCTCATACTTTAATAATGAACACTATCAAACTCAATGATTTTCAAAATTGTCCATTTCATATGATTTCGAACCCAGTAGAATTGGCATAATTTATAAAATTGAAAACAATGATCTATAATAAAAATAGTATAATATAAAAGAGAAAATCAATCAATTTACAGACACGTAATGAACAACAGTTGACAGTTGTCCTTTGCTGCTTACATCAAGGGTTTCATCGAGTATGGCGGAGACAGAAGAGGCTTTAGAAATTTCATTTTTAATTTCATGGGGCATAACCGTGCTCACACTTGAAATCCAATGAATCTGAATTTCTTGGTGAGATTGCATGAAACACTGGAATTTTCATATCATCCTTGTCAGTTTTATCATATTTCATTATTTCACTTATATATATATATATATATATATATATATATATATATATATATATATATATATATATGTATGTATTTGATGATCCCCTATTTTCATTATGGCTAGAAAGTACAAGCCCTTGTCTCCCAAAAAAGCATACAACTCGAATGAAGTGTGGCAGAATTTCCCTATTTTCCCTTATATCACCGTTGTGTTTATTTCCAATGTCTTTGGCTGTATTGCTCAACATAGCCTGTGTTGGCTGTTTAAATAAAATTCTATCCTCTCATATTTTTTCCAAATAATTATTACTGTTTCTCATGTGCTATAATTTGTCCACGGCCCAAAAATACGACTCCATAATTATGTGGGCACTTTGGATCGCGTGGTGCTCGCCATTCGAGGGCACAGGTGTGGATTGCACAGCCACATCCCCTTGTACATTCAACTAGCACAATCCCTAACCTAAATTGGCTACACATATATAGTTGCTAAATGCATTAAAATAAGGTAATGAAACTTAAATTAAACGACAATGTTCATTAATTAACATCGTTCTCTTACAAACACCGAAGAGAACAATGAAGTTTCGTAAAAGGACGGCTTTTTCGTAGGCACCACGGTATGCACCCTGGATGTAATGGGTTAGTGTGCATCTGATTCTCAGCGCAGGCTAGGCGGTATTTCAAACCGATTAGTTAATCATTGTGAAGAATCGAATTCTCAACAGCGCAATGTTTGAAATATAATGAAATATTTTGTAGTAGAAAAAGAAAATAACAAATTGAAAATTTACAATAATTTTAAAATAAAATAGCTGATATTGTCAGGGTATGTAACACATCATCCACATCCATGGACGCCACACCCCTGATGAAATCACATAATCGTCATATTGCTCTATTCTTTTTTTTGTTGAAAAATTACAAAAAATGTAATTTTTTTTACTTTTCTCTCCCGTCGGAAATATTTACATCAGTGGCGATTTGTTTACAACATTTTATTAACGAGTACATGTGCTTTAAATAATTTCAAGTAAAGTTTCTCGAGAACTCAATCGTGATCTGTGAAAACTAGCTCAAAATTCCGTCTTTTCAGAAACGCACAAATGCCATTTTCTCATAATTCGCTCCAAATTTTTTCTTCAAACTTTTGGAACGGATAGTGTTAATTGCACTCTTCAATATGACAAAAAGGTCAATTTGGGGTATTTTTTTGTTTTTTCAAAAATTACACAAATGTATTTTTTATGATCTCTCACACCTTTAACATGCACATTTCCAGCAATTTCTAAACGGTATGGCATTTGTGAGTTAATGTGCTTCAAATTACTTCTAATGAAGTTTTTCGAAATCACAAAAGATTCCTATGGAAAAGAGCTTCAATGTTGGCATTGGCAGTAGCGCGTGAACGCTATTAAAAACGGCTCCAATTTTCCAATTATTATTTCAAAGTTTTGGAACGGATAGTGCTAATTTCACTCTTTAATGTGACGTAAAGTTCATTTGGGGGATTTTTTTTGTTTTTTCAAAAATTGCACAAATGCACTTTTTTTTAAAAGATCTCTCACATCTTTAATATGCACGTTACCAGCAATTTGTGAACACTATTATATTTGTGAGTTAGTGCGCTTCAAATGAGTTCAAATGAAGTTTTTTGAAAACTCAAAAATAATCTGTGAAAATAAGCTTCAAATTTCGCATTTTTAGTAGCGCTTAAACGCCATTTTCTTAAGAACGGCTACGATTTTTAAAGGAAAATTGCCATGTAGGACGAGGTTTTTGTGTTCTTTAATATTTTAAAATTCATGTTGTCGTTCTACCATTAGGAACCTGAAAAATTAAGAAAATTTTAAAAACATGTAGTTTGGGCGGCGATAGATAGCAGCTGGCACGAGTATGTTGTAATTCCGAATGGCTAACCGAGACCGAAGGAAATAGAAAACTAATACGAGAAAGTCTGTGCCATTCTGTTGCACCACTAATTCGTGAGGAATTATGTCATCAGAATCCGCACCCTAATAATATTCACAATGACATACAATGCAAATATGAATTTTCTTTTTGATTTTGAACAAAGGGTGTTGAATCATCCCCGTTGGTAATGCATGTAAAAAATAGGCTGATGTTCAGAGGGAGAACTGACTTGTAGTGCACTACGGGAATTGGCCGTGCAACTGTTTGAGAGATGGAGGAAGCAGGCGGAAGCGGTTCACCACTTCCGCACGGAGTGCTCTCTTTCGTCTGAAAAGGTCGCCGCGATGAACCGAGACACGTTTTACATATGCACTTGCAGGCGTGGGGAATACACCAAGTCTTGTGTATTACTTCCTGTTATGGAGATAAATTTATTTTATTAATTGTACCACAGCTATCTTCCATTCGGTTGTTCGGAGTACTGCTGAATATGTTCACTTTCATGTGCAAAATACAGATTATACACAGAAGCAGATTAACATTTTTTCGTCCGTAGGTAGGCGAAAATTGCCGCCGATTTTTTTAAATAACCCAAGGGAAATATATAAAAGAATAATTTATGATAAACTAGTGGTGCTACAGGATTGCAGGGAATTTCTCGTTTTAGTTTTCTATTTCTTTGGGTCTGGAATAGCTATTCAGAATAGTCACATACTCTTGCCAGCTGCCAATTAATGCCACCACAACTACATTTTTTAGTTTTTCTTAATTTTTTCGATTTCCTAAAAGTAGAACGGAAATATTTTATTTAGAATATTAAAGAACACAAAAACCTCGTCCTAAGTGGCAATTTTCTTTTAAAATTTTTTAACCGTTATTAAGAAAATGGCGTTTAAGCGCTACTAAACTGGGAAATTTAAAGATCTTTTACAGAAAATTTTTGAGTTTTCATAAAATTTCATTTGAAGTCATTTGAAGCACTTACACTCACATACAAATAGCAGGTAATCTGCATATTAAAGATTTGAGAAATCTTTTAAAAAATACATTTATGTAATCTTTTTAAAACAAAAAAATACTTCAAATTCAAAAAAGGAAAACATTATTTATTATGTTAAGCAGCAAATTTTGCTATGTGATTCATAGTTCCTTCGGGTAAAAGTAAGAAATGAGACTAAATTGTATGAAGTTTTAATATTTGAGAAATTCCAGACTGTGCCAATCAACATTGTGATAAAACTAATCATTTTACACTGTTCGTAAATTCGAAGGAATGGGAAACAAATAGAAAGGAAACAGTTGAGAAAAGTATTTTATTGCTAAGCCATAAAAATACCAAATCAGACACTTTGGGGGGGGGGGAATTGCTTAAAGCAAGACGATGCTGGGTGGGGCTGGCTTAGCCCTTAATTCCTAGCCTTGGAGGTAAAAATAACCATTTCACATCTTAGCAGAATAGGAAGGAAAGGGAAATAAATAAAAAAAAGTGTTCAGAAAATCATTTTATTGCTAAGCCATAAAAATACAGTAGATTATACTCTTTGGCGGCTTATGTAAGGCAAGCAGAGGCAGGTGGAGCCGGCTCAGCCCTTGATGCCTTGCCGGTTGGTCACGTATGGCTCGGGGCGAGTGGCGCGCACGGCCTCCACCCAGTTGGCGACCTGGCCGGGGCAGGAGGCGGAGGTGCAGAAGGAGATCTCGGCGTCTCCCCGCTTGAGGGCGCCGCACTGGCAGCTGGACTCCGCCACCACCGTCGTCAACTTCTTGTCGTTCAGCGCCCAGCGCAGGGACGCCAGCGAGCGCAGCCGTTGCGTCTCGCTGGGCGGCACCCATTGGCTGTCGCTGAGACGCACCCGCCGCTTCTGCTTGCCCTCGCCCAACCAGCTGCGCGCCGCCGCCTCGCTCAGCTCTGATATTTTGTTGCCCTCGAGAATAGTTATCGCCACCTGCGGCCACGACGCGTCGTACAATGGCAGCGCGGTGAACTGATTGCCCACTAGGTCCAACCGCTGTATGCTCTGCAGCCCGCTCAGATCGCTGCCGCTGAGAGACTTCAGGCGGTTCAGCGACAGGTCCAAGAAGAAGATGGACTTTACGTTGCGGAACAACCCGGCCGGGATGGTTGTGAACAGGTTGCCGCCCAGACCCAGCGCCTCCAGGGAGCTCACGCCAGCCAGCAAATCGTTGGGAACGGTCGACAGTCTGTTTCCGCTCAGGAAGATGTACTGCAACGAGCGGAGGCCGGAAAATAGTTGCGAAGGAAGACTTTCCAAAATGTTCGCCTCCAATTTGATCTCTTCGAGATCCTGGAGACCAGAGAATATTCTCTGGGGGAGATTTCTGAGGCGATTTTCACGTAGATTCAACCGCTTTAGTTTGTTCAATTGAGCGAAAATACCTTGTGGTAAGGTACTCAGTTTATTTTTGTTTAAGTCAATGACTTCAACTTCTTTCAACCCTTTGAAGACGTCGGCCGGGAGAGAAGAGAGCTGATTGTTATCCAAATGAAGCTTCTGCAAATCTTGAAGTTGCGCGAAAATGAGCGACGGTAGCGTGGCGAGCCGGTTGGCTGAAAGGGAGAGGAACTCGAGCTCTTTGAGGCCGTCGAATGCGCCTTGGCCGACGCTCGAGAGCCCCGCGGTGGCCAGCGAGAGCCGCTTCAGCTTGCGGAGGCCCGCGAGAACGCCGCGCGGGAGCGAGACGAGCTGGTTGTCCGTCAGTTCGAGGACTTCGAGCTTCTGGCAGCTGCCGAGCGGGCCCTCCAGGTTGCGCAGTCTGTTGGCGCTGACATCGAGTCGGCGGAGGTTGCAGGGCGACGGCAGGAAACCCAGAGACGTGAGGCGGTTGCCTTTCAGAACGAGCGTCTCGAGCGCGGAGAGCGAGCGCAGCTCGTCGCTCGAGTAGCCGATCTGGTTGAAGGAGAGATCGAGCGTGTGCGTCTTCGCGTTGAGCGGCGGCGCGCGCGGGAGCGCGTTGAGCTGGTTGCGAGACAGGTTGACGCTGACGATGTCCGGTGCCCAGGTGAGGGGCATCTCCTTGAAGCGGTTGTTGGACAGGTTGATGGCGGTGAGTTTCCCGCTGCACAGTTCGCTGGAGGAGAGCGTGCTGCGTCCGCGGCTGGAGCAGTCGAGCGTGCGTATGAAAATTTCCGTGCAGGAGCACGCCTTGCCCGAGTCCGTCGGCTGCGGAAGCGGCGTAGGACGCCGGTCGGGCGCCACGGGCGGCCGGTAGCCCGTCTTGATGGACTGCGCGACGGCCGCCGCCACGCACAACGCGGCCACGCACGCGGCCAAGGCGTTCGCACACACACGCATCGCGGCTGGGAAGGTGGGCGATGTGTGAGGAGCCCCAGCGGGTGCGCTTATATGGCGGCCGGGGACGTGGATATGCCCGTGGCAGGATGGAGGCGGCGGGAATCCCGGTTCACGCGGTACAGCTTTCGGCGATAGCGCGGCTTTGCGGTTGAGAGTAGTACAGAAATGTCACTTTTTTTAGAGATCTGAGTGAAGTAAGTAAAATAAATTTAATAATTCTTCATACGGTTTACATTTTAATCATCATTTTTCATCGGTTATTTCGGTTATATATATTATTGGATAGCCGATATTCTATAAACTTCTTGAAATTTAAAAAAGCAGTTTCTGTTAAATTGCTTCATTCTTCAATGTAAATTGCGTGTATTACATACCGCAGTATCAGTATATAAATATCGAATATTAACTTTCTAGAGAATATTATTAAAAGCTTTAAACGAAGTGTTTTCAAACTTGTTTTGTTACTGCTGCTTTGTGCAAATATTTTTAAATGCATTGATCGAACTGTTACGAAAGTGAAATTAAAAAAGTTGTGTGGCATTAAATGTCGTCGGGCAACGTTTTGCGGCACGTGCGTGTAGATGATTGGCACGGCCAGAGTTCGTCGTTAGATATTGAAATGTACCAATGTCTCGTCATAGACTATTACGAGATCGCTGATATCATTCACCTTAGGACGGTTATAATCGTGACCCGTTCCGAATTTATAGTAAAATTTTGGGCGCCAGGAACAGGTTACGTTAATTAAAACCAATGCTTCCACAGCTAATTTTAACAAATGGATAAATGTCCGTCTAGCTGGGTCAATGGGTCCCGTTATGGATAATCGCTATCGCCTAGATAGCCGATTACTTGATCTGCCAACTATACAGTATGGCGAGGAATCTGAAAGGGAATAATTATCTATCTCTAACTACTTAACAATTGTGATGGACAAATGAAAATCATTTCATTTCCAAAAGAGAAATTTAACGATTTATTTACTTCTATTGACAATTGTTTTGTCTTTAGATCATGACCTCGTTTTAAAATAATACCTTTGTACTGCAGTACTGATCTAACGTCTTGATTCACGACGCCCCGCAGTATCTTCCCACTTGAATGCAGATGAACCCAAGTCCATCTTCTTTCTTCTGATCTTGCGACACTGCCGACGAATCCAGCCCTCACTACCTAGAATACCTATTGGTTCTTACGTGATATTTAGTGTTCCTAGTCCTCTCCAACTAGTAGTAAAACATTAAAGTCCAACACCGCAATATAAGAGAAACTTTTAAAGTCCTCATCGAATTTACCTCTGCCCATCAACTTTCAGAGTCCGAAAAACTATTGTGTCTTACGTCAAAACTTACAAGTCCTACTCCCCTGATGTTAATCTCGCGAGCGATCTGTACTACTCGACGATCTCTATCAGAATGTCCTTTTCTCCACCGTTTTTCCGCCCTCAACGCTTCGGTATCCGTCCTTCGTTCCTCTTTTTTAAAACAAAACGACAAAATTCGACAGTCTGTTCTCCCTTAGCCAATCCATTCATCTCTTATCAAACCGAGTAGCCACGCCCTCGATAGTCATTCCTTTTCAGACCAATCCCACATTATTTTATATGTCTTTCTAGCCAGCGCTCCCACCTATTCAAGGTCTGAATGTAGTTTATTGACCTTGCCAACCACTACGCCGGCGTTGCTAAGGCTGTATATTGCCATTTGCAGACCCTTTTACCCAACCCATTTACAGCCAATGTTATTGACAGAATATTTAATATTTTGGTATATCACAATATTGTAAATTGGTTTGATACTTTTGTAATCCAGAAGGCAGGTACTGATCAATGAGGGTTACCTGGAAAGATGTCGTAAAGACTTCTGTGCTTATTGTATATACTCAGGCACGATTTAAAACCCCAAGGTTTCGGCCTTGCAGAGTCTATGCTAACTTCGAGAGCCCCGAAATGCGGTAGTTTACCGACTTGTTTCGGTTTTTAATCTCGTATCCGCATGTATATAGGGAGTATTATACATAGTGTTTGTTTTTTTCAAAAGTCCGTCTATCTGCCTGTCCATGTCTAAACAACACTAGCGCCTAAAATACGTAGGGCATTTATTTTCAAAATGGATATTCCCCGGTCCATCTGGCTCGATTCAAAGCGCTGCGATTTTTAAAATTCCGCAATTTCAGAAGTTAACAAACGCAATTTTCTCAAAAACGGCTAAAAAGTTTTTCTTAAAACATTTTTATGTTAAGTACTACATACACAGTTTAAGATGACATAAAATTAATGATATCTATTCTTTACGTTTTTCAATAATTACACCATTTGCACCTTATCCAGCAATTTATATACATTATTGCTTTTGTGAGTGAAAGTGCTTTATGTGACTCGTGTGAGTGAAAGTGCTATAATGATTTTCGAAAATTCAAATGACTTCGGTGAAGAAGACCTTTAAATTTCGCATTATCTGGTTGACTTTTTCATTTTGGTACCACATTCATTTGGAGTACCTAGGGACTTGCAGTCCGACATGGCGAACTGGCACAGTATATCGGTGGCACATTTCTTGTGACTTAACGGTATACATCGATTGCTTCCAGAAAATTCTATTCCTAGGCAATATTTAGCCTCACCCAAATGTTTAATTTCGAATGAATATCGTTGGAATATGTAATGTTTACCAATATAACTTGATCGACTAGAAATAACCAAGAAATCGTCTACTTGTGTAATGACTATTAAAGGATCGTGTCTACTTCCCTTGACATAGACGCACGAATCAGCGGAAGTAGCTTTTCGTTGACACGTTTGTGCCAGCAACGACCCACTTGCTTTAAACTAGAGTCCCTCGATACAGATACTAGCGCAACCGCCGCCATTTTATATCCTCTCACCCGATAGTCCCGCAAGACAGCATTTATAAGCTGAGGGGAAATTATAACAATTGGTGACGTTAGGAAGATTTCTTAAGATTGTCAATATTGATTTGAGATAGATTCGTGGTTCTCAACACTCAGAATATCCCACTGTTCTAATTCTCCTGACAACTGGATATAAAATGGCGGGATCGGTGGAACAATGGAATGCGCTACTCTCTGTATCTAGGGACTCTACTTTAAACCGTAGAGTACTTTCTTCATTGCAAACAGCTTTTATCTAACCATTTCAGAGTTATTCTTGCCTCTTGAAGTATGCCAGGCGATTCCTATCCATGGGTGACAATAAACTCCAGTATTTCTCGCTTATACTTCTCCATGTATACAAGTCCACCTATCGTACTATTGAGATAAGCTGTGGAAACGTCAAATTGCCTAATAAGCGCATTATCGTGGCTATAGCTAAACAAATGGAGCTAAGTTGTGCAACAGGTGCGTATGTCTCATTATAATCAATACCTGGTCTTTAGGAGAAACTTCGAGCTATGATTGTTGCCTTTCTTCTGGTGATTTTTCCGTGTTCATCGTATTTGTTTCTAAGAACTAAACGGCTTCGAATTGTTGTTATGTCACTGGGGCGCTTTGCTGGGGTCCAAGTTTGATGGAAATAAATTCCCCGGCTATTGCTGACATCCACTCCATCTTATCGGGGCGGAGACAGAAGAGGTTACTGGAAATTCCGCCATTGATGCTACAGAATCTTCACCTTCGTCGCGTACTTTACACTCGCCGTGCGTCCTGCGTAATTTATTAGGTCTTCGGCGCTTTACAGACTCGCGTGGTCTCCCTGGGCTCTGTCGTGAAGAATGCTCTTCGCTCGTGGTGTTACCAATGTTGTTTAAGTTCTCTTCTTCACTTCGATCCAGAGGCGTATCTACGGTATTACAGACATGGCATGTTCCATGGGCGCCACTCACGAGGAGCGCTATTAAGAGTATGAAGAGTTGAAGTAACTTGACGGAGACGCACATTCTGTGCTTGTCCTGGGCGCCTGAATATCTAGATACGCCTCTCCTTCGATCACTCAGTTGATCGCTCGCCAAACAAAGAGGCTGAATTGAGGTTTGAGTGATTATGCTGAAAGCCACGTCATTACCCTCATGGTCGGAAGTTGAGTCTTTGCATACTTGTACTTCGGGAAATGTATTAACCTTCCGGCGGGCGCGCGGCAACACTCCGAGCTGCCTTTGTGCTTTTCTTGTTCTAAAATGGAGTACGACTATTTGACATATCAGAGGGCTTCAGTACTCTCACTTCTCAACATCATATATATTTTTTCTGTAAAAAGGCTGATTTTGATGTCCCTCCTATTCGCCTCTCAGTGAACGGTTTTAAACAAATGAGGTACAAAAAAAGAGAAAAAAAATAGGAGGGGAGGAAATTATGTACTGAATAGATTGCAGCTTTCCTTTATTAATAAAAAGCTACGAAATTTGCGTTGTTTGAAATTCCCGGCTAGAATGGAAACGGGAAGATGGGTGCATTCACGTGCATCTTGGCTAATTGGGGGGAAGTGTTAAAGCAAGATGGCGGAGCTTTGAGAACAATTGCGTTGTGTTGTGAGATCCTGCTTGATCTCTAATTATTAATACCAATGAAATTGCAATTATTACTAATGTAAGAATTTAATGAGCTTTCTTGTATACTAGCTGAACCCTTGCGATTACATTGCGTGGAAGTAGAGTGTAGAAAAGTTACCACAAAAAGTAGTTCATTTCAAGATCTTTACACGTACGTGGATAACAAATACTAGTTTTATCGTATCGTATGTTTAACGTCATCACTGAAATTTTAATGTTAAGCTTGTACTGTATGTACATTTCGTTTGTTTGTTTTTAGATTACTAATCATAATTGGAGTACGGGACGTTTGTAAATTTTTATTTTAACTGAGAGGTAAAATTTATTGATGGACATGTTGGTTAATGATATTGATTTGATAATATTATTGATGAAACAGAGATGAGGTGTATGTCATTTTATTTTGTTGTAAGCTCAATTATTTGTATGATTGATGTTCTGTAAGTTGTTAGTTGATAGTACTTAGATGATAAGTTCTATCAGTGTTTGATTTATAGAATTTTCGGTGTCGGAACGCATCCCACAAATTACTATTAATTTAATATACATAGTTATAATACTTATATCATAATTTAGAAATCATCGTCTCCCACATTATTTCAGTAGTATACCTTTCCATTGCGGCTCTCACAAGTAACCAATCTTTATAAATAAGGTCTCTAAACAAAGAGAATTTCACGGAGACGTGACGAATTGCACTTTGGCTCTAAAAATACGAAGGACTTGTTTGAAACAACGCATCTAAATATTCTTGTCAAATGCAACCTGCAACATTTGCCAAAGTTTTTGTCAAATAACTCCTAAACAAAGCATTCTAGGGCCTCAAAGAAACGTTTTTCACACCATAATCTGCAAGATGAGACATTCTTGGACATTCAATTAAATTTTCGGTTCGGCGCTTCAGTACCACCAATGCCACCTAAATATTTCAGTCCTTGATGCTGGTAGCCATTTTTGTGACGACACGCTTAGTAGGCTTAGATTCCTCAATCTTCTATTTACTTTCTGTGTACACCGTGGTTTGTGCAGTCTGACGAGGTTTATTTGCATAATCATTAATTCAAGATTTGCTCTCCAGCAACAACTAGAAGTACTTATATATTTGCTTGAAGATTGTTTCTTGTGCGTGTAGTCAAACTATTCAATTAACGTTTTGCAGTGGTCTGTTGGTGCAGTACTTAATTGTGGAGGGATGTGGGAGTGCTGTGAAGAGTGAAGACTGTGTTTGTGTTTTACCTGCACCAATATTTTCGTTATCATTCGATGAAATGCTCAAGTCAGCGGGTTCAGACACGTAGCTTTCTCAAAAGTAAAAAGCTAAAGTTCTTGTGACTACTACAAAAAGCTAAAAACGAACTGAGAAAGAATATTGAATAATTACTTTAGATATCTTTAAGGAACTGTTGGGAATTGTTCCAAGAAAATTTTCCATGATTTTGAATAAATATTTATTGAAAATTTCTTTTAAACATCAATTGCATTGTTTTTATTTTTATTTTTTGTTGTGTTAGTAGATTGAAAGTTACCTTTATAGATTTTTAAACAAATAAACACGTTTTGTTAACTACTTTCCCACCTAGAATGGAAATAGAAGGATAGGGATGAGTGTGGGGTCTAACATGCGAGAGTTCTCGTACGGGTACACAGAGGTAGTAGGGAAAAACTTGTGCTACGGCACGACACAAAGAACAAACTTTTTAAAGTAGCTAAAGTAAAATAGCTTGAAATAAATGAAAAACAAAAACCAAAACGCACCGTCCAATAATACTACGTGAATTAATTAAAGAGCAACTAAATTTGAAATTATAGAAAGAATAGCGCAAGTCACTCGACAACTGCCAACGATCGCAGTCAACGATCGCTGCCAACAAACGCACGATTTAAATGTTGGCGGTATATGGAAATATGTACATCAACGCCAGCTGCAAACTCATATTGTAAATAATACTCCATTTGATATTATTTATTTATTTGTCAAAAAAACAGTAAAAACTGTATATGACGTGTGGGGAAAGAAATTTATCTGCGCACATTTTCTTGAGGGCCAGAATTTTATTTTTTAAAAAAACGAAAAAATGAATTTAGAAAATAATTATTTTAGAAAAATAAAGATATTTGAAAAATGTTTTTTCCCGAGTTATAGAAAATCAATTTCAACTGTAAATGAACTACAAGCAAAAGGAGTGCTCAACAAAACGTGCGCACAGTGAAGCTACATTTACGTCCAGAAGCAAAACAAGGGGCCATCTCAGCATTTGCTCAATGGATCAGGGAAACTGGACAAAAACCTGATCGAGATGGGGGTCATTGACCCGGAAGCTGAAGTACATTACTTGTTACAGGCGTATTAAATATTTTTTTAAATATATACAATGCAAACATAAACTAATTCATTATATATCTTTGTTTTGTTACATTAAACATTATTTTTCATTTTCACGATCAGTATAGTCTCTAATTGTATAGAAACAATTTTGCAGCAGAAAAGATTTTACTTTTAACTTAAATTTGTGTACCGCCTCTAATTGTTTTATGTCATCTGGCAATGCGTTGAAAAGTAACGTACATGTATTGTATGTTGATTTCTTGTACTGAGCTGTTGATACTGACACTTGATGCACGTGATTTCTACGGCGTGTGTTGTAATTTTAAATATCAATATTGCATGAAAATATGTTCCCTCGGTTAAGTAGGTCATTTTTGACAAATATTACAGATTCGTAAATAAATAGACAAGGCAATGGTAGGATTCCCAGCTCAATGAAAAGAGGCTTGCAGGAATCACGTGGAAGGCATTTTTTCATTATTCGAATAATTTTCTTTTGCAATCTGAAGGTCTGAATTCTACAGGACGAGCTTCCCCAGAATATTATGCCATATCTCAGGTGGGAATGCACATTTGCAAAATAAACGCAACGAGCTGCATGAAGGCTGACAGAATTGGAAAGAATTCTGAATGCATAGCATAATGAACTTAATTTAGTGTTTAATTCTGTTATATGTACATTCCATTTGAGGTTTGATTGAGTTGAAAGACCTAAAAATTTTGTTGCCTCAACATCAGCTAATTGCATATTGTTCATTTTCAATGGAACATGCGATTTCCGATTTGAGATGCAAAAATGCATTGAAACAGTTTTTGTTTCGTTAACAATTAATTTGTTATTATTAAACCAATTTGAAACTTCTGAAATTGTACTATTTACTGCTTCTTTTTTGCAAAGAACATTCGTGTCATCAGCAAACAGAACCATTCTTCCATTTTTAATAGACGAGGGCATATCGTTTACATATAACAGAAAGAGAATAGGACCTAAGATCGAACCTTGCGGGACCCCATGCACAATTGGCAAAGAATTGGAAATATAAGTATGTAATGTCCTTTCCTGCCAGTATGGTATTTCTACTCTTTGAGTCCGATTAAACTCAAGGTGTCGGTTTGTTACGATATTCAATATGCAGACGTCGTTTGTGCAATATTGAGCATATACCGAAGTTACGTCTAACCGTACTAAATTGTTTCTCATGGTAGCAAATGATATTTAGTTAATGATTTCACCCAAAGGTGAAAATATTAGTTTGATTATTTTTTGGCCGGAATTTATTTTCTTGAGGTTCGTAAGAACGCAGAAAATAATCAAATACTTTTTATTATACAAATAATTTTTCAATTTTCGCACCCCAACAAGCTGGCACCCTGACTCCAAAACCCGTCTGTACCTCATAACAAATCAAGGAAAGTTAAATAATATTTCAAAGAGTAGGTTGTACTTCCCCGATCCGATATTTTTGCACTACTTCACTTGTATTTCTCAAGAGTAAAAACCTTTGTGACTATCAAGGAAAGCGAAAAGCTAACTCTCAAGGAAGATTGAATAATTTCTTCAAATGTTGTTTTTAAAGAAGTGTGAATTGTTCCAAGGACATCTCTCTATAATGCTGAATAAACTTTTATTGAAAATTTGTTTCTAACATCAATTGCATCAATTGCTTTGTTATTTTTGTTTAATATTCCGTAGGTACATTAGAAGTTCCTCTCGTTAATGGAAAGGATAGACAAATAGATAGGGAAAGGGTGGGGTTTAACATGGGAGAGTTCTCGCACAGGTACACTAATAATACTGATTACTAGTAATGGTGGTAGAACTTGCTTCATGTGAATGAAATGGTTATAAAAGGAAATAGAAACTTAGGGTTTATTATGATATTTTATCGTTTTCAATTATAATTTCATTGCATCCGTAAAATGATACTGTTAAGTGCAGAATTATTAAATTTTGAGTTTAGGAAAGTTGGTCGAAATCGGTGTTGACAAGTGTTTTTCTTCGTGTTATTTGCTATTGAGGTACCGGAACAGTGTTGCCAGAGTTACGGCAGTCTCGATGCAGGTTTGTCAGCTTGGGCAGAATTCCGCTTTTTGGGCTCTGTCTCTCTCGTGGAACAAAAATTGATTTCGCGGAATATCGCCCAATGAGTGGAAATGCATCAAAACATGTGGGGTTTTGGGCGGGTTATCAGATTAGAGCGAAATTTTGAAAAAACAATTACAACGACGTTGATTGTGAGTTTAATTGTTTAGTATTTTCTTTATACCTGATATTTCATTAATAATTTGTTAGTCCGTTCAAATTTACTTTACGAAGTGAGTAATATTAGTTTTCAGACATCCAATATATACTTCGATTTTTCTTTCTTGGCACGGGGGTGTGTTGAACAATTGAATTGCGCCTAAAAACTGGGGCTGTGCGCATTAGGGATACGACATTGATGTCGATGATTTCAGTGTTTCTATAAAAAAACAATATTTTAAACATCTATTTGTTGATACCAAAATTTCAATGGCAGTATTTCTGTGTGTGCGTTCTTGCTGTGACCTTTATAAAGTGTTAATTAGCCATGAATATCATAGAGAAGAAAAATAGGAAAACGAGAATGGGGAAAGAGGTAGTTTATCATATAATCACTTGACACAATTGCATCGACATGGCAATCGACATGGCCGATTACCATCGCGTAGGTTAAGAAATCCGTTAGTGAACGATTTTGCCTCCAGAGACACTCGAGTCCAACCAAGATTTATGCATGCAAAATTATAAACATGTTCAAACGTTTGCAGGCAGAAAATGCTTGGAAAATACGAAACTTAATTATTGTTGTGGATAAGCAGTATTTTCTGTCCTTACTTTCCTACAACACTTACTGCTGTGCGATGTAATCGCACGGGTTCAGCTAGTTCTGAACAAAACGCGGGAATCTCCGTTTCTTTGCCTTCTCTCTTTCAGTCGTAAAGAAGATTTGAACATATATTCTGAATGAAGCACTCAGTGCTCTAACGCGCCCACTCGTGTAAAGTATTTTAAGTACTGCAAACAAACATTTTTCTTATTCAGATTGATCTTTTACATGTATTTTCGATCACTGTAAACAAAATCAATGATGTTGAAAGTTGTTTTTTGAGGATTTTTTACCTATTATTTGTCTTATTTTTGATTTTATTTGCTGAAGGATTGATGAAGAAATCAGACATCTTCTAGAGTTACTGGAAATGGTTTGATGAATGGCAATATTGATGTTTTTCTAAAATTTAAGGACAGTAACTGTTTCATATAATTAATGCGTCTAATAACAATTTTCTAGTTACTGTTTTCTTTGTTATATTTTGTTTTGTAAGGGTTTCTGAAACAATGTGTTACTTATTATTCTGTACCTAAAACTAGTCACATTTCTGTGATTTATTAAATGTATGCACATTAAAAATATAATGAATAGTTGAGTTTTTATTCTTCCTTCTTCATTTAAATAACAGAAGTTTTGAGAGTGCGAAAGGCTGTTTTCTTGAGGCAACATACTGTAGTGATACCGAATCCATTACGGCTGCGAGCCTGAGAACTGCTCCGTGTTGCGCGACAGAGGGGTCGACGGCGGCGCCAGGGTTCTGTCAGGCCACCCGATGGACCCGCCCCCTAACGATTCGTCGCTCCCAAGTGTCCCGCAGCCTGGGAGGTCTTCCCGTGCGCGTGGCCCGGCAGTACTTTTCCGCGGCGTTCCTCGCCCTCCCCATACTCCCTTGAGATTTTTGTTCCCCCCCAGTCATTAATTTCTGCCCCTATTTGACAGGAAATTGAAGCGAGAGAGAACGAGTGCGGGTTTCTCTCTCATTTCTCGGCCCCAAAAACTTCCGATGATTGGGCGGAATTATTCTACGACGCAATACCCTTTCGCCAATAGCCGTCGGACGTGGACAAAGCTCTAGAATGTTCTAGAACATTCTGAGGGAATTTGGTGGGGGAAGGGAGGCTCGAAGGACTTGGTGCAGGCGACACCACGGGGAGAAGGTGTGAGGCCACCACAGAGAAAGGGTGTGGGGCCGTCACAGGGAACGTGAGAGGCGGTCAGGGGGACGAGACGTTATAGTGGAGGCGCCCGGCGTCAGAGATAAAGTTTAGTTTCTTAGTTGGACTTATAAGAAAACGTTGAGTTTTCGAGAAGAATTTGTGCGCGGTTCTTAAATAAGTGTAGACCGCGGATTGTGAAAAGTTTTATTGCCATTCTAATAGTTCAGAGAAAATATCTGACCTGTGCTCGTGTTTGGAACATTATCGTGGAACTATTTGATCGTTCACGAACTTGCTACGAACTCTAAAGTACCGTGCGGTGAACCGAAAGTGATAAGGTTGTTCAGCTGAGCAGACATTATCTGAGCATTAGCGACAGTAAGTGAGCGGCGCTGTGTGTTGGGTCAACACTCCTGCGACCCCGCCTACTACCTGACTCGGCCCTGCGCGATCTTTTGTGCGGCGCCCCAAGACGTCCCACGCCACTCCTGCCAACCAGCTGGGGGATCGAGGTCGTTCAACTCTGGTTTGTTGTGCTCGCCGCTCCGCTGAGACGGTATTTTTTTTCGTTCTTTTGGCGCGCCCGTGGTCGAAAGGCATAAACAGTTTGGTGAACAATTTTTAATTACCTTTGACCGGGCGACGAAGAGAAGATTCCCGGCCGCGCTTGGCTGTCAAGAGGGAATCAGCGTAGAGGAAAATATTGTTCTTTTTTACTGTAGTAATTTTCACTTGTCAATTTATTTTATTATTTTATGTGTGCATGTCATATTTTGGAATTGGGAAAGGGGAGCATGCTCGCCGACATGAGTGGTAAAATCTTGCAATTCTTTTTTAAATAAAAGCCACCTATTTGTTAACATGAGTAAAAGTTTCTTATTTTACACCGGCCACCAACTTCCTCCATTTTCATCAATTTAGGCAAGCCTTTCTATCGACTGAGCGAGCCGGCTACCACGTCTACGGCGCCCAACCGACAGACGGGTAGTCGCAATAGAATGCACCTACGCGCCCGATTTTGTGAGTAAAATAGGGCTAATAGGATAGAAAGTCACGTTTGGAACTTTCTTTCCTACGGCTAATCATACCTAAAAATGTAACGTCACGTTGCAATATACATTTTCGCCACTCAAGAAAAGAAAAGAAAATAGTTTAAAGAAAATAAAAAATTGTCTATTACACAATTTTTCGCAAAAAAATTATGTTTTTCAAAAACTGAACATGACCTTATTTGAAGACCTGTTTTTTTATGAACACATTTCATGAAGTACAAAAATTGTATTTTCATAATTGTAGTTGTAGGAAGATGCCAAAAAGAATTGAATGTTTTCAATTTTCGAAAAATCAGAGTTTTCAACCAACATAAGGCCTACTCCATTCTGTTAAATGTCCTTCAGACTATCCAACAACACAATTAAGTCAAAGTTGTTAGCGGCATTTTTTGGAAAATTTTGAAAGTGCCCCAGGGGCGTCATGTAAAGTACCCTCCATAATTAAAATATCGGTTTCAAATTCAAGGGGCCGCGAGAATATTCAGATCAATAGAGGAAAATCAATTTTGGAGAAAATCGGCAGAACGGTTTAGTTGCTAGCGTTGTTCAGAGACGGACGGACGCAGGCTTTGCTTTCAATTGGTATTTCGGTATCAAGGATCCACAAAATAGGGATTCTGGCTGCACCACGTGTTAGGAGATTTTTTTCTTAATTTAGCAACTGGATTATTCACCTTTTCGTTACCAGGGCCCTGTAATAAGTTTTTCTGCCGAAAAGTCGCCGGTATTTCGCGCGGCATTACATAACTTTCCCTAAACTATATGAGCGTACGTATAGTACAGGGGAAAGTAATAAATAGGTAAACTAACTTGAACGAGAATGTCTGTGCAGTTCTGTAGCACAACTAGTTTCCATTTGTTTTATTGGATTGTTATGGAAGATGGTCGTTGACTTTGTTATTTGTATTATTTAGGGAATTAAATTTATTCTCAAAAGCTCAATAACCTATTCGTCGTAAACTTTGCAATAAACTGAGTATTTTAATTATATTTATTTCCTACAAGTATAGTATAATTATTTTTAAATATGGCATACGGAACTGACTAGTATACTTGATTTATTATTTTATTATTGACCGCAAAATGATCATTCAATTGGAAGTTGTTAGAAACATTTTGGAAGTTGATGGAGCTAGAGAGTCAGAAAAATAGAGAAATATTTAATGAATTATTGAAAAATTCCAATAAAAGAAATATTCTTTATGAAGTAAATAATCTAATTTTACAGAAGCTTCGTAGTTATTTTGGGAGTTGATTAAACAAAAAAGAAAAATACTGTAATATAAGTACTGTAAAAATACTAAACAACGGTAACAATAACCATTTATCGTCCTTGGTAAATCGGAAGGAAAGGGAAATAAATAAAAAGGAAAGAGTTGAAAAATGTATTTTATTGCTAAGCCATAAAAATACAAAAGAAGATACTGTTTTGACGGGTTATTTAAAGCAAGCAGAGAGAGGTGGGGCCGGCTCAGCCCTTGATGGGTTTGGGCACGTATGGGTCGGGGCGAGTGGCGCGCACGGCCTCCACCCAGTTGGCGACCTGGATAGGGCAGGAGGCGGAGGTGCAGAAGGAGATCTCGGCGTCTCCACGCTTGAGGGCGCCGCACTGGCAGCTGGACTCCGCCACCACCGTCGTCACCTTCCGGTCGTCGAGCGCCCAGCGCAGGGACGCGAGCGAATGCAGCCGTTGCTTCTCGCCCAGCTTCACGACCCGCTTGAGCTTCCCGTCGCCCAACCAGCTGCGCGCCGCCGCCTCGTTCAGCTCCGTGATGCTGTTTTCATCCAGATTCGTCAGCTCCACCCGGGGCCACCTTGTGTCGTACACCGGCAGTGAGGTGAACTCATTTGCCGTCAGGTCGAGCGAGCCTATATTCTGCAGCCCGCTCAGATCGTTGCCGCCGAGAGACTTAAGGCGGTTGAAGGACAGGTCCAACAACTTGATGGATTTTACGTCGCGGAACAGCCCGGCCGGGAGGGTCGTTATTTCGTTGCCAAACAACCCAAGCGTTTCCAGGGAGCTCATGCCAGCCAGCAAATCGTTGGGAACGGTCGAAAGGCTGTTTCCGCTGAGGGCGATGTACTTCAACGACCGGAGGCCGGAAAATAGTTGCGAAGGAAGACTTTGCAAAATGTTTGCCTCCAATTTGATCTCTTCGAGATCCTGGAGACCAGAGAATATTCTCTGGGGGAGATTTCTGAGGCGATTTTCACGTAGATTCAACCGCTTTAGTTTGTTCAATTGAGCGAAAATACCTTGTGGTAAGGTACTCAGTTTATTATTGTTTAAGTCAATGACTTCAACTTCTTTCAACCCGCTGAAGATGTCGACCGGAAGAGAAGAGAGCTGATTGTTATCCAAATGAAGCTTCTCCAAATCTTGAAGTTGCGCGAAAATGAGCGACGGTAGCGTGGCGAGCCGGTTGGCTGAAAGGGTGAGGAACTCGAGCTCTTTGAGGCCGTCGAAGGCGCCTTGCTCGACGCTCGAGAGCCCCGCTGACGCAAGCGAGAGCCGCCTCAGCTTCTGAAGGCCAGAGAGCGCGCCGCGCGGGAGCCGGACGAGCTGGTTGTCCGACAGTTCGAGGACGTCGAGCTTCTGGCAGCTGCCGAGCGGGCCCTCCAGGTTGCGCAGTCTGTTGGCGCTGACATCGAGTCTGCGGAGGTTGCAGGGCGACGGCAGGAAACCCAGCGACGTGAGGCGGTTCCCTTTCAGAACGAGCGTCTCGAGCGCGGATAGCGAGCGCAGCTCGTCGCTCGAGTAGCCGATCTGATTGAAGGAGAGATCGAGCGTGTGCGTCTTCGCGTTGAGAGGCGGCGCGCGCGGGAACGCGTTGAGCTGGTTGCGAGACACGTTGACGCTGACGATGTACTTTCCCCAGGTGCTGGGCAGCGCCACGAAACTGTTGTTGGATAGGTTGACGACGGTGGTAAAACCGCGGCACAAGTCCCTGGAGGAGAGAGTGCTGCGTCCGCGGCTGGAGCAGTCGAGCGTGCGTCTGATTAGTCCCGAGCAGGAGCACGCCTTGCCCGAGTCTGGTGGCTGCGGCAGCGGCGTAGGACGTGGTGACGGCAGCAGTATCGGCCGCCGGCCCGTCATGGTGAACTGCGCTGCGACCGCCGCCACGCACAACACGGCCACGCACGCGGCCAAGGCGCTCGCGCAGACACGCATCGCGGCTGGGAAGGTGGGCGGTGTGTGAGGAGCTGCTGCGTGTAGTGCTTTTATGGCGGCCAAGAAGGAGAGTTGCGACCGCGACTTGAGGGAAGCGGCGCAATCACGCTCTATCAATTGTCGGAAACGTGTTTTGCCATGTACACGCGCCTTTGCGGTTGAAACATGGAAAGAAGTTTTCAGATTTTCTTGAAAATACTTCATAGATAATAAAATAAATTAATTTACACACCTAATTTTTACCGTTTGATTATCCTTTTTGGTCGAATTATTTAGTATTTATTTGATGTATAAATTTATTGAATATTTGTGTCCCCGGATCAGCAAAATAACATGGTGCAACATCTGTTGTAAGAGGCAGGGACGAATTCGCGTGGCTCACATTTGCGTTGTTCTGGTTCAACATCTGACGGGACCGACACTTATGGCTATATGGGCTGGCTCTTTGCATTTATAACAAGTTACAACTTCGATCCCTTTGTATGTAATTCGATTCTTGTCGTTTCTGTACACTAAAGAATTTTTCTTTTGTAAATCTGTTGCCTTATTGTCCGTCGCTAAGGCGTTCTGCGATGCTTCTTCTTGATTGTTAGGCCTTCTGGCGTCATTTTTCTCTACTATCTTTATTCGAGGACGATTTGGTTTTGGTAGGTCGTCTCGCAACTCTATTGCAAACCGGAAATACTCGTAGCTTTTGGACAGGCTATGCAGCAATAATACCGATAGAAGGACCGATAATAATACCGAATAATACCGAATCGTCATTTACAATTACCGCCATGTCCCTTAATTTGTCGACGGTGTCAAAGAATCTTTATAAATGATCTCTTACGTCATATTCGTGCATTCGATAAAGAATGATTAGTTTGAGCAATGTTCTCTTTCGATCTGAACCAGACGATTGATATATATTTTCTAATTGTGTCAAGTTTATTCGCATTCTTACAGTCTTTAATTTGTTCAGTTCAAAAGACTGAATTGGATGTATAATATCAGATAAAGCTTAGCTCTTTTTTTCTTTTCATTCATATATTTCAGCAGCATACGTTCCATGGAATTTGGGTTTAGATCTCTTGATTCCTATGACTGCAAGTCTTGTAAATTACCAGCAAAGCTTTCATATGTATTCTCCATGTGTGATGATTGCCACTTCATAGCCTTTTGATGCGTTCAGCTCCTGAAGATATGCCAGCTTCTTGTATTATTCAGTATTTACAGTTTCTCGCATTTCGTAATCGTTGCCAACTCTTCCAATATCAGAACTGAAGTCTTTCATAATTCATACGTATCTTGGCCCGTAACCATTGTAGTGAATAGCAGTGGTGAATTATGAGAAATTAGTGATACTAAGGGAAATAATATAAAGGCTTTAATAATTTGAAAGGGTTAGAAAGCAGGGTCTCTTAGACACATACAAAACACAATAAACATTTTGTAGATCTCCATCCCAACAATGAATATGCAAAACCGGCGCACATTCGGTCGACGTGTAAGGTCTAAAAATCCGTCGAATATATACTCAACAAAATCTATTCTAAATTTTGTCTAATTGCCTTAAATTTGAAAAGGCGTAGGTGATTTCGTTTTACACAATAAGATGTAAGAATGACGATTAATGCGTGTTAAAACCGAGTAGTTTTTAAGAAAATAACAATATTATATTTAATTATTATATTTTTTCGTTCATTTTCATTTTCTTGCTAGTGGTATCAAGAATGCTAATTTGAAAAATGCCGCACTGATAACCGACAATAATGACAGCCGCCGTTGGTTTGCGTTAATATTAACTAATTGTATTATATACGGCTAGAATATGCGTTGCGTATTATTGGTACATTTATATAGAACGTGAGTACACTGAATTCAATGCAAGAAAGCTGTTTCCGATGAAACGTTTGAATGAAAAAAAATGTATTAATTTTTCACGCTTCGTTTTTTCACAATTTTTCAAATTGTACTTGATGTGTAAGACAAATTGTCATTTTATAATGTGTGCCAGGAAATCTTCTCAGCACTGTGCCTAATCACGGGCTCTTACTAATAATTGCATTGATATTCGTAGCAACCAGATCACTGGGAAACAAAGGAAAGAGGACATCACTTTCAGTATCTGTTATAATTGCGGGGAGCACCAAATTCACTTCTAAATTTTTTAGAAGTTACAATTCGTTCTTCGAACATAATTTCTATTCCTAGCAATCTCAATAGTCACTGGTTTTACAGCGGAGAGATTTCCTAGATAGCCATTAACAATATCGCGAGATAGTACGTGTTGATGGAACACCACTAGTTTAATTTACAAATGGGAATAATTCCATTAAAGTTTTCATCTAGGAATGATGTTCTTGGGGTACCGTCGTAGAGTTAAGCATTTACATTTTGGGGTTTTTCAAACATTTTAACATTTGTGAGTCCAATTTCTTTAAATAACTTTTTATAAAATTTCTCTAAAACTTGAATGTTATGGCTCAAAGGGCTTCAAAATGCATATATTTAGAAACGTTCTGAAGACATTTACTTAAAAACAGCAGTAAATTTTCAAATAAAAGTGTGCATATTGTACCATATTTTATTCTTCTATATTATTATTAAAATTATATTTCATGTACCTGAAATTTAGGATCAGAAAAGTTGCGAAATCTTGAAAATGAATGACAAAGGTGCCAATAGACGCCAGCTGAGAAGACGGATGGGGCAAATCCGAATAGATAGCACAGGTTCAATATAATCATGAGTATTCAAAAATGAATAAGTAAACTAACTAGAACGAGAATGTCTGTGCAGTTCTGTAGCAAAACTAGTTTTAATTTGGTTTGTTAGATTGTTATGGAAGATTGTCGTTGACTTTATTTTTATTGTTTAGGGAATTAAATTTATTCTCAAAAGCTCCCACCTCAATAACCTAATCGTCATAAACTTCGCAATAAACTGAGTACATTTATTATATTTATTTCCTATTACAGAAGGATGAATTTGTTTAAAATATAGCATATAGAACTGCCCAGTATACTTGATTTCTAATTTCACTATTAAACACAAAGGATCTTTCATTTGGAACTTGTTAGAAAACACATTTTGAAAGTTGATGGAGGTAGAGAGTGAGAAAAATCGAGAAATATGTAATTAATTATTGAAAAATTGTAATAAGAGAAACATTCGTTATGATATGAATCACATAATTTTACTGGAGCTTCCTAGTTATTTTGGGAGATTATTAAGAAAATACAGCCAAAAAACCTTACAAGTTGTTTTCGCTTAGAAGGACAATATCAATTTGGTGGTAATATTAACCATTTATCGTCCTCACCGAAACGGAAGGGAAGGGAAATAAATTAAAAGGAAAGTGTTCAGAAAATCATTTTATTGATAAGCCATAAAAATACAGTAGATGATACTCTTTGGCGGCTTATGTAAGGCAAACATCGGCAGGTGGGGCTGGCTCAGCCCTTGATGCCTGACCGGTGGGGCAGGTGGGGCACGGGGCGAGTGGCGCGCACGGTCTCCACCCAGTTGGCAACCTGGCCGGGGCAGGCGGCGGAGGTGCAGAAGGAGATCTCGGCGTCTCCCCGCTTGAGGGCGCCGCACTGGCAGCTAGACTCCGCCACCACCGTCGTTACCTTCTGGCCGTCCAGCGCCCAGCGCAGGGACGCGAGCGAGCGCAGCCGTTGCCTCTGGCCCAGCTTCACGACCCGCTTGTGCTTGCCCTCGTCCAACCAGCTGCGCGCCGCCGCCTCGCTCAACTCCCTGATATTATTGTCCTCTACAGACAACAGCTCCACCTGCGGCCACGATGCGTCGTACACCGGCAGTGCGGTCAGATTGTTGCCTCTCAGGTTGAGCGACTTAATGTTCTGCAGCCCGCTCAGTTCGCTGCCATTCAGCGACTTCAAGCGGTTCAGAGATAAATCCAACGACGTAATGGATTTTAGGTCGCGGAACAGACCGGCTGGGAGTGTCGTTATCTCGTTGCCATACAGCCTCAGCGCCTCCAGGGAGCTCACCCCAGCTAGAAGATCGTTGGGAACGGTCGAGAGTTTGTTTCCGTTTAGATTGATGTTCTTCAAAGAGCGGAGTCCGGAAAATAGTTGGGAGGGAAGACTTTCCAAAAGATTCGAGTCCAAATCTATGCTTTCGAGATCCTGCAGACCAGATAATATTCCTTGGGGGAGGTTTCTAAGGCGATTTTGACGAAGATTCAAACGCTTTAGTTTGTTCAATTGAGCGAAAATACCTTGTGGTAAGGTACTCAGTTTATTTTTGTTTAAGTCAATGACTTCAACTTCTTTCAACCCTTTGAAGACGTCGGCCGGGAGAGAAGAGAGCTGATTGTTATCCAAATGAAGCTGCTCCAAGTCCTGAAGCTGCGAGAAAGTGAGCGAGAGCAGCGTGGTGAGCCGGTTGGCTGAAAGGGAGAGGAACTCGAGCTCTTTGAGGCCGTCGAAGGCGCCTTGCTCGACGCTCGAGAGCCCCGCTGACGCAAGCGAGAGCCGCCTCAGCTTCTGAAGGCCAGAGAGCGCGCCGCGCGGGAGCCGGACGAGCTGGTTGTCCGACAGTTCGAGGACGTCGAGCTTCTGGCAGCTGCCGAGCGGGCCCTCCAGGTTGCGCAGTCTGTTGGCGCTGACATCGAGTCTGCGGAGGTTGCAGGGCGACGGCAGGAAACCCAGCGACGTGAGGCGGTTCCCTTTCAGAACGAGCGTCTCGAGCGCGGATAGCGAGCGCAGCTCGTCGCTCGAGTAGCCGATCTGGTTGAAGGAGAGATCGAGCGTGTGCGTCTTCGCGTTGAGAGGCGGCGCGCGCGGGAACGCGTTGAGCTGGTTGCGAGACACGTTGACGCTGACGATGTACTTTCCCCAGGTGCTGGGCAGCGCCACGAAACTGTTGTTGGATAGGTTGACGACGGTGGTAAAACCGCGGCACAAGTCCCTGGAGGAAAGAGTGCTGCGTCCGCGGCTGGAACAGTCGAGCGTGCGTCTGATTAGTCCCGAGCAGGAGCACGCCTTGCCCGAGTCAGGTGGCTGCGGCGGCGGCGTAGGACGTGGTGACGGCAGCAGTATCGGCCGCCGGCCCGCCTTGGTGAACTGCGCTGCGACCGCTGCCACGCACAGCGCGGCCAAGTACACAACCAAGGCGCTCGCACAGACACGCATCGCGGCTGGGAAGGTGGGCGGTGTGTGAGGAGCCGCTGTGGGGCGCGCTTTTATGGCGGGCGGGTAGCGCGGTGCGGCCGCAGCTGGAGGGAAGCGGCGCAATCACGGTCTATCAATTGTCGGAAATGTATTGTGCAGTTTTCTTCAATCGCCGGAAATGTGTTGTGCCATGTACACGCGGTTTTGCGGTTGAATCTTGGTAATGAATTCTCAGATTTTCTTGCAGATTTGTCCGAGGTAGTAAAAATAAATTTTTCAGTATTTATCGAATGAATTATTCAATATTTAATCGATGTCTCAATAATCTTAGAAAGATTTTTTGTTTTATTCCTGTTGGTGAAATATATTTACTACTTACTTATATTCCTAAATTGGTTTTATTCTTCAATGTAATGGCGTGTATTAAATTCGACAATATAAGCATATTAATATTAAATTTTAACATTCTGGAAAAGATTCATAAAATTTTTAACAAAGATTTTCTCATACGTGTTTCGTCACTTCCTCATTTAGCAAATGTATTAAATCTGTTGATCATAGTAATAATGTTTAGTCAATTAAGTTGTGCTATGGAATGCCAAATGGTTTTCCAGATACGGCAACGCTTTAGGGCTGGAGCGTGCTGGTTATTGGGACTTCCAGGGTTCGATTCCTGTTGTGTTGATATATGCATGTTGCATTTATCCTTGGTGAGCACTTTGTGTCGCCGACCGGAATGGAATTGTTGTGATGAATGATTTCCGTGCTTTCCCTGTTCACTTTCAAGTTAATTGCGGATCAGCACTCAAGGGTTATATCCAAGGCCCACGTGAGATCATTGATTCCTTAACTTGTCTACAATCCTTATCTTTAGGGCCAAACGATATATGATTAGCCAACCTGGAAATGCTCTTTCTGATCTAAAAAGTGTTACCTTCTATTGTCGGAGATAGGCCAGGGCAAAACTGTAAGCGATTTTGGGCCACAAAGTAAATGAATTTAATTATTTAAAAGGTAAGCCTTAGGTCAAAAAATACTATCATTTGTGAGATTTAATAGAGGCCTCTGAGCTGACGAAAATTCGAGCGAATGAGTAGTTTTTACATTAATGAAATGAAAACGAAATTTAGATAAGTCCACATATTAAAAACAGTTTGAGATTTACAATGCATGCATCTGCGTAAAATATCTGCTTGGCATTTTTCATGGATACATACTGTAAATATTCGTGGAGTGGATAGTGTAAACGAAATTAAATCTGTTTTATTAATTTGGATATATCTAGTAAAAAAAAATCATATTATGAACTAAGTTACAATGTAATAACTATTGAATAAGTGATCACTGGCGAGGAAAATCAATTGGTCTAATTCTGACACGAAATAATTGGCTTGCTATCGATCCATCATATAGTTACAATCGCTGCTATGAAGTCAATATCGACCTCTTTTCCAATGTTTACTCTAATCTGATATTTCAGTGTATTAATGTGCAAGATATAAAGCTACATTTCTATAATAGCGGATATTTTGTGGATATGTTTGTTTTGAATGTGAATGAATCTGGTAATTTTTTTCTGAAGTATGTTTCTGAGCTCCTCTCCAATGTGAGTTTTCCGAAACTCACAATCTTGCTTCCATGGTCAGTTTTAACATAGTATTGATTAGCTAGCTAATCTTAATGTTACTACTTTTGTTGATTGGACATAGCCACATTTGCATAACTTTCTTGTAACCAAGCGAGACTAAATCATTCCCTACGAGATCAGTATTATTGAAATTACTCCATGGCTTAATGAGTTTTTCATCCCCCATATGTGAATGAATGTAAAATCGAATGTGAGGTATATTTTTAACCTCTTTTTTATGTATTTAGTTATTCCACTTCTTGGATTTTTACTTTCCCGTATACTATACGTACATACAAACGTATAGTATAGGGAATGTTATGTAATACTGCGCGAAAAAACGGCGGATTTTCGGCAGAAAAACTCTTTATTACGGAGCCTTGGTATCGAAAAAGTGGATAAATCCAGTTTCTAAATTAAGGAAAAAAATCTTCTAACACGTGCAGCCAGAATCCCTGTTTTGAGGGTCCTTGATAGCGAAAATTGAAAGCAAAACGTCTGTCGGTCCGTCTGTCTGTGAACAACGGTAGCGACTAAACCGTTCAGCCGATTTTCTCCAAATTTGATACTCCCACATCTATCTGGCCGATCTCGCGGCCCCTTGATTTTGAAACCCATATTTTAATTTTGGGGGGTACTTTACATAAAGCCCCTGTCAATTTTGTTGTTGGTTAGTCTGAAGGTCATGTAAGAGAATGACGTAGGTCTGATGTTGGTTGAAAACTCTAATTTTTCGAAAATTGAAAAAAATCAAAATTTTTTTCGGCGTCTTTCTACAACTACAATTATGAAGATTTAATTTTTTCCGTTAATGAAGTGTGTTCATCAAAAACAGGTCTTCAAATAAAATCATGTTTAATTTTTCAAAAACAAGTACTTTTTGTGAAAATTTGTGTCAAACATAGGCAATTTTTTGTTTTCTTTAAACTATTTTTTCTTAAAAACCGCACACCGCACCACCTTTTTTATTAAATTGGGACCAGAAGTAGCATAAAGGAAGCTTAAGAGAATGGTGCGGGCTTCATTTTCGTTAAAATGCCTGATTTTGCAAAACTTTGTAAAAATTAATAAAAATCGGCATCTTGCTACAACTACAATTGTGCGCTTACAATTGTTTTTCTTAATGAAATATGCTCATCAAAAACAGATCTTCAAATAAGGTCATGTTGATTTTTTTTCAAAATATGACTAGTTTTTCTATAACTTCGGGGCAACCATAACAACCCGCTGCAATGTTACTGCGGTGCAGACAGCTGGATGCGTCGTAAATTGGAATTTTCAATTTTGTATATTATTTTTTGTTCATTTCTTATAGTCGAACTTTTGTTATTAATTTCCAATAAATTATTTATTTTAAGATATTTGAAATTAAAATTAATAGCTCTCAGAATAACGACAATGCAGGGAATGCAACAATGGAATTCCGTTTCGCACTCGCGAATCTCTGTGAATTACGTGTCATTTTTGTGACCTAATGGAGCTGTATAAATGGAGCTATATTAGTTTTCGCACCAAATGCTGTACCATTTGTAGTGAGTAAAGTATTTGTTGTATGGTTTTAGAATACTCTTCTCTAATCATGGCCTTATGAAATGCATTTCTATATTGTCCAGGGTATCAGTCTTCTTTTTCAAATACAGATTTACAAAACTTTTGTATTCTATTTTTATGCAGTTATAGAATTCACATAGTTTTGACAACACTGCGATGGAAACAGTGAGTTGTTCGCTTCTTGGTTGAATTGAACGTTTTCAAATGATAACCAAGCTGTTAATAGCTCAGAAAGTGCAATATTTCAATCGTACGTTGCTGTTTCCAATTACACAGGAAAGTATATGCTGTTGTAGCACCACTAGTTGTATCCTGGTCTCTCTTTCCGTTTTGTCATCATTCTTACAGCAACTTACACATGCAGTTACTTTGTCAACTTGCAGAAATTATAGGACGTATATCAGATTTTCCCGGGAAGCCAAGCCACGAAAGGGTGAAGAAGATATATTTCATGCACACATAAGTCCTTTAGAAAAAAGAAAAACTGACAAAAAATATAATTTTTTTCTTTCACTTCTCTTCGTTTTATTTGATAATTTTTTTAGTATATAATTAAAATTGTTCAAAAATGAAAATATGAATCTTAGTAACTTGTTATTATATGTTCAACGTATCTAGGATATGACGTATATGAACATACAAAACATGACATAAAACATATACAAACTATTTTTCTTATTGTGAACTACGAGTGTGAAGTTGGTAATGCACGTTGAACTAGGCTTATTATCAGTGTGATAAGTGACTTGTATTGCGCTATGGATGTTGGGCATGCATCTCTTGGTATGCAAGATGGAGCAAGAAAATGGAAGCGGTTGCCCACTTCCGGAAGGAGAGCGTGCCGCTCCGAAGAAGTGGATAAATTTAGTTGCTAAATTTAGTGACAAAATTCTCTATTATGTGGTGTAGCCTGAATCCATGTTGTGTAGGTCCTTGATACCGAAAAAGCGAACGACGGCAAAACGTCTGTCCGTCCGTTCGTCTGTCTTTTTATCTGTATCTCTGTCTGTCTGCCCACTCATCTGTGAACAAAGCTAGCAACTAAACTGTTCAGTCGATTTTCCCCAAAATTGATATTCCCAAATCGAACTCTCTCTACCGTGTTTATTTTCACAATGTTAATTTTTGACAATATTCGAAAATACATAAAGACAAAAATTGTGTTATCAGCACTATTTTTTTACCATTCTTTCTCGAAAGTATCCCAGAGACTAGATGTAAAGGGACGATTCCATAGCAACAAAAGAATAGATCCTCACTCCAATTGATGGTGGGTTTAAGATTGAAATTTTCATATTTTTTATTGTTACGTGGTAATATCCTGCAATTAAGATAAACACCGTATTCTGTACAGGCGCCTTCGCACCCCGCGACATTATAAATTTTCTGATATAGTTCAGGGTGGTAGGTCACATGGTCGTGAAGTTGAAGTAAGAAAATCGGAGGTTTCAGTGGCTACGACAATGCCATTATTTCCATTTATGGAATATATTCACAACTGTAATTGCTTTTATTTCCAAGTCCATGTGAACCGCCACAGTAATAAAACGAGACCACAACGTGTCTAAATGAGGATGGAAAGCAGATAATTGCGATTACCTGCGCTTAAACGGCCGATCTTGGGGGTTTAACTCCACGAGAGTTTAACTTCGAGTCACCGCGTTCATGCACGCAGTGAAACTCGCGAGAATCTTCAACGCGATTAAACTCCAAGAAAAACGAGGTTAAACACGTAGTCGAAGGAGGTGAAACTGGCTCTAAGTTTGACACAAAATTTCGCGAAAAAAACATATGTTTGAAAAATTGAACTCGACCTTATTTAAAGGTGTGTTTTTGATAAACACATTTCATTAAGAAACAAATGTATCTTCATAATTGTAGTTGTAGGAAGACGCCGAAAATTTTTTTCAATTTTCGAAAAACCAGTTTTCAACCAACATCAGACCTGCATGACTTACTTAAACGTCCTTTAGACTATTCTACAACAAAATGTAGTCAAAATTGTTGGCGCCATTTGTTTGAAACTTTTGAAAATGTGACAGGGACTTCATGTAAAGTACCCCCCCCCAAAAAAAATTAGGATATCGGTTTCCAAATAAAGGGGCCGCGAGATCAGCCAGATAGATGGAGTATCAATTTTGGAGAAAATCGGCTGAACGGTTTAGCCACTAGCGTTTTTCACAGACAGACACAGATCGACAGAGAGACGTTTCGTCGTCAATAGATTTTTCGGTATTAGGGAACCATAAAATGTGGATTCTCGCTACACGCATTAGAGATTTTTTTTCTAAATTTAGCAACTGGATTTATCTCATTTTTCCTTACTAGAACCCTGTAATAAGGGTTTTTCTGCCGAAAATTCGCGTATTTTTTGCGCAGCATCACATAATTTTCTCTTCTTAAGAAGTTCCTTCTTAAGCGCGAGAAATTAAAAATCAAACGGATAATTTTCACACTAGTGTTGATCATGGACGGAAGAACATTTGGCCATAAACAATTTGTTTCTGTACTAGACACAAATCGTGGATTCTGACTACAAAATATGTTAGTGGGAGTGATTTAATACAAATTGGTTTAATAGATGTGGATGTTTTCTATATAAGAGCCCCTAATACCAGATTTTCAGTCAAAAAATTGCCATTTTGTGCCTCAGAATTACGTAAGTTTCTGTATACTACTTACATTCATACATACGTACATGTACGAAGAAATAAAAGGGACCTCTACAAAACGTTCGCTTATTGAAGCTATATTTATGGCCAGAAAACAGAGGAAGGAACCAACTCAACATTTGCTAAATGCAGTGTTGCCAAGGTCGATGCCACGAGTGGGAGTCCGTGGCACGAGTGCCACGAAAAAATCGCCCCTCCACGCAGTTCATTACCCCGCCACTAGAGGCAACGTCATCCTTATTGTAAAACTGCGGGGTTACGACTACTCGTAATAGTTTCCTTTCCCGCCGCTAAAGGAAACTATTAGTACCCCCGCCGTTTTACAGTAGGGATAGCGTGGGGTAATGAACTGCGTGGAGGGGCGATTTCGTCGTGGCACTCGTGCCACGGACTGCCGCTCGTGTCATCGACCTTTATAACACTGTTTTATGTTTTTTTAGGAACCGACGCCCCTCCGAAAAAAACCTTGTCAATTTTCTTCCACTTAGCCCTGACAGAGAACCCCCCTCCGCCCTCTCCTTTGAGGAAAGCAGTTCGCGCACGCGGCGCGTGCTTCAACCCTCCCCGCCCACTTGCCTACCTAGCGTTGCGACGTCCAGAGGAGTAGTGTCCCTAGATACAGAGAGTAGCGCAACCGCCGCCATTTAACATCCTCCCACCCGATAGAACCATCAAGCAGAATTCAGAAGTTGAATGGAAATGATAACAATTGATGTCACGATGGATATTTATGGTTTAAGATTATTAATATTGATTTGGGACAGGTTCATGGTTTTCAAACAGAATATATTACAGTTCTAATTCTCCTGTCAGCTGGACATAAAATGGCGAGATCGGTGGAAAAATGGTACGCGCTACTCTCTGCATCTAGGGACTCTACGGAGGAGGCGATTCACACTGTCACGCGCGTTTGCTCGCGCGACCGGGCATCCACGAGGCGACACCGACCCTCTTCACCGCCCACGCGCCGTTGTTGTGAGCGTCTCCGCACGACAGCTCTCCAGGCGCGCTGACATTTCGCTAATAGCCGTGGAATTTCTCCTAACATGCTGCGGGCTGGCCTATTTCGGTCACTTGGGTCCAGTAACGACGCGCCAAGAAAGGGACGTCAATCACATCCTTTCGATAGGCCCATCGTCACGCGCCCGGTACCACCGCCCCTTCGGCCGCCCACGTCCGAGGACGTCCTGTGGAAATTACGGCCCGTTACACCTTTTAGCACAGCAGTAACACCCGTAAAACGTTTCCGAAACTAGTGGTGCTACAGAATGGCACAGACTTTCCCGTATTAGTTTTCCATTTCTTTGGGTCTGGGCTAGCTATTCGGAATTGCCACATACTCGTGCCAGCTGCCATCACCGCCAAAAGCACATTTTTTGGTCATTTTCTTAATTTTTGGGTTTCCTATTGGTAGAACGAGAATAGTAATTTTAGAATATTAAAGAATACAAAAACCTAGTCCTGAATGACAATTTTCTTTTAAAAAATATGTGCCGTTTTCAAGAAAATTGCGTTTTAGCGCTACTAAAAATGCGAAATTTAAATCTCTTTTCCACAGAAAATTTTTGAGTTTTCAAAAAACTTCATTTGAAGTCTCACCCGTTTTCGCCCCGAAGAAGCGTGGCAATTCAGTCCAAATTGTGTCAATTAATTAGCAATAAATCATTTGACATGTTTCATTCCGGTGTGCCGACATGGCTGTTCCAGCTTGACGCACCTGCTTTCAATTAGTTTTTTGTCCACGTGGTTCGACGAAAATAAAAGTATTTTATTGTAACAAACAGCTCTATGTGAAAAGATAGTTCGTCAAAGTGCAAATTTGAAAACTAAAGAATAGGAAAGGAAACTTTTCTTCTGAAGTAATGAGACAGAAGAAGAATCTCTTAATGTATTAACAAATTTATTTGTTCATTTATTTGTAATTGTGTGTGTCATTCACGTCCTACGATTTTTGGAATGAAATTAGTTGTATTATTTCTCAGTAATGAATCACTTAGTAAGGATTGATGTGGGGTTCCATTTGGAACCACATTGTTTAAAGGAATGTATTTAATTAATCAACAATCAATAAGAACATCTGATCCTAAACATAAACTGGTCAATTTAACCTGGAGAGTCTTCACTCTCCAGATTTCTCTTAGCTCCAGCGGGAGCGGTCTCGTCAAAAACCCGTCGTCTGCTGCTGCAGATTGGCTAAGCAGATAATCGGGGAATCGAAAATAGGATCGAGATGGGGTGTCATTGACACTGAAGCTGAAATAAATTAGACTACTTCTTAGAAGGCATTTTTAGTGTTTTTAAAATTATACACACAACTGTTAACTACTAAATTATATAGGATTAATACAATAAATATTGTTTACCTCCTTGATACTCAATATTGTACCTAATTGTACAGAAACATGTGCAGGGAAAATATTTTTCTAGAAACTTAAACTTCTCTATAATAATATAAATAATATTGTGCCTTTTGTAGGAAAATTAATTAACACAATATGTTTAATTTTTTTTAAAAATTCATGTTCAATTTTTTTGGTCCGAAAACTTAAAAACGGACTGATTACACGTCAATGAATAAATCCTTAAATGTTCATTGTTTTATACCAATCTATCATTGCAGTCTTCTTGACCATTCTATTACGTTTTTGCTTGTTCGGCTCTTCTCGATTCTACTCCACCTGTTCAGAGCCTGTAGAATCTGCAACTGTATGTGAAACTACTAATTTCTTGGTATTCTATGCGATTGAATTAAATGGGGTACTCCTTTGCTGGATAATAAAGTTAAATAGAATAGTTTGTATTGACAAGGGTATATTGTATTGTTATCAATTACAAGGTGACATGTATAACAAATCACGGAGGATAAGAGGGTCTTGAAGAAAAATATACATTACAGGCTTCATATTGAAATGGAAAAATAAGGAAGAGGATGGGGGATAGAATGCGAGAATTCTCGCATGGGTGCGCTAATTATCTGTTACTGAAATAATTTATGAACAAAACTGGAACATTTTTTATTGCGACTGGAAAACATTAAAAATCAGGGAATTTAAAAATCTAGAAAGCGTATGAACCCTGGAAAATATTTCTTCAATTTCTACAATTTTTCTTTAATTTTTTTGCAAGAATAGTGCTAAATGCACACTGAATAACACGATATTAAAATACCAGTTTGATGTATTTTTATGTTTTTCAAAAATTACCTAAATTTATCTCTTTTTAATATCTCTCATTGCATTATTATTTACTATTAGAACTCGTTACAATTAAGCGGGAATGGCAGGAACGTCATGATTTCACATTTCTCGATCTAACAGATGAACAGAAATTGTGACGTGGATATCGTTTGCAAACGGATCTCGGATCCCCTTCCACAGAGAAGTTTCGGTTTCGATAGGTGAATAGTTCAGGTGGACTGGCGGCAGTGGTGTGCGATTTTAGAACAGTGATTGTTGTTTGTGTGACATTCCCCAGGGAATGAGTTAGCGGAATTAATATTAGCAGTTCCCAGTGTTGCTTCCAAGGAAGACAGGAACCGTCGTGTTGTCCGCCAGTACTCCAAAGCCGCTTTGGGTATCACAATCTCAGCTACCCCTAAAAGATTTGTACGTAGTTTGGTTCTACGAAAGTGCAACCCAGTGGTGGTGAAGGGGATCCATGAAGAGGGACCTTGAGGCACTGCAGCCTGGATATTATATTCAGTAGAAAAAGTGTTGTTAACTTTAACATGAAATTTACGATCCAATAAAAACTTCATAAAATATTTTGTAAGTATATAGGAAATCCAAATAATCTAAGTTTATAAACTAAACCATCACGCCATAATTCAATACTTATTGCTATGTGGTTCAGAATTATACAGTCCAAATGGTAAATAATACGTTAAATATAATTGTTAGAATTAATATTACTTTCCTTTTTGATGCCCGGTATAGTCTCTATTTCTATAGAAACAGTTATGCAAAATAAATTATTTTCCTTGGGTCTTAAACTTTTGAATGGAATTTAATCGTTCAATGCTATCAGGTAAAGTGTTGTACATGTACTTTTTGTGAAGTTTTTGTAGTGAGTTGATATTGTCACCTGATGAATATAATTACTATGTCAAATGTTATAGTTATGAACATCGGCGTTTGCTGAAAATGTATTCCCGCTCTTAGGTAAGTCATTTTGGACAAAAACCACTAATTCCTAAATCAAGAGACGACTATTCCTAGACTAATAAAGAGAGGCTTATGAGAATCACGTGTGTGGGATTTCCTTATTATTCGTACAATTATGTTTTGTAACCTAAATGTCTGGGAGCTGTAAGAGTATTTACCAAAATTTTAATCCGTGTCTCAGGCGGGAATAAACATTCGTGAAAAATACACAAAAGCAGTATGAAGGCTGACTGAATTTGAAAGAATTCTGAACGCTTAGCGTAATGAACTTAATTTTGTGTTCAGTTCATTTAAATGGACGTTCGATTTGAGGTTTGAATTGAGAGATCTAAGAATTTTATTGCCTTAATATCAATCAATGGCATTTGTTATCACGGAACCAATTTGAGACATCTGGTATTGTACTATTTACGGTTTTTATTGCTAAGAATATTCGTATCATCCTCAAAAAGAACTGTTCTTCTGTTTCAGATCGTCGAGAGCAAATTATCATTTACTTATAGTAGGAAGAGAATACTGCTTAATAGCGAACCCTGCGAGACTCCACGTGCAACTAACAAAGAATCGGAAGGGTGTGTATATAATGTTCCATCATTCCAGTAAGATATTTATACTCTCTGAGATCGTTGTTTGAAATACGAATATAACCAATCTAGAGCAATACCACAGATTCCGTACGAAGGTAATTTTGAAAGTAAAGTATTATGATCAATTACGTCAACAGCTTTTGAAAGATCTACAAATATCCGAATAGGTGCTTTGTTTTGATCTATGCATGAGGTGACATCTTAAAAAAAATAAAATATGCTTATTTCCGTTGATTTTTGATTTTCGAAATCCATGTTGGCAATCTGTTTACTGAGAAAGGTTTCTATTCGTATATAAAAAATCCTGTTTAATATTTTTTAAAAAAAATCACAAAAAAGGAAGTGGCCGATAATTTTGAATTTAATTTTTGTTCCTTTTTTGAAGAGTAGCCTAATCTTAGGTGTTTAGAAAATATCTGGAAAAGATTCGGTGCATAAGGATGAATTAAATATATGAGTTATCAGGTGTATAATGGCAGGCGCACAAGTCTTTAACAAACAGTCTGGAGAATCATCTAAACCGGCTGAGTATTTATTGTTTAATTTACCGATTACAGATTTTTTACCGATTTAGTTTACCGATTAGTTTACCGATGTTTTTCAACGATCATGGGCATAGAGAGAGAAAATAATCAAAAAATTATTAATGAATTATTGAAATATTCTAATAAGAGAAACACTATTTATGATGTTAAACTTCTAATTTTACTATGTACTTCATAGTTCTTTGGTTGTTTATTATTCAAAAATAAAAAAAGGCGGGAAATAAATATTGTAAGTTGTAATCGTGTTTCAGTTTGTAATTAGATCAAGACTGTGATAATCAAATTAGTAGTAAAAACTTCCAATTTTACACAGTTGTTAAATTGGAAGGAAAAGGAAATAAATAAAAAGGAAAGAGTTGAGAAATGTATTTTATTGCAAAGCCATAAAAATACAAAAGAAGATACTGTTTTGACGGATTATTTAAAGCAAGCAGAGGCAGTTGGGGCCGGCTCAGCCCTTGATGCCTTGCCGGTTGGGCACGTATGGCTCGGGGCGAGTGGCGCGCACTGCCTCCACCCAGTTGGAGACCTGGCCGGGGCAGGCGGCGGAGGTGCAGAAGGAGATCTCGGCGTCTCCCCGCTTGAGGGCGCCGCATTGGCAGTTGGACTCCGCCACCACCGTCGTCACCTTCTTGTCGTCCAGCGCCCAGCGCAGGGACGCGAGCGAGCGCAGCCATTGGCTCTCGCCGAGGCGCACCCGCCGCTTTTGCTTGCCCTCGTCCAACCAGCTGCGCACCGCCGCCTCGCTCAGCTCCGTGATGCTGTTGCCCTCCAGATCCGTCAGCTCCACACGCGGCCACGTTGTGTCGTACAGCGGCAGCGCGGTGAACTGATTGCCCACCAGGTCGAGCCGCTGAACGCTCTGCAGGCCGCTCAGTTCGCTGCCGCTCAAGAACTTCAGACGGTTTAGCGACAGGTCCAAGTACTTGATGGACTTTACGTTTCTGAACAGCCCAGCCGGGATGGTTGTGAACTGGTTGCCGCCCAGTCCCAGCGTCTCCAGGGAGCTCACGCCAGCCAGCAGATCGTTGGGAACGGTCGAAAGTTTGTTTCCGCCCAGGTAGATGCGCTTCAAGGAGCGGAGGCCCGAAAATACTTGTGAAGGAAGGCTTTCCAAAAGGTTCGAATCCAATTGAATGTCCTCGAGTTTCTGGAGACCGTAGAATATTCCCTGCGGGAGGTTTCTAAGGCGATTTTCATTTAGATTCAAACGCTTCAGTTCGTTTAATTGAGTGAAGATTCCTTGAGGCAAGATATTGAGTTTATTTTTGTTTAAGACAATGACTTCAACTTCTTTCAACCCGTTGAAAACGTCGGCCGGAAGAGAAGAGAGCTGATTGTTGCCCAAATGAAGCTGCTCCAGGTCTTGGAGTTGCGAGAAAATGAGCGAGGGCAGCGTGGTCAGACCATTGCCTGAAAGGGAGAGGAACTCGAGCTCTTTGAGGCCGTCGAATGCGCCTTGGCCGACGCTCGAGAGCCCCGCGGTGGCCAGCGAGAGCCGCTTCAGCTTGCGGAGGCCCGCGAGAACGCCGCGCGGGAGCGAGACGAGCTGGTTGTCCGTCAGTTCGAGGACGTCGAGCTTCTGGCAGCTGCCGAGCGGGCCCTCCAGGTTGCGCAGTCTGTTGGCGCTGACGTCGAGTCTGCGGAGGTTGCAGGGCGACGGCAGGAAACCCAGCGACGTGAGGCGGTTGCCTTTCAGAACGAGCGTCTCGAGCGCGGATAGCGAGCGCAGCTCGTCGCTCGAGTAGCCGATCTGGTTGAAGGAGAGATCGAGCGTGTGCGTCTTCGCGTTGAGCGGCGGCGCGCGCGGGAGCGCGTTGAGTTGGTTGCGAGACACGTTGACGCTGACGATGTGCTTTCCCCAGGAGGTGGGCAGCGCCACGAAGCGGTTGTTGGAAAGGTTGACGACGGTGGTTTGGCCGCTGCACAGGTCGCTGGAGGAGAGCGTGCTACGGCCGCGATTGGAGCAGTCGAGCGTGCGTTTGATGAAGCCCGAGCAGGAGCACGCCTTGCCCGAGTCCGTCGGCTGCGGCAGCGGCTGCGGTCGCGGGTCGGCCACAACCACCGGCCGGTAGCCCGTCTTCGTGTTCTGTGCGACGGCCGCCGCCACGCACAATGCGGCCACGCACGCGGCCAAGGCGCTCGCACTGACACGCATCGCGGCTGGGAAGGTGGGCGGTGTGTGAGGAGCTGCCACGGGTTGCGCTTTTATGGCGCCCGGGGAGGTGCTTTGTGGTCGTAGCTGAAGGGAAGCCGCGGTAAACCCGGTGCGTGCGGTGCAGCTTTCGTCGATAGCACGGGACGTCCTGTGTCACGTTTGCGCGATTCTCGCCATTTTTGAAGATAATCCTACGTTGATCATAGAAATTGAACGAATTTTCGGACAGTTGAAATATTTTTCCGATTCTTAGGTTTGAGTACAATGATGCTTTTTGATCGACGGTTTTCAGTATTCTATTTATTTCTCTCAATAATTTTGAAATTTTTCATTATTTCACTTCTGGAAATTACACATATTTTTTAGCTTTTTGTATTCTATTTTATTCTTCAACCTTCGTGCGAGTATTGTAAACGCGTGTAGGGTTATATCACTATTAATGAGTAACATCCTAGATTCGTTATGGCTCGCTGACAATCGTAATGTTCTTCTTTCGTGTTTGATATTTTAAAGATATAAAATCGCTGATCTCGTTCAATATTATTTACTCCTTCAAGGTCAAACTAATAAAATTGTCTAGTATTTAATATTAAATTTTTCCACTAGATAATATCAATTTAATTTTATTCTATAATTAATAAATCAGTTTAAAGTTAAATTTGAGGGCAATACTTTATGTCGACAACTAACTGGCGTGTTTTTTGAAATATATTAAAAACAATATCTTTCTGAAATATATAGAACTAAGGTGGCTACGAAACACACCACTGGGATCGACTCTCTTCACAACTTGGCATTATTAAATGATCCTGGAAGAGATGTTGTCCTTTCATGTGAAGAAAAACCCTATTCTCATCCAATCCAGAATCTTTCTGGAGAGACAGTTTATTGTAATTTATTTATCTTCGTACAACTGCAGTATTGAAGATAGATTGTTTTTCTTTCTCTCTTCCGCTACCGCGGTAATACTGCACGAAGAAAACAGTGAATTTTTGGCAGAAAACTCTTATTACAGGGCCCTGGCAATGAAAAAGTGGATAAATCCAGAAGTTTAATTTAGAAAAAATACTATAACACGTGATATAGTCAGAATTCACGTTTTGTGCGTCCTTGATACAAAAATATCGACTGACGGCGAAACGTTTGTTCTTTCGTCTGACAGTGTTGGAACAACGCTAGCGGCTAAACCGTTCAGTCGATTTTCTCCAAAATTGATCGACATTCTAATTTTGAGGAGTACTTGAAGCCAAAAATTTCCGAAAAAATGGCACTCTCGTTTTTGAGTACATTTTGTCGTTGGATATTCTACAGAACTTTTAAGAAAACGGTTCAGGTCTAATCTTGGTTGAATATCGTGATTTTTCGAAAACTGAAAAAAATCAAAATATTTGTGGCGTCTTCTTTTAACTACAATTATGAACATACATTTTTCTTAATAACATCTGTTCATCAAAAATAGATCTTCAAGTAAGGTCATGTTGAATTTTGTGAAAATATGAGTATTTTTTTTGTGTAATTTGTCGACAGAATAAGTCCACTGCCAATTTACAGCGCATCGTGAACGTAAAAATGAATGGTGCTGCTACGCCCGTGGATGCTTCGTAACTTAGAATTTATATATTTTTTTATCTTTCATATTATTATTTTTTATTATATTTGTTATATTTGTTACTTCGTTACATTTATTATTTCATTTTAAATTGCGTTAAATTGTGTTAAATGTGAAAACGAATAGATAATTTCGCTTTAAATATGTACGAATGGGGAGTAATGCATTTCAAAACCGAGTAATTTTGATGCATAAAAAATATTAATTATTATTATTATATTTTTCTATCCATTCCGATTGTCTTGCAGTATCCAGAATGATAATTGACAAAATGTGTATCCCATACGAATTAGCATTCATTGTTACTTGTAACTCATTGCTTTATCTTCGCACTGATTGCAAAAGGCAGTGATGACGGCTGCCGTTCGTTCGCGTCAATATAAACTAACACTTTTATATATTTATAGAATATTACAATACCATAGTGATTAATAATTACTATTATATATTGTTCGATCTATTGGCATTTGTTTACCAATGCCATCAGAATCGTATTATTTATTAACTTTTAATTATTTTACATTCATGTATACACTGCATACCTTATGCAATAAATTTAATGCTAGAATATATTTTCATTTAAAGTTTTCAATAAAAAGATGTATTGCTTGAAACTATTTAATTTTCGAACCCAATGTTCTACGATTTCAAATGAGTTTTACAAACAATGATGACTGAGATGTGTTAATTCGTAGAGAAATTGTGGTAAATAGTTTTACATAACCATTACTAAAGGCCAGGAACTACTGCTGTTTTAGCACCACTAATTCTGTTGATGAAATCTATTCTTGATATTGAAATAAGGTCATGAACAGTTTTCGACAATGATCAGTTTTTGCGTAGTTTTGCGTGAAGTATAGGCAATTTTTCATTTTTTAAACGAGATTTTTGTCAAACACGGCTCTAATTTTTTCTTTAAATTTTTCTCCTGGCATGTAACAAAAGACAGTACAAAATGGTGCCGGTCTCATGTTCAGCAAACTCTATTTTCCAAAATTTCAAATCTACAAATTTTTAGAAAATTATTAGAGATGTTTGCCTTAAAAATCTGTTATATTAAATCAGTTCTTCAAAAACTTCATGTAGAATTGTTTGAAACAGCGTAATTTGTGATTGAAATTCATGGTACATCTAGAGAAAAAAAAACATTTCCTCGAAAACTGATCAATTTTTTCTTTCAATTTTTTTTCAATGCGTGCACAAAGGACGCTAAATGAATGGTAAAGGTATCATTTTGGGTGAAAATTGCATGTTGAAAATATTGTGTTGAGACAATTTTATTTTTAAGCATCGGTCCGAGTTTGAAAGTCAGTTTCCATGGCGCAGAGATCAGTCGCGGAAAAGTGTCTCGGCGCGGGAAGAAACATTACAGGTTTATAATCTATAATATAGGGGAGCAGTTGGAAATTACGTAAGAATGTATGTGCTATTGTAGTATCACTATTATTACTTTCCCGTATAATACGTATATACGGAGTTATATACGCACTATAGGAAAAGTTATGTAATCTAGCGTGAAAAAACGGCAAATTTTCGGCAGAAAAAAATTCATTGCCGGGCCATGATAACGAAAAAGTAGATAAAACCAGTTGCTAAATTAAGAAAAAGAATCCCGTAACTCGTAGCCAGAATCCTCGTTTTATGGGTCCTTGATACCGGAAAACCAATTAAAAGCAAAACGTCCTTCCGTCCGTCTGACCGTCCGTGAACAACACTAGCACCTAAACCATATGTATGATTTCTTTAAAAATTAATACTCCTCCATCGATCTAATCAGAGGCGCCGCGAGTTTCAAAAACATTTTTCAAAATTTGGGGATATTTTATAAGAAACCCCTCGGACATTTGCAAAATTTTCTCAAAAACGGTTTCAAATTTTTTCTTTAAATATCTCGTAAGAATAGAGTAAAATGCACTTATTAAGGTGCCATGAGTCCGATTTTCCCGGTTAACTCAAAATTTTCGAAAATTGCACAAGTTTGATTTTTTTCGGCATCTTCCTACAACTACAAAATTGAAGACGGAGATTTTTCATTCAAGTAAAATTTGTTCTCAACAATAAGTTTTTTCATTAAAAGTCCTGTACATTTTTAGAAAATTTGAGCAGTTTTCGCGCAATATTGCGTGCAATATGTGCAATTAAAAAAAAAAATTACGAAAACAAGATTTTCTCGAAAACGGCTCCAAATTTTTTCTTTAATCTTTTGGTGAGGATAGCGCCTTATGTACTCTATGAGATGACATAAATGTCATGTTGCTCTATTCTATTGTTTTTCAAAAATTACGAAAATGTATTTTTTTTACTTGTCTCTCACTTTGTTAATATTTACGCTAGCGGAAATTGTTCACATTAATATATTTATGAGTGTATGTGTTTTAAATAATGCCATATAAAGTTTCTCAAAAACTCAATAGTTTTCTGTGAAAACTAGCTCAAAATTCCGCATTTTCAGAAACGCTAAAACGCCATATTCTCAAAAATGGCTCAACATTCTTTCTTCAAAGTTTTCAAACGGTGTTAATCACACTCTTTAATACGACGTAAAGTTCATTTTGAGGTATTTTTTCGTTTTTTCAAAAATTACACGAATGTAATTTTTTTGAAATATCTCTCACTCCGTTAATATGTACGTTTCCCACAATTTGTAAACACTGTTGTATTTGTGAGTTTAAGTGTTTTGAATGACTTTAAATAAAGTTTTTCGAAAATACAAAAGATTCCTGTGAAAAGAGCTTGAAATTTCTCATATACAGTAGTGTTGAAACGCTATTGTCTTAAAAACGGCTCCTAATTTTTAAAAGAAAATTGCCTTTTAGGACGCTTCACTGTTCTTTAATATTCTTAAAATAATATTTCCCTTCTACTATTAAGAAGCCGAAAAATTAAGAAAATGTTTAAAAAAGTAATTAGGACAGCTGGCTAGAGAGTATATGGCAAATCTGAATAGCTAGCCGAGACCAAAGGAAATAGAATACTGGTACGGGAAAGTCTGTGCCATTCTGTAGCACCACTAGTTTTAACTGAATTTGTATTGCGCCATGAATATTGGGGGTTTATCTGCTAGCGAGCTATTTCCAGAGGGCTTTGCGCGATGGGGCAGTAGGCGCAGGGGCGGATGCGGATTCCCACATCCGCAAGCCTCCCCCTGCCTTTCGCCTGTGGCTGTCATCGCGGTGAAGCTAGGGAATTTCTCGCATGCACGTAGTGCTCTCTAAGGAATTCACCAAATCATCTAAATTATACGTGAATTTATTTTATAAAATGTAGCGCACAACTCTTTGATTCGTTTATCCGGGGAACGTTTATACATGTTTACTTTAATAAATGAATTGTAGATTACACATTGTGAACATGCAAAAATTCGAAGTCAAGCTTTTGATGCAATCGCGGTATTAGTGGAACTGATGAAAGTCTTTTGCTGGTTCCTAGTGCACAAGTTTTTATAGAAACAATGTGCGACTATTTTGTCTCCTTATTCTAGTAAGTGCCTAGCGTATATAAATTTGTACCAGTTCCCGAGCGTTAATTCCACATCTTATGATTAGAGCTACTGGTATGGAAAAAGGTAGCTCAGGGCACCAGCTAATGGAACAGCAGGCTTATGACCGCGAGGATCCTAGGTTCGAGTCCCGACGATGGCGAGATTCTCTGCACCTAGCTAGAGAGCTAGGATAATTCTAGCGGGCCGGCTGCTGTGATAGGTAGTTTTCCGTGTTTTTTTCGAATCAACACTAGGCGGATGCCGAACAGTAACCTAACAAACGGACAACAGACCGCGTGCGATCTTTCCTCCTTTTTCCTGGTATTATCCTTACCCCTTACTTACACACACTAGCACTTACATGCACTGCACTATCACACTCACATGACGGGCTATCGGTCGATAGGTCTGAACTTGTCCTGACTGGGGCGGTGCCCCGCTTGACCGCCTGGTACCTCGTTGGAGAAAACCCCCGCTAGCTGACGCGCCAGGCAGGACGATGTTGGATCTCACCAACCAGTGAGAGAAGATCACCGCCACCTTAAGAGGAAACACTTACGAGACTAATGATCTTAGCAGTTGACGCGCCCGGAATCACTAATCAATCAAATAATCGGGCCACAGGTGATTCGGTGGTAGCGGGTTCAGTCTCCACAGAAGTCGGAAATGTGGGTAACGTCATCAGCATTGACGAGTTTGTGGCGCCTGCGCGAATCAGATTCATTGGCCGACTGCTCTGAACAGAGCAGTGGCCACTTGCGGCTTGTGATTCACTTCATGATCACTTGCGGCTTGTGCTTGATCGGCGGATGATTCCCGGAGCAGCAGGGTTGAATATTAGGCACGGACCGTGAGTGATTCTTTATTCCACCTCCCTTCCCTAACCCCCATCCTTGATCCTGAATAATCCTTATGCCGGAATGATGGGCTTATCACCCACTCTCAAACGGCTCCAGCTGATCTGGAAAATATCTCTTTAGTATCGTATATACAGACCCAGGCAAAACTTCAAGTGGTGTTGGAAAAGAAGAAGACTAAGAAAAAGAAGAAGAAAAGGAAGGAAAGGAAGACAAGTAAGTGTTGTGGGGCAATCCCTGTCCCTCGTGAATCACATCAATACCTTCTCATGTCTGAATCCCATGCTCTGACTGGTCACTGAAAGATCCAACGTCTCTCAGTTTCCTTATTTGAGAAACTGGCTCCCTCCACCCAAACAAAACAATGCAGGCGGCGGGCTACCTGGTCTTCAAGTTTTTTTTATTATTAATTTTATTTTACATTTAAAGACAGTACAACGTTCAGCCGTGAGGCTCTTCAGTTGATTGGCCGAGCAACTTTGCATCAGAAAATTGTGAAGGGGGTAACTGTTTGTTACCTCCCTGATAGTGATTCCATTTGTTGTACCTTCAACCAAGGTTATTGCGAGGGAATTATGTTAGAGCAATGACAGGATTAAAAAGAAAATACGATGGGAGGGACAGGTAATTGCTAGAAATGTTCTTACCTTATCCAATGTCAGAGAGATATTGAAGGAAAATATGGAATGGGAGTCTGTTTCTTAGGCGGGAGAGTGGGGGCTGATCGGTTCCTATTTCGTAAGTGACTGCTCCTTGTACATGATTTAAATTATTGAAAAAATTATGTGCCAGCTTTGTAATAAAGGAAGTAATTGGTTCTATTGCAAGATCGTTGTGGAGGGTCTTATTGCTGACAAACCAAGGGGCATTTACTGTTATTCTTAAAATTTTGTTTTGGAAGATTTGTAACTTATTTAATGTGGTTGGGGCAGCTGAAATCCAAACAGGGCATGCGTAGGTTAATATTGGCCGAAGAATAGATTTGTAAATGGTTAAAGTGGAATGAATTTTTAGAGAAGAGTTACGGTTAAGAATTGGACGTAAAATAGCTAACCTTCTATTGACTTCAATTACTTTGGACGAGATGTGACTGTGCCAATTTAGTCTTGTGTCCATCAGAACGCCGAGATAATGAATAGATGAGTTTAGAGGAGACCAAGGAATGATAGAAGAATCCAAAGTCAAAGGGCGAGGAAAGACAGGATACCTTAAAGTAAATACTTTGGCAATTGACTTCAAGTTTGGGGACTGCAAGGATACTCTTCACTCAGAATTGTCCCAATAGGAGCGCTAATCACCTTAGGAGGCCCTAGTTGGCCGCTTGGGCGACCACAGATGGGAGCCGGGAGCGAAACCGAAAAATCTAACACACGAGTTAAAAGAAAGGGGAACTAACTAGTACGAGCAAGTCTGTACTACTTTGTAAAACTCGTGTTCGGCATTACTACCTTCCAAGGAAATGAATTAGAATGGAAAAATAATAACTTTTAGACCGTTCCTTGCAACTTAACTGCCTAGTGTGGCGAACGATATTAATTTGTTTGTGATTTTGATTATCTGAAGTTTGGAGATAGCAAATATAGAACCGAAGTTTATTAGATAATTATAATAAACTAAATCATTTTTACTTTAAGGAGGTTTAAGTATATATTTAGGAAAGCGAGATTTGATTCTCTTTGGTTCATTATATGATTGGCCTAAATTAAAAAGAGAAGAACAAGGAGCTTCGGAAATAATATTTAAAAAATTTGAATTTTATTTTTCTAAATATTTTTAATTGGTTCTAATATGAATTCTCTGTGTAATTGAGGGTTACTAATAAACCATGTGGCTTTGGTAATTTTTCGTAAAAAAAATATTTTGTACTATTTGCAATTTTGTTACGTTATTGCCCCTGTAAGTAGTAAATTGCTTCCTGTAAGACATTGAGTAGCCAGACCCCATGCTTTGTGGGTCCTTGACACCTAAAAATTGTTTGACGCTAAACGTCTCTCTATCCGTCCGTCCTCCCGTCTGGGGTTAAATCCAACGTCTAAACTAATCACTCGATATTTTCCACAATTGCTATTCCTAGATCCATTTCAATGATCTTAAAGCTCTCTAAGTTTAAAATAGGTATTTGATTTTTGTAGTTTTGATTTTTATAATTTCTTTATGACCACAGATTACTGTTAAAGTTCAAAATTCAAATATCAATTTATCGTACAAATGCGAAAATTCGATTATTTGGTATAGAGTACAAAAGACATACACATTAACTTCTATAAAAAAACATAATTTCCCTTGAAAACGATGTTTAAAACAATTATCATTGTTTATTTTTGGGCCAGAGAATTAAAAAATCTGAGTGCATCCAATTAAACCAAACTTTTCACCACTCAATATGCAAAGCACTCGTCGATCAACGTGCAATGTATAATGCACTTTCGCTATTTCACGTCAACCACTTCTTTCCATTTTGTGTTGGGCAAGAGGTTCGTGGAACGGCAAGAGGCTCGGAGCGGCGGCCGCTGTCCGCGGGATGCGGTGCGCGGCTTCCGTGCCTTCGCAGGAGGATGAGGGAGCCCGCAGGCAGCGATTTCTCTTATCTTGCACACATTTTGAACAGCTACACTCATTTCAACATAGACAAGATATGATACATTTAACTGCATTTACATGATTGTATTCGGAAAAATATAACTTTGGGGAACACTTCTGACTCAACTTTTTTTAAAAATTCTCTCTACCGTTTACGCAGTAGAGATCGTTGGATAGCGTGAAGGACGTGAATGGTGCAGGTCTTATTTTCGTTGAAAACTGATTTTTCGGAAATTGCAAAAATTCAAAAACTTTTCGGCGTCTTCCTACAATTATTAAGATAGAGGTTTTTTAACCTTAACGAAATCTGTCCCTTAGAGATAGATTTTGAAATAAAGTCATGTGCAGTTTTTAGAAAATTGAAGTGCTTTTGAGGTAACTTTGCGTGAAAATGCGCAAAAAATACGCAAGGAAACATGTGCTGTTTCAGCACCACTAGTTTCACGTGGGTATTGTGCGAAACTTTGTTTCCTAAACTTAGGTATGTTTTGTAATATATGTATTTCGTAATTAATAATTACGAAATGTCCTTCGCAATTAATAATTAGTTATGAGTTGACTGACATTTACAATTTAATCTGCAGCATATTTTGTTGTATTGCAAATCTGTTGAGGGGCAAATGTGTTTAATAAACGGGTAATAATGAACTGGAAAAGGCCAGAAATGGTCCATAAACACATATAGTCAAAGTTAATAGTATTTATTTTTATGAATGCTGATTAAATAAATTATTCCGCAATTTTTCACAATGATAAATAATTCTGTGTTTTAAAGAAAAATCTTTGAAATCAAATTCAGTAGACAAAATCACAATATATTAATGATAGCGACAATAAACTTTTACAAACATTTAAAATGTATAAATAACAGTGCTGTGACTATACTGAACAAAGAAAATAGAAAACTATTTCAGGTATTGAGATGTAAATATGGGTGTCACGTAGAACTGGTAACTAAAGGCTTTTATCGAGTAGATATATTTTTTGCCTCTTGCCTCGCCACGTTTGACAGATAGACATAATAGTCTATTCAAGAGGGCGTGATATGAAAAGAATTCTTTAGCGTTCGATGTAAATCAATACAAGAAGGCCGGAAGCGCATTCAATCAGTTTCAGATTAAAAACAATATCACTCACCAAACCCAACGAAACAATTCCGAGAATGACAATTGAGAAGTGATTCGGACGTGGAAAAATAAAACCTCAGAAAGCAAACGGACATTCCATTGTTTCGAGCCACTGGGCCAGGAGGAAAACGGAAGCCTTAGGGAGAAGTCAGCCCTCTCTGGAATGCGCGGGCAAATAAAGGAATTCCAGGAAATATTGCGTTTCGCTCAACAGGAAATTTATTAGTGTGCCCCGTCCAAGACATCGAAAGGAACGGAAGGAGGTGGGGGGACGCGGCGATGTCGGAGATGGTGCCGAAGCGAGTCGGGAAAGACATTGGGGCAGGCCACGACGACAAGGTAAGAGTTTTTCTTTCTTCCGTGTTCTATAATTGCGATTCTGAAGGTGTGCGGCTATGAAGCTCTTTCCTGAAAATTCCGTCAATATATTCTCAGGACACAAGAATTGTGTTAACCAAGTTTAAGGCCGAGCGCTGAAACTACCTCTGTTCGATGGCTAACGTATTCGAGTTTGACCTTTCAATTGAGCTCGAAAAAGCCATAGCAAAATCTCCAAATTAATTAATTTTCGTCAACTGCTGTGATCATTGGTCCCATTGTGTAGTGTATGTTTTTCCTCGGGGGGTGACGATGATCTTCCTCCGCCGGATGATGAGATCCAACGCCGACCTACATGTCAGATAGCTGGGTTTTCCCAAACCAGACATCTCCCGCCAGTGAGGCACCACACCAGCCGGGCAAGCTCTAAGCTCCGGTCTGGTCTCTCAACATGTGTGGTAAAGTGCTACATGTAGCAGTAAGTGAAATATTTATTTTTTACACGAGCTCTTCTCTTTGGCGCAAATGTATGTAGTCACCAACTTCATCTTCTCGAAATGAATGATGTTTGTGCCATTGTGCAGATTTTCCTTGGAAATTAAAGAGACCCGAAAGGTGAAAAATTAAAAATGGGCCCTGGTAACGAAAAAATTGATAAATTCAGTTGCTAAATTAAGAAAAAATCTCATAACTCGTGCTGCGGCCAGAACCCCTGTTTTGTGGTTCCTTGATACCGAAAAATCAATAGAAAGAAAAACGTCTGTCTGTCCGTCTGCCTGCGAAACGCTACGCGACTAAACCGTTCAGTCGATTTTCTCCAAAATTGATACTCCCCGATCGACCTGACAGATATCGTGGCTTCTTGAATTTGAAACCGATATTTTAATTTGGGGATTACTTTACATGAAGCTCCTAGAACATTTTTAAAATAAAAAAAAACGGCGCCAACAATTTTGACTAAGTTTTGTTGTTAGATTGTCTGAACGTCATTTAAGAGAATGGCGTAGGTCTCATGTTGAATGTTCTCCCATCATCAGGTTACTTTCACAGGGAAAGAGTGCAGAAATTTTAACATTAATTAACATTTTAATATTGTAATATATTGATTAAATTTTATAGTATTTTTGTTTTTGTGGTCTTAAATATCACAGAATAAAAATATTCAAAAATTTATTCAATTTCTTAAAATATTAAATTTTTAAAAAAATTTACTTTAAGTAACCTGATAGTTGTAATAAAAATTGAAATGAAAGAAAGCATATGCATATTCAATTGTCTTTGAAAATTGATGGCAAGAGACAACATATAGGTATCAAGAAAAATGACAAATCAGAAGCGTGACTTGACGCGTTATATCGGCCGGCGTAGCAGTTCTCTCTGTGCTCTATGGACTAATGATAGCGAAGCGAAGCTATCGCAGAAAAGTGAATCGAAACTACCCGTTATAGATTGTATGAATTAGAGAAGGAAAATTTCCATCTCCATAGGATAGATGAGTTCGTCATGGAGTTCGAAGAATTGGACTGTGTCGAAGTCAAACACGTAATCAATACTTACGGATTTTATCAGATTGTTCCAGTTCTGAATGTTTGTCTTGACTATGGTATCCGTTCCTAGAAGATTATTACATACTTGGGATTTCCGTACCACCACTTAATTCTGTTATTGTACTCATAATGTCATTTAGAATATCACTATCATGTACAAATTGTACACTTTTTTAAAGAACTCTTTAAGAATGAAACTCACAACCCATTAAGCTTAATTATAAATTGGTAGATTTTGTGTGAATCTTGATTTTTTTAAAAGAAGATATTATTTTCCATATTTTTTACTTTCCCGTATACGTACGTCTACACGGAGTGATTTACGTAGTATAGGGATAGTTATGTAATGCTGCGCGAAAAAATGGCCAATTTTCGGCGGAAAAAAATTAATTGTCCGGACCATGAGGACGAAGAAGTGGATAAAACCAGTTGCTTAAACTAAGAAAAAAATCCCCTAACACGTGGTGTAGCCAGAAACCCTGTTTTCTAGGTTCTTGATACCGAAAACCTAATAGAAAGGAAAACGTCCGTCTGTCCGTCCGTCTGTGAACACAGCTAGCGCCTAAACCATACGTACGATTTCTTCCAAAATGGATATTCCCCAGGTCAATCTGATTTTAGTCGAAGCTTTGAGATTTTGAAAAAGATTCTTCAAAATTTGGGGGTACTTTATATGAAGCCACCCGGGGATTTTCAAAATTTTCTCGAAAACGGCTCCAAATTTTTTCTTTAAATTTCTTATATGAATAGAGTAAAATACACTTATTTACATGGCATAGGTCCGATTTTCACGGATAACTGAACTTTTGAAAATTGCAAAGTTTAAAATTTTTACGGCGTTTTTCTGGAACTACAAAATTGAAGATAGAGATTTTTCCTTCAAATAAAATACTTTCTTCATAGTGAGTTCTTTCTTTAAGGTCATGCAAATGTTCTTCAAAATTTTAGTATTTTTCGCGCAATGTTGCATGCAATATGTGCAATTTTAAAAAATTACAAAAGCAAGATTTTCTCAAAAACGGCTCTAAATTTTTTCTTTAAACTTTTGGTAGGGATATTGGTAAATGTACTCTATCAGATGAGATAAAAGCCGTATTGTTCTATCGGTTGGTTTTTTCAAAAATTACAAAAATGTAAATTTTTTCACATGTTTTTCACGTCGATAATATTTACATTACCGGCGATTTGTTCACATTATTATACTTACGAGTACATGTCATTTAAATAATGTCAAGTAAAGTTTCTCGAAAACACAACCGTTTTCTGTGAAAAGTAGCTCAAAATTTCGCATTTTCAGAAACGCTCAAACGCCATTTTCTCATATATGGCTGCATTTTTTTTCTTCAAAGTTTTGTAACGGATAGTGCTAATTACACTCTTTAATATGACATACAGTTTGTTTTGAGTTATTTTTTGTTTTTTCAAAAATTACATAATTGTAATTTTTTTGAAAGATCTCTCACATCTTTAATATGCACATTACCAGCAATTTGTAAAGATTATTATATGTGTGAGTGTAAGTGCTTCAAATAACTTCAAATAAAGTATTTTGAAAACTCAAACATTTTTGGTGAAAATGAGCTTCAAATTTTGCACTTTTAGTAGCGGTAAAATGCCATTTTTTCTTAAACGGCACATAATTTTTGAAAGAAAATTGCCCTTTATGACTAGGTTTTTGTGTTCTTTAATATTCTAAAATTAATGTTTCCGTTCTATCAATAGGAAACGAAAAATTAAGAAACTGACAAAAAAAATGAACTTTTGGCGGTGATAGATTACAGCTGGCAAGAATTGGCGAGTTTGCGGCAATTCCGAATAGCTAGCGAAGACCCAAGGATATAGAAAACTAATACGGGAAAGTTTGTGCCATTCTGTAGCACCACTAGTTTATTAGTCTTGTACACTCTTCCTCAACATCTAATATAATAATTAATATGAAGATGTGGTATGTCCTTGCACCTTCGTACAGTTGAGAGCACGTCTCAGATATCTTTCTTTGATGATGCAAAGAGCGGATCTCCGCTTCCTGCCCGCGATAATGAGAGCCACTTCCTTCGCTGCGGTTCTCTCGGTGGTCCTCGAGGAAGGCGGTTTGTTACTATAGTAGTTCAGAATTGTCGCAGATTTCGGCAGTCATTATTAACAAAGAAAATTAGTTTTCAAATAGTTCAGTTGTGTTTTCCTAAGCGTGTTTTAAAAAGTAACGTAACGATTCTTGATTCAACATGGAAAGCTTTAAGCGTATCTTGAAAATTGAGTTCTAATAATGAAAATAAATAACGAAAGTGTGAATTGTATTTTTCTGCCAACGAACCTTTTTTTTTAATTAGAGTAATATTGAAATATGCAATTTTAGAATGATGTTCGACTAATAATGCTATTTCTAGAATCTTATCTAAACCTGCAGTATTTAGTCTATCATTACTTCTTATCTTTAATAATTTAGTGACTAAATAGTGGGCTGTAGTTTTCTACAAAAACTGTTAATTTAATGAGTAATCTTCATGCGTGTGTGTGCTTGTTTTGTGTTATGTTAGAATAGGTAGACATGCAAACTGAACCTGAAGGTTGCAATGCGGTATATCAAGGTGGAATAATAATTATTTGCGCTGATGGTTTTATTTGAGAAATTAATGAATTATTTTAAATAGCCGGATGGGCTTGTTAGCTTTGCAGCCGCTGTGGTTGCGTGAGAACATCCTGGCATTTGCTTCTACCGTTATTGGTGGCGGGTACTGAAAGGAAAATCCACTTTTAATTGGTGGGAAAATGACAAGCCAGGTTGTTCATTAAATGAGTTTGTGCTATTTGAAACTACCCATTTCTGACAGAACAGTAATGAAATTATAATATATTCAAAAGTTTAAGCACGATACCACTCAGAGAAATAAACGCTTTGGAGTAAAAAAGTTTTGTTGAAACGATCGTCCATCTTTCCTTCCGTCTGTCTTATCTTTCCGGTCGTCCGTACGTTCATCTGTCCGTCCGTCAGTGAACAACACTAGCGCCTAATCTATTCATACCATTTTTACCCAAATATTCCCTAATAGATTCGACCCGTCTCGCAGCTCCACGACTTTGAAAACGTTTCTCTAAATTTTGGGGGTGCTTTACATGACGCCCCACGGACATTTTCAAAACTTCGTGGAAAATGGCTCCAATTTTTTTATTTAAATTCTTGTACGAAAGAAGGGAAATGCATTTATAAAGATGGCGTAGGTCCAGTTTTAACTAATTAATTAAGTTAATTTTGAACTTTTAAAAATGACAAAAATTAGAACTTTTTTGGTCGTGTTTCAACAACAATATTATTGAGGATAGCAATTTTTGAAAATATAAATAATTTTCGCGCGATCTTTCCTTCTTCATCCTTGTTCCCTCTTCTCCCCTTTCACATTTTCATTTTCATGCATAACACAGCCATGCAAGTCGAGAAACCAGTCGCGAACTTAGAGCTTGACCCGTCTGGGGCGGTGCTTCGCTGGCAAAGACACACAGAGGAGGGAGATTTCTGCAAGAAGATTTATGTTGTCGCCGGATCTCATGTTCTATCGGGAGACAAACACTGATGTCTTCTGAGATATGATATGAACTGCACTTATTGACCATAAAGGGCATATTGACTATATTGACCTGAAGGACCATAGAAATTGACGCGCCTGGAAACAAATAATACTCAACAATAAGTTTGTTAAATAAATTTTTATTGATTCTTATGCATCTCCATCCGCTGATTCCAAAAATGAACTCAAAAATATTCCATCCCCCTTACATTATTAGAATATTTTAAAAAAATGCATTTTCTATGTTTTGTGAGAATAGTCCTAACCATGTATTCAAGGAAGTATTCTATTTCATTGCATCGTCATTGGACTTGATTTAGATGATTCTTGAAAGTAAATTCAGAGAAAATGACATGAATGTTTCCTCACACTGTGTGACGTTTGGTGTAGACGCGTTCTGTAACGAAGCAAGCTGTGAGTTATTTACTTGTAAATTGAACAGAAAGTGGTATCTGAATATTTCAGTTGTAAATTGAAAGTGCAATGCAGTGTGTTGAAAGTAAAAGGATGTCTCAAACGTGAATGATAAAAATAACATATTTGTGCTTGTCAATATATCTGGAATAAGTTCAAAATCGATTGCTGAATTGGAAAAGCGCTCACAGGAAAAGTGCCTCCAAATTTTTGGAAAAGGATTGTTGGACACCCAAGAGAGATAGCGAAGTACATTCCAAAATTTTGTACACATACATTTTATGTAAGCAAAAATTATTCCAACTAAGATATAAAGCATAATTGGAAGAAATGTTTGTTATGTGACTTCTCCAAAATCATGGGTGATGGAAAAGTTCTGTTACGAAATTTGAAATCACTACAATAAGTCGGTAAACATTGCTCTTTGTTCGTCTTTTAACATAAAAACAAACAATTTGTTTAGAAACAATCAATCAATAGTTTTGTGCTGATTAATTAGTGATTCCGGGCGCGTTAACAGATAAGGTAATTAGTACAGTAAATGTAGTGCATTTTTTCCTTGAGAGGAGACGGTAATCTTCCCCTGGGTAGTCTGGCGCCGATCTACAATCAGCTAGCAGGGTTTTCCCCAACTAGGTATTTCCCACCAGCGGGGCACCGCCCCGATTGGGAAAAGCTCTAAGCTCTCGACCGATCTCCCGGCAAGTGTGGTAGTGTAGTGCATATAAGTGCATGTGTGTGTAATTAAGGGGTGAGGATAGGACACGGAAGAGAAAGGAAAGATCGCGCGCTGTCCGTATCCCATATGTTAGGCTTCTGCTCCGGAAATGATCAGAAAAAATAAGGAAAACTATCTACCAGAGCAGCCGGCTGCTAGAATTCTCCTTCAGACAGCGACTGAATCAAGTCAATCGATCGGAAGAAAGTACGTTGATACGTACAAGGAAGTTGAATCTGAAACAGTTCCCAACCAATACTCATTTCTTTAACACTGAACCATAATTCCTGAATTTTTTTAATTTCCTAGAGCGCCTAGAGCGCTAGTCCGTGTTCCGCCACTGGCCAAGTCTCTTCCACCCCTCCCCGCCCCGGCCCCGCTTCGTCGTTAATCCTCTTCCATCCCCTCCACTGGCCCGGCCTCTCTCCCTGACGCTCCCAACGCGAATCCCGGCCCTGCAGAAGCAGCCTCCGCCGTTCAGCCCAAGCCCAGCGGTGCAATTTAATGATGCGCTTGGAATTAATGAGGGGGTTTCGCTTTGTGTGACAGGAAATCTTGGAAAATAATTTTTCATAATGTTTTACTGTTATATCGACTTAACGTAACTAAACACATCAACGCTGTTAACATCAGACGTCCGTTAAGAACAATAAAAAAATATCCGTTTGAAACTCCCAAAGGTTCGAGTTCGTTCAGATCGATCGGGGAATGTCAATTTTTGAGAAAATCGGCTGAAAGGTTTAGGCACTAGCGTTGACCATGGACCGTCGGTCGGTCGGTCGGTCGGTCGGTCGGTCGGTCGGTCGGTCGGTCGGTCGGTCGGTCGGTCGGTCGGTCGGTCGGTCGGTCGGTCGGTCGGTCGGTCGGTCGGTCGGTCGGTCGGTCGGTCGGTCGGTCGGTCGGTCGGTCGGTCGGTCGGTCGGTCGGTCGGTCGGTCGGTCGGTCGGTCGGTCGGTCGGTCGGTCGGTCGGTCGGTCGGTCGGTCGGTCGGTCGGTCGGTCGGTCGGTCGGTCGGTCGGTCGGTCGGTCGGTCGGTCGGTCGGTCGGTCGGTCGGTCGGTCGGTCGGTCGGTCGGTCGGTCGGTCGGTCGGTCGGTCGGTCGGTCGGTCGGTCGGTCGGTCGGTCGGTCGGTCGGTCGGTCGGTCGGTCGGTCGGTCGGTCGGTCGGTCGGTCGGTCGGTCGGTCGGTCGGTCGGTCGGTCGGTCGGTCGGTCGGTCGGTCGGTCGGTCGGTCGGTCGGTCGGTCGGTCGGTCGGTCGGTCGGTCGGTCGGTCGGTCGGTCGGCCGGTCGGCCGGTCGGTCGGCCGGTCGGTCGGACGAGCAGTCGGACGGGCGGCCGGACGGGTAGTATTATTATAAAAATGTGTTTCTTGTTGGGGTCGATTGGTTATTTGCGACTTTTCGGTCTAAGTATTATTGAACGCTTTATTTGTGAATCATTTTTGATCAAATTGATATATTCGAAACCGTTCCTAACTTTTTTGTTGATTTTCACATGTGAGAGAGAATGTTCGAATTTTGTACTTTTAATTTTTGCCCTCAATTTAAAAATTGACGTAACGACGTAAAAAATTGAAAATTGACGTAACAGACGCTGTCACAGCTGTCAGACTTAGAGCGCAAAGTGGTTGACAGACACGGAACCTAATCCAGTTCTGAGTTATTCCCGAGATTTTGTTTTTCTCGGCAGCAAAAACTACTTCTGCAAAACGAAGACGAAAGGGTGATCTTTCAAGAAAATCCACACCTTCCATTTAGAGCAGTGTGAATACTAATAGAGGAAGCAGATGAAGGCAAATATTTCATCAGTTATTTGTTAGGATTTGGGGGACTGCGTGGTCCTAGATAACGGGGTTCCTCTCGGCCGTGCTGGGATCAAGAGCGCTTGAAGAGGGACGCGTCGAGGTGAAAGCAAGTCGCGTTCCCTGGGTTTCGCTTAATCAAAAACGACGCTTTTTGCCTTTGAAGGTTTTAATTAAAAAAGATAAGCGGGCTTTCGCAGGGCGGTCTTAGCTGCAGCCGTGCAAATTGTTTCTTGGGCAAAAGGAACACAAAGTGCCATCCTCGAATAATTTAATCCCTCGATATCCACCTGCCCTTCAGCAGCCGCAAAGGGAGCGGGGCCAGCGTGAGAAGGACGAAGAGGGAAAGGTGTTGCCGAACGAGGAGAAAAGGAGCGGGAGAGCGTGCAGTTGGGCGTGCGGAAGGATGGGTTGGCTTTTGAGTACGACAACACAGGGTTGCGTTAGACCGAGGAGGAGATCGGGAAGAAGAGGAGATCGGGAGGAGGACCGAAAAGGAGATCGGGGGGAGGAGGACATCGGTGGAAGGAGTTCGGAGGAGGAGATCGGGAAGAGAAGGAGATCGGGGGGAGGAGATCGGGAAGAGAAGGAGATCGGAAAGAGGGGAAGCAGAGGGGAAGGACGATATCGGGATGTACCGCAAGTCCGCAACGTAGAAGGATTTGAGCGAGAATTACTTTGAGCTGCAAAGTGTGGGATAAGGACATAAATGAGCCAGAGGATGAGATCGTTAGGAGAGCAAATGCAGATGAAGGAGAAAGAATGGAGAGTCCGAGAAAGGCAAATATTGTAAATTAAGCTCAAAGAGAGGAAATTGTGATTGAACCTGTGTGAATAAACAATGACAGATGAGAATAAACTTTACAAATGAGGGAAAAGGTGATAAAGATTGAATGCGAAAGTTGTGAACTAGACTTTCGGAGAAAGTAATTGACTGAGGGTGAGAGTTGGAGGATATTCGTAAGGCAAGTATTCATTCGAGAAAATGGAGAAGAGAGGCGAGAATGTGCAGAAGCACGGCGGGAAAGCCATGGGGGCGATATGACAGAAAAGTGTGAATGTGTGGAAAGAGCCGTACTAGCTGCGGGGGCAGAGCAGGGTAACGGGACGGGCACGGGAACGATGGTGGGAGCAGGCGCGGAGCGGTGCGAAGCCAGGGGCGGAGGCGGAGGCGGGTCAGGGCTGTGGGAGGGAGCGGGAGCGGATGTCCTTCCGGCGCTCGCCGTTTGTCCGCGCCCAGCGCTCCGCCGCCCAGCAGCGGCACCGGCGGAAGGTGGCGGGGGCGGCGACAGAGACGAAGCCGCCACCGCGCTTGGGGCAGAGCGGCGGTGACGGCAGAGACGGTGGCGGCGGGGGCAGACGAAGCGGTGTAGCGGCAACGTAGGCGGCGGGAGCGAGATGGTAGCAGTTGCGGGGGTGGCAAGAGAGGCGATGGCGGGGTGGACTTGGACGAAGCAGTGTAGGGGCGGCGAAGGTGACGGGAGCGGCGGAGCGCGGTGGCGGGGACGGAGACGAAGCCGCCACCCGCCGCTTGGGGCTATGCAGGTGGCAGGGCGGCGGTGGCGGCGGGGGCAGACGAAGCGGTGTAGGAGCCACGTAGGTGACGGGGGCGACGATGGTAGCAGTTGCGGTGGTGGCAACAGAGGCGATGGCGGGGTGGACTTGGACGATGCAGTGTAGGGGCGACGAAGGTGACGGGAGAGGCGGATGCGGCGGCGGAGCGCGGTGGCGGAGACAGAAACGAAGGCGCCACTATGCTTGGGGCTACGCAGGTGCAGGGCGGCGGGGGCAGACGAAGCGGTGTAGGATCCACGTAGGCGACGATGGTAGCGGTTGCGGTGGTGACGACAGAGGCGATGGCGCGGTGGACTTGGACGAAGCAGTGTAGGGGCGGCGAAGGTGACGGGAGCGGCGGAGCGCGGTGGCGGGGACGGAGACGAAGCCGCCACCGCGCTTGGGGCTATGCAGATGGCAGGGCGGCGGTGGCGGCGGGGGCAGACGAAGCGGTGTAGGAGCCACGTAGGTGACGGGGGCGACGATGGTAGCGGTTGCGGTGGTGACGACAGAGGCGATGGCGCGGTGGACTTGGACGAAGCAGTGTAGGGGCGGCGAAGGTGACGGGAGCGGCGGAAGCGGTGGCGGCAGCGGTAGTAGCGGGAACAAAGACGCAGTGGGCGACGTAGGTGGCGGCGGCCGGGACATAGACGCAGCGGCGTACGGCGACGGGGGCGGGGCGGGGGCGAGGGTGGCGGCGACCTCCATTACGCAAATGGCCGCCGCTTAGCCCCGAGCGCGTCCCGGCGCCGGAAGGCCGGCAAAACACTCTCGCGAAGCCGCTTTGAGAGCGTCTGCTGAATTGTTTTAAAACAGATTGAGCCAAGGTGAGGTTGGGCCGCAAATGGAAGTCGACGCCGCCTTCCAGGTCGGAGAACGGCGGACCCACGACCTATGCGTCTGGGGAGACGGTTTCCACCGCAGCAATCAATGCTGCAATGAATCAAATGCTCGTCATTGGCCCTGGATTCACATTGATAGTACGAATAAAATAGGGGAAATATGTCTGACGTTGTCAGAGTCTTGAAGAAATTACAATTTGAGACCTCTGAAATTATTCGAAAGCTGAACTACATTGTCAAATATTACATTAGATCGTTTTACATTTTATTTTCTAATTTGTTTTTCTAATGAAGATTCAGTTGCTTCCCTAATAGTAGTTCACCGTAATTAATTCTTTGTCATTCTTTAGAAAATAAATTAACTCTATGTATTGCCGACACTATGTGTCTATCTCCAAGCCTCGGATAATTAACAGACTATTTTATGCATAGTGTATGTTATTTTTATGTGAAGGACGCATTGATGAAAGCAGAATTTTTTGTTTGGTGGAAATTCATCTCGCTTATGAGCGCGTATACCAAATGAAAAAAGCTGTTTATAGTTCGTATTGTGCCTATTAAATTAAGTTGCGAGTTATCTCTACCTAAATTAATACATTTTCAAAGTATATGAGAGGCGGAGACTATTGAGGATAGGGGAAGTGGAAATTCCGTCATAGAAAACACTACTGACGTGTAAGGCAAATCATTGCAAATACTTGTCTGTAATATAAATGCCGTTGACGGATCTTGTATTTGTCTTGCTGCATGGTTACATGTTTCTTGTTATCTATTTCAAATAAAAACAAGAAATACACAAAGTCATCGTGTGAACTTAACGTTCCACTAACACATTTACAGCTTATTCAGTCCAGTTCATATCAATTTCAGTCAGTAAGTTCAGTCTAGTCCAGTTTATATCTAGGTTATTCTGTGCACTTTCATTATTGGCCGATTAATGACAAATGAGTTAATATATAATATAATGTTAAGATATAAGTTTTGAATCAAAATCGAGGAGAGAACAACGTCACTCAGAGAAACAAATGCCTCGCAACATTTTCACATATACTACATCTATCACATTTTTATACGATGAAATTAAGAGTAGAGCCAATTGGCATTTTTTTGTATTTTAGCCAGTTTTCAATGCATGTTGTTAAACATTATTCTGATAAACAATATAATTATCTGGTGCACCTGGCTGTTTACTGTTTGCGTATTTTTCTTCTCAAATATTTTTTTAATACCGCATGATATACTGATGATGTAGGATTGCATGTACTATGAATTCAATACCGGAGTCTAAGTGGACCAGCTACGATTAATAAATGAGTTGATGGACCAGCAAAGCCAATGAGAATAATGATAGGTCACAGGGAAAATGAAAGGTAAGGGAAAAAGAAGGATCGTAAGAAACCGTGGCGCGAAACCACTTTGTTCACTACAATTCCCACATGGGGTGGCTTGGGATTGAAAACCAAATCATTAGAACCAAACTGAACCAAATTGAATCCCGATGTCCAGAGATGGGGAGATAGCGTGCTAGCCGCTAGGCTAAGCTGATGGCAACAAGAAACTGGAAGATGAAATGAGCACCTTTCAACTTTGAACCAGACTCGCTGTCACAAGATAAGGCAGATAAAAAAGGTCGCGATTAACCACTGATCATGAAAAGAAATGAATAAGTTCCTACTAACCTATTTTAATGTACGAAACATTTGCATTATGTTTATATTAACCCAATAAGACAAATGTGTAAGTATGAACTGAACTTCGTAAAACATTAAAAGGTTTGTAGGAAAAAAATCTACAGAAGATAGAACTATTTTATGAAACCTTCAATGCCATATTTGGTTTGCATTACTAGATTAGTTAATCGAACACACTTTTAATTCGAAATAGTGCATGTGCAGTGTGTAAGTGTTAAGGCCAATAATCTAACGAATGTTTGGATATAATATCAGGGTGGGGAAAAATACTTTAAATTTAAGATTTAACTATTTTGCCAAAATTATGATTTTGACATTCAAGCTTCCATATTCTTCTATCTTGTGAATCATCATCTTTGATGTGCCGATCTCTCATTGTCGCACACTATCATGTAAGTCTTGGCCAAGGCACAGAAAAAGTTTTGTGCATTGACACCTGTCACCTCCAAGTTTTTAATGGCCATCTTTCCTCCCGCATTCTTCGTAGATGCCCGTACCATTTTAACCTTCTCCCTTCTATTGCATCTATTATATCCGAAATTATACTTACTTGCTGCTTTATATTTTCATTTCGGATTTTACACTATAGTTGCGTCTCCAAAACTCCCATTTTCATAGCCTTTAATTTTGTCTGACTCTTTTTATAGATCTCCCACAACTCAGCACCATACGGTGATAACCAGCAGTTGCTTTATGTGCTCTCATTTTCACTTTAATAGGAATATTTTTATTCCATATTATTGAATGCAATTGCCGAATAGAAGATTTTCCTTGCCGATTGTGATGTTTAATTTCCTCTCCACTGCCTCCTTGCTCTTTTAAAACAAATTTCCTAAATACTTTTATGTCTGACAGCATTTTCTATGTAATCCACCTTTTTAAAACTGATTATCAAACCTCCACCAGCGTTCCACCAGCAAACGTGTGCACGGGGAAGGGAAGGGATCTTAGTATTTGAAGATACGAAACATATTCTGAATATCTACAAAACTGTTTCAGTTTCTTCCTGAACTCTGCTTTCCATCCTTCCGCTATTCCATATTTTTTGTCTTTCTTTGATTAAAGAAATTGAAGAATGGAAAATAAAAATTCGTCATACCTATGCACTGTAATAAAATTATTTATTACTTCAACTCCATTTAATGGAGTTTTGTATCACAGGATATTAATGAGATCTTGAAACAAAGTACAGTAAGAATAAATAATTAAGACTGCACAAAGAATATTGCTTATTTTGAGCAAACAATTTCAATGTTAATAAGCATATAATTCGATGGTCACAGGGAAAAACTTGATAAGTCGAAATTTTGTGGAAAATCGGGTAAATATATTTAATGGACATAATTATTATTTTGTGAACAAGTATGGAAGTCTCAATCTTAGACTCTGAGGCGTAAATTGAATGTGGGTTTTTAGGTATCTTCGAATTATGTGAATCAATTTCGGTAAGTAAACATGCCTATTTTTTCACAAACAGTGGCATAATCAATATTGAACAAGTTCACTTATCCTGTTTGCGCATGCAAATATAAAAACAAGACACTTCGACTTACCTAACTAATCACACATATACAGAATTTCAAAAATAGGCAATTCATTATGAAATGTGCAAATGCATTAGTGAACAAACAGATTACATGTTTTAATGAATATTGGGCTTTGGGAATTCGAAATAAAAGAGCAAAATCTTCTCTTATTTCGATGAAACCTAAGAACACTCATAAAATGTATTCATATAATGCTAGATCTCTCTACCGTTATTACAAATTAGTAATAAAAAATCAGAATGTTTCCATTTGTAAGGGCTGTTTTCTAAAATCAGTAGGAGAAACTAATGGTTTTGATATAGTAGTAAGTAAAAGAAAAGTATCCTCATCATGAATCATTCATCCGGACCTTCGAGATTTTGCCCCTCCTTCAAATAAGTACTCCCCTGCACAAATTCAAGCTGTCAACGATCACATAGATTCATTTCTATTTTACGAAAGTCACTTCCGCCGTGCTTAGAGTTCTAAACAATATTTATCATCTGACTTAAATATTTCAAAGATGTATGCATTGTATAAACAAATTAAATTCAATCCTGTTTCTTTTTCTCTTTATTCTCAATACTTTCATAAGAAAAACCTTTGTTTTAAGAAATCAAAAAAAGACACCTACCACAAGTAAATTAAATTAAAATACAAGCAACATCAGGTGACATTCCAGTGCTCGACTCCGAGCCGTGCGGACTTAGTAAGAGGAGCTCCCGCAGTTCGTCTGTTAACTAGTATCCCGTAGTGAGTGAACTTCGAAATGACAGTTATACTTAAATGATATCGTGTGATAAGTGAATGTCATTGGGTATCGACTCATCAACAGGGCAAGTAATAAGCAATGCTCTTTTAACCCTAAACAACGGTGGATTCGATACTTCCTTCACAGGTGAAGTGCATCAAAACTCGGAATTGCCACCATCCAGTGAAGACATGGAGTACATCACAGACGCAGCCCAGAACCAGCGTAACCCCGAAGGAAATCTCGAGGTTGGCGACTTATCAGCAAATGCGACCAACGTCCAAACCTTCTCTTCAATGGCAACTTCTCTTACCAGAAAAAGGTCAGTCAGTGAACTTCCTATCTCTCACGAAAACTAGAAATTGAGTGTAGATCCCAACAAACTTAGTGCCACACCTGAATCGTCAAGTGAACTAGAATATAATGTGCCTACGGGAAACAAATTTAGTCTATTAGGAAATGTCAATGCCGAGATCGAGGATACGCGATTTGCGTACCTAAACAATACTCCAAATGAAGATCTGTCTCATACAGTCAAAATCCCTCCAATATATGTGTCTAATATAACAAACATTAGTAACTTCACCAAGGAACTCAAGTATAAAGTTTCAAACAATTTCGTATCAGACGTTAAATACGATAAAGTCAAGATCAATGCCAAAACACCAACAGACTTCCGGAATATTGTTAAATATCTAATAGAAACACAAAGGAGCTTCCATTCATACAAAGACCCCTCAAACAAGAAATTCTCAGTGGTATTTAAAAACCTGCATCAATCAATAACAGAATCTGAAATAATATTAGACTTAAAACACCGGTACCCTTCGATTCTGAAAGTGACTAGACTCCAAAAGGACGGTAACCCCATTCCTGTAGTAGCCGCAGAATTCAACGGATCAGAACCAATAGATACCATACTATCAATAGATCAAATAAGTAACCATCGGGTGAGTGTAGAAAGACGAAAAAAACCAAAAGGCCCCCTGCAATGCCAAAGATGTCTGGACTTCGGACACACCAAAAACAACTGCAATCACGTTATCAGCTGCGCGTTCTGTGCGGGCAACCATTATTCAGCAATGTGCCCCAAGAAAAATGAAACTCCGACGTGTGCTCTCTGCAAAGGTGACCACCGGGCGGACATTAGGAATCAAAACTGTGCGTACTTCAAAGACTTAAGTGAAAGAAAGACCAAAAATTCGGCGAATGGTAATAGAATTAAAAACCAATCCAATACCAGCCAATCCTCGCAATTCAACCTAAATGGTAATGAATCATTCCCAAATTTGCCTCAAACCAACACAATCCCGAACTTCAACCATATTTCAAACTTACAGAACCAACCCACACCCGCCCAGTATTCCCGTAACACCTCTCCACCAAATTCTCATTCACAAGATCCCCATTCCACTAACCCGATAATCAACTCAATAATAAATGCCATTACATCATGCATCCTCAATTTCATCAACTCCTTAATACCATCTATAATCAGTACCATACAAAACTCCGTAACCGAGTACTTGACTAATAACAATGGCAGATAAATCCAACAAAAATTTAACCTACTTAAATTGGAACTCCAATGGCATTAGTAATAAAAAAGTAGAATTAGTTCAATTCCTATACCACTATGACGTAGACATCGCATGCATATTTGAAACCCACTTAAATCACAAAAATAAATTATTCATCCCAAATTACACTGTTTACAGAGCTGATAGATCTGAAACTAAAGGCGGAGGCGTACTAATAGCGGTAAAATCAAGCTATAATCACTACCAAATAAATCTGCCCGACTCCCCAGGCATTGAAACCATCGCAATCAATGTAATCATAAACAATCAACCATGGAAAATAATATCAGCGTATAAACCACCAAGAACTAAAATTCAAAATGCGAACTTAAACAATTTCTTCCAACCCACGGAAAATGTATTATTATTAGGTGACCTCAACGCAAAACATACAAGCTGGGGTTGCCAAAACAATCACGACGGCAAAATCTTAGCTAGTTTAATTAATCAAGCTAACTTAAAAGTTTTATCCCCACCCGAACCAACATATTACCCATTCGACCGTTTGCGCAAACCTGATATACTTGATTTAGCAATAACCAATACAAATACACAATTTCACGTCTCAACAATTTTCGAACTCGACTCAGATCACATACCGGTATTACTGACCACCCAACAGTTAACTCCTCAACACGTCCCTATCCCTAAAATAAATACTTTGAAAATAAACTGGGTAAAGTATCAAACATTAATTAGAAATGCAATCCCTAAAATAAAAATCCTGAAAACTCCATTAGAAATAGACCAATCTATCAACTACTTGAGCGAGCTAATTATCTCCACTATCAAAAAGTCTCAACCCACCACATTACCTAACACTAACATAAACACTTACAGCAAATTACCTCAATCTATCCTGAACGCAATAATTATAAAAAAACAAAACCAGAAGGCTATGGATACAACTTAGAACTAGAGAACTCAAGAGGAACTGAATCTAATCACTAACATTGTCAAAAAACTCATAAAAAATCACAAAAATCAACAATTTCACAATCTATTAAATTCACTAAACACTAACAACTCGCTCTGGCAGTTTATCAAGAAAGTACTAAAAAAGAAAAACTTAATCCCTCCCTTAAAAACCACGACAGGTAAAGCATTTTCGTCGTTTCATAAAGCCGAAGAACTTGCGGACTATTTTGCATCGACATTCACCCAAAATAACACAAAATTTCATCCCGAACACAACACCATAGTAAAAGCAGACAGAGAATGTATTCATGGGCCTCACCACAAAATTCAATACATATCTCCGTCCGAAATCAATAAAATCGTAAGAAACCTTCCAACCAAAAAATCCCCAGGTCATGATCGCATTAACAACACAGCGCTAAAGAATTTGCCACCGCCAACAATTTCATTCTTAAACAACATTCTAAACTCATGCTTCAGAATAGGATATTTCCCACTGACTTGGAAGCATGCAATAATCATCCCCATCGCCAAACCAAACAAAAATGCAGCCTTCACTGATAGTTATCGCCCTATAAGCTTGTTACCAAACCTTTCAAAAATTTTCGAAAAAATTATCTTAAAAAGACTAAACAAACATCTCCATATAACAAAAGCCATACCAATGGAACAATTTGGATTCACAAAAAAAATATCCACACAACATCAATTACTCCGTATTACAGAACATATATACACAGCCTTCCAAAAAAAACACCACACTATAGCAATCTTCATAGACATCACGAAGACATTTGACCGAACGTGGCATCAGGCCCTGAAGTACAAACTAACCAAAATTGGAACTCCATACTACATACTCTCTATAATAAATAGTTTTCTTGACAAAAGAACATTCTCGGTAAATGTCAACAACCACATCTCAAATCCAAGAACAATAAACGCTGGACTCCCTCAAGGTTCCCCACTTTCTCCAACATTATTCAACCTATATGTCGTTGATCTTCCAAAACTAAACAATATTCAAATTGCACAATTTGCAGATGACACGGCCATATTCTCTTCAGACTCATCCATTAATCTTATTAGAAACAGAATACAATTGTACCTTCACATGTCAGATAGTTGGGCTACCAAACTCAAGATCCAGTTAAACCCAAGTAAAACTTCCGCCAAGATTTTTACACTAAGACCTTACACTCCACCCACTCCTATGACACTGAACAACAACACAATAGAATGGCTACCCCCCCAACAAACCGGTCAAATATCTTGGACTCCAACTAGACACCACACTAAACTGAAAGCAACACATAGACAACAAAATAATTCAAGCTAAAACAAAATTACTGCAGTTAAAACCATTAATACACAGAAACAGTTCCATACCGTTCAATTCCGCCATATTAATATACAAAACAATCATAAGACCTCTGTTACTGTACACCTGTCCTGTATGGATTAACGCCTCCAAAACCAACATTAAAAAATTCAAATAATTCAGAATCAGTTCCTTAGAACAATAGCCAACGCCCCATGGTTCGTTTCCAACCTCCAACTCCATAAGGAATTTAACCTCGAACCGTTATCACAGCACATTACTTATCTTTCCACAAACTTTTACTCCAGCTTAACCCAAATTCCCTCCCTGGTGCCTTTCAGACTCGGCAAAAATCCTATCCATCAGACCAGAATTTAAAAAAAATACCCCTTTCACTTATTTCTCATCAAATTCGCTGAACTGGAGCCTGATTAGAGGACCCATTTGGGAACCCTCTCCCATTTGTAATAGTTGTAAGTTAATTATAAGTTAATTATTTGTTAGAAAATAAGACTTCAATGCATATGTAAAGTTTTTTTAAATAACTATCCTATGTATATATCATCAAAGATCAATAAAAAACAAAAAAAACATCAGGTGAGGCTAAAAGTAAAGTGATTGCCGAAAGGGATTCCCATCATTTTCTGGCTGAGAAGGCTTATGCTACAAAGAGAACCGATAAAGAAATCGCAAAAGTCAATCCACTGAAAAAAGTATTTGCGTTTGACCTTCAACAATGCTTATATACTCCATGCTTAAGTACTTCAGTAGCCTTTTATAAGCGTCAATTGTGGAGCTTTAACTTGGCTATTCATAATTCAAGTAATGGTAAAGCTACCTGTTCCATGTGGGATGAGACAATTTCAGGGAGAGGTGCTAATCAAATAGCTTCATGCCTTTACAGACATTTAAAAACTTTGCCACCAGATGTCAATGAAGTAACATACAATTCTGACCAATATGCTGGCCAGAACAAAAATAATATTGTTGCACTCACGTTTTTTTACATCCTAAATTACAATATCCCTGGAATTAATAAAAAAACCCATAAATTCTTGATCAGTGGTTGCACTCATACGGAATGTGATAGTGATCACGCACTCATTGAGAGAGTAAAGAGAAATACCTCAATGAAAATTAACCACCTAAATGACTGGATGTAGTTGATGAGGATATTAAAGACCATAAACCCTTTTGAAGTAATTCAAATGGTAGCAAACAATTTTTATTTACTTCAGTTCTCTAGGTAAAAAACGGAAGTCCTTTTCAGATTAAAAAAGTTGACGAGACTGGGCAAAAATTTCTTTGGGCGCCAATGCAGTGGCTCTAGTTTAGAAAATCAGGATGGACGATTGTATTTTAAATATGATTTAGACAGTTGTGAACAATTTAGTAATGTTAATTTTAAAAGAAAGGGAAACACTCGAATTTTAAAGAGTTGCCTATTCTGAATGATGAATCTTTCGCATTAAGGGAAGCCACAAAAAAAGGATGTGATTCGATTTACTTCCTCTTATTGACAGCTCCTTTCATAATTTTTACAAATCATTAAAAACTGACCCTTCAGAACAGATTTGACAGAACTGACCCAGATTTGGAGGAAATCGATCCAGATGAGGATAATTAAAATAAATTAATTTGTGACAACGTGAATATTTTCTGAAAGCATTTTTATGAGTCTATTTTCAATTGTGTGTTTTCAAAAAAATGATTTATTTTATAAAACTTTATATTTTTCTCAATTTATTTAATTCCTTTAATTGTTAGTTGCAAATTGCATGCTTAATATTAAAAAAAATCATTATCTAAAACTTTCTTTTTTATTTTTATTCCAAAATCACCTACCCCAATACATCAATAATGATAAGTAAATAGGTGAAAAACTTGATAAGTCAATGGTACAAAATAAGGTAATTCGCATAACAATACAAATATAAACAAATTTGATAGATTGTGGGTGTCATTGTAAAATACGGTGAAAATTACAATTTTTGAGCCAAGTATTTATTATTTATTTATTTATTTGTCAAAAAACAGTAAAAAACTGTATATGACGTGTGGGGAAAGAAATTTATCTGCGCACATTTTCTTGAGGGCCAGAATTAAAAAAACAAAAAAAACGAAAAAATGAATTTAGAAAATAATTATTTTAGAAAAATAAAGATATTTGAAAAATGTTTTTTCCCGAGTTATAGAAAATCAATTTCAACTGTAAATGAACTACAAGCAAAAGGAGTGCTCAACAAAACGTGCGCACAGTGAAGCTATATTTACGTCCAGAAGCAAAACAAGGGGCCATCTCAGCATTTGCTCAATGGATCAGGGAAACTGGACAAAAACCTGATCGAGATGGGGGTCATTGACCCGGAAGCTGAAGTACATTACTTGTTACAGGCGTATTAAATATTTTTTTAAATGTATACAATGCAAACATAAACTAATTCATTATATAGTCTTTGTTTTGTTACATTAACATTATTTTTCTTTTTCACGATCAGTATAGTCTCTAATTGTATAGAAACACTTTTGCAGCAGAAAAGATTTTACTTTTAACTTAAATTTGTGTACCGACTTTAATTGTTTTATGTCATCTGGCAATGCGTTGTAAAGTAACGTACATGTATTGTATGTTGATTTCTTGTACTGAGCTGTTGATACTGACACTTGATGCACGTGATTTCTACGGCGTGTGTTGTAATTATAAATATCAATATTGCATGAAAATATGTTCCCTCCGTTAAGTAGGTCATTTTTGACAAATATTACAGATTCGTAAATAAATAGACAAGGCAATGGTAGGATTCCCAGCTCAATGAAAAGAGGCTTGCAGGAATCACGTGGAAGGCATTTTTTCATTATTCGAATAATTTTCTTTTGCAATCTGAAGGTCTGAATACTACAGGATGAGCTTCCTCAGAATATTATGCCATATCTCAGGCGGGAATGCACATTTGCAAAATAAACGCAACGAGCTGCATGAAGGCTGACAGAATTTGAAAGAATTCTGAATGCATAGCATAATGAACTTAATTTAGTGTTTAATTCTGTTATATGTACATTCCATTTGAGGTTTGATTGAATTGAAAGACCTAAAAATTTTGTTGCCTCAACATCAGCTAATTGCATATTGTTCATTTTCAATGGAACATGCGATTTCCGATTTGAGATGCAAAAATGCATTGAAACAGTTTTTCTTTCGTTAACAATTAATTTGTTATTATTAAACCAATTTGAAACTTCTGAAATTGTACTATTTACTGCTTCTTTTTTGCAAATAACATTCGTGTCATCAGCAAACAGAACCGTTCTTCCATTTTTAATAGACGAGGGCATATCGTTTACATATAACAGAAAGAGAATAGGACCTAAGATCGAACCTTGCGGGACCCCATGCACAATTGGCAAAGAATTGGAAATATAAGTATGTAATGTCCTTTCCTGCCAGTATGGTATTTCTACTCTTTGAGTCCGATGTTTAAGGTAAGAAGTTATCCAATCTAGGGCAATACCACGAATTCCATACGAAGGTAATTTTGAGAGCAAGATCTTATGGTCAATAACGTCAAAAGCTTTCGAGAGATCTAAGAATATTCTAATGGGTACTTCATTTTGGTCTATTGATGAAGCAACATCTTTGAGAAAGAAAAAAATGGCAGTTTCCGTAGATTTTGATTTTCTAAAACCGTGTTGTGAGTCTGAAAACGCTCTGTTTTTCCTGAGAAATGTTTGCATTCGTAAGTAGAAAAGCCTTTCTAATATTTTTAAGAAAACTGACAAAAGAGAAATTGGCCGGTAATTTTGAATATAATTTTTGTTCCCTTTTTTAAAAAGTGGCTTAATTTTTGCTGTTTTGAAAATATCTGGAAATATTCCTGTACATAAAGAAGCATTGAAAATGTGAGTTAACGGATGTATAAAGGCAGGTGCACAAGTTTTTAATAAACAATCCGGAAATTCATCTAAACCAGATGAATAATTTATTTTTTAGTTTACTGACTATTCTGAGGATTTCGTTGGGAGAAGTTTCGGGAATAAACAATCGTATCTGAAATTTTTTGGGAAGTGTAAAATGTTGAATTTTGTGATTTTAGTCCCTTCGTGAGATCAGACGCAATTCTGGAAAAGTGTTTGTTGAAGAGATTGGCAACTTTTTCCGGATTACTCGTTTCTCTTTCATTATCCTTTAAAATAACATTCTCTACAAGTAGAATTTCTGTTGTTTCATTAACCGATTTTTCAAGAACTGTTGGAACTCTAAAAGTGCTCTCCTGAAAAATTCACTTTTCAAGACTTATCAAGTTTTTCCCTGTAACCATCGAATTATAACTTACGGATAGACACAATCTTATTTCAATACACACTACTAATGACAAATCCATATTTTCAACCCTTAAGTAACACAAAAAATTTGACAATGAGGAAGGATGGAAAGCAAAGTGCAGGAAAAAAGCTTACACAAGTTTCGTGGATGTTTGGAATATGTTTTGTATCTTCAAGTATTAAAATCCCTTCCCTTCCCCGATCGCGCGTTTGTTGGTGAAGCGCTGCATGTGGCGGTTCATGATGTTCAAAATATCCGTTAAACACTAGTAGCAAAAAATCAAAATTAGTAAAAAAATGTTTATCTAATATATGACAATAAGTACGTAATTGGTTTTGTCTTTTTACATTCGTCATGATAGACTGAAACTAGTGGTGCTACAGAATGGCACAGACTGTAGTTTTCTTATTAGTATTAGTTTTCTATTTCCTTGGGTCTTCGCTAGCTATTCGGAATTACCACAAACTTTTTCTTGCCAGCTGTCATCTATCACCGCCAAAAGTACATTTTTTTGTAATTTTCTTAATTTTTCGGTTTCCTATTGGTAGAACGGAAACATTAATTTTAGAATATTAAAGAAAAATAAACCCTAGTCATAAATGGCAATTTTCTTTTAAAAAAGATGTGCCGTTCAAGAGAAAATGGCGTTTTAGCGCTACTAAAATGCGAAATTTGAAGATCATTTTCACAGAAAATGTTTGAGTTTTCAAAATACTTTATTTAAAGTTATGTGAAGCACTTACACTCACAAATATAATCATCTTTACAAATTGCTGGTAATGTGCAAATTAAAGATGTGAGAGATCTTTCAAAAAAATTACAATTATGTAATTTTTGAAAAAACAAAAAAATAACTCAAAGTAAACTTGACGCTATACTAAAGAGTGTAATTTTCACTATCCGTTACAAAAGTTTCAAGAAAAAAATTGCAGCCATTCACGAGAAAATGGCGTTTGAGCATTTCTGGAAATGCCGAAATTTGAGCTACTTTTCACAGAAAACGGTAGTGTTTTCGAGAAACTTTACTTGACATTATTTAAAGCATATATACTCGTAAATATAATAATGTGAAAAAATCGCCGATAATGTAAATATTAACGACGTGAGAGACAAGTAAAAAGATTTACACTTTTGTAATTTTTGAAAAAACCAACCAAAATGGCTTTTATGTCATTGATAGAGTACATTTACCACTATCTCTACCAAACGTTTAAAGAAAAAATTTGGAGCCGTTTTTGAGAAAATCTTGTTTTTGTCATTTTTTAAAATTGCACATATTACACGAAAACTACCAAAATTTTGAAAAACATTTACATGACCTTTATTAAAGAACTCAATATGCAGAACAAATTTTATTTGAAGAAAAAATCTCTATCTTCAATTTTGTAGTTGGAGAAAGACGCCGAAAAAATTCAAACTTTCACAATTTTCGAAAATTCAGAGCTGTACGTGAAAATCGGACGTACGCCATGTTAAAAAGTGTATTTTACTCTATTCATACAAGAAATTTAAAGAAAAAATTTTGAGCCGTTTTTTAGAAAATGTTGAAAATCCCCTGGGGGCTTCATATAAAGTACCCCCAAATTTTGAAGAATCTTTTTCAAAATCTCAAAGCTTTGACTAGAATCAGATCGACTGGGGAATATCCATTTTGGAAGAAATCGTACGTATGGTTTAGGCGCTAGCAGTGTTCACAGACGGACAGACGGACGGACGGACGGACAGACAGACGGACGTTTTCCTTTCAATTGGGCTTTAGGTATCAAGGACATAGAAAACAGGGTTTCTGGCTACACCACGTGTTAGAGGATTTTTTTCTTAATTTAGCAACTGGTTTTATCCACTTTTTCGTTATCACGGCCCGGCAATGGATTTTTGAATGAATTTTTTCCCCCCGAAAATTGGCCATTTTTTCGCGCAGCATTACATAACTTTCCCTATACTACATATATCACTCCGTGTATACGTATGTATACGGGAAAGTAAAAATATGTAGTTAATTTGAAAAAACAAAAGTTACTTTAAATATCTCGTAAAATACAAGTGATAAAAATTAATACACGTATCAATCGGACCCATTCCCTAATCCACTTCCGTGAAAACTGCATTGTAATAACTTCAACCGTTCAAAAGTTACAGGAGGTGCTAAAGTAACGTGATACGCGACTCTTCCTGTATATGTACGTATACGGGGAAAGTAAAAAATACTATCCATGTCATCGAAAAAGGTAAAATTTATTTCTGTGTGTAACTATTAATAAAGGTCGATATAACGAAGGCGAAGTTGCATTAAAGGGCAATCACTTAGTAACATTATTAACTAGCATCAATCAATTACCAAATAACATTATTAACTTGCTTCAAGAAATTACTTTTAGCGATCAATATTTGCAATATCATTTAAGGCCACGTAGTACCACTTTCTTGCTCGAAGAAAGAATGTCGAACACACAAACATTGAAGAACCTAGATCTGTTTCTTTCGTCTATAAAACCATTACATAGAATGTTGCAAGTTTTTGGACTTTCAAATTTTTTTACAGATTCCACTGAGCTCAATAAAAGAATCGGTTTCGTTATTAACATTTGCCGAATAATGATTTTCTTTTGCGCTACCTTATTCAGTAGTATTCAGGTATATTGTGATTTTAAGTCAAATCAAATAAATTTTCTTATCAATATGGCGATTGCAATAATACAATATGCAGGAATCTTTCAGACGTTACTGCTGTTGCTAATTTCATTATCTTCTGAATCTAAAGTAATGAGAATCATTGGAAATATATGTTTCATAGATAAAGAACTATTCAATGATGTAGTTTCAGAGTACAGGCGTACGTATAACTTCATACGGGCGCAGGTATTATGTTTCACGTTCATGATCGTTTGGGTCATATATATGAATGCAATTTTGACCAGTTTGCATATTTGGCAAATAAGTCTAATTATTTACGCAACAATTACGACTCAATGCAACATAGTGCACCATCACAATTGGTTGATATTACTGCGACACCGCTTCCATGTTCTTAATAAAAAAGGAGAACATGTTCTTCATATGATTCTGAGCCAGTTTCAAGAATATTATAGAAGCAAAGGTTCTTCAAAAAACAAAAGTAAAATCAAATCGTCGGTGCCTCAGAGCATTACAGAGGAGTTGTTTACGTTGCGAAAAGTAAACTTCCATCTCAGAAAAGTGGCCGACAATATTGAAAGTGTATTTGGCGTACATATGCTTATTGAGATAATATGCCTATTTTTGTGCAGTCTCTTTATAGCTTTTTTCGTAACGTCTGATTGGTTTGCATGTGTACAAGTTGATGGGTCCCGGCGACGTTATTGACAACCTACATGCTTAGTGCAATTTGCTTTAATGTTTTCGAACTGTTGTGTATTACTGGGTTATGCTATGGAGCGCAGAAAGAAGCAGAGAAGTTGGGTGCAATTGCTGCGCGCATGGTGCTGCACCTGCCGAAGGGGCCTGCTGCGCGCGAGGCGAAGCTTCTGCGCATGCATGCTGTTGGCTGCCCTGTGCGTTTCTCGGCTGCTTCCGTGGTGCCTGTCGACTTGTCATTGGTATCTTCAGTATTATGTGGAGTTTTGTCTTGGCTAACCGTGCTATTAGCTATCCAATCCGTAAATTAATAAAGACAGTTTCGTAGTTCACATAATGGAAGTATTATGGATTATTATGGTATTATTATGATTATTATGGTATTATGGATTGGAATTTGGATGGGTACCAATCATACCATTTTATAAAATAGTCTTTTGAATGTATTGATATGAATATTTGATTATAATAAAACCATTAATTAACTGAGGAATGTACACAATTAAATGTTGCTTTATTTTTTACACATGTATAAAAAGAGGGTTGCATATTGTACGTGTAAGAAATCTAAAATAAAACCCAATACATGCTACTTTTGAATAACTATTATGTAATGACCTGCGGAGTTTTTACTTTCTAGTTACTGCTTACGCAGTATAGAGAAAGTATAGTAATGCTCTGAAAAAAAGGCAAATTTTTGACAGAAAACTCTTATTGTCGGGCCCCAATAGCGAAAAATTGGATAAACCTTGTCTCTACTGTAACCAATGTACGGGATCTTATCCTCAAATTTAGGATGGGATAGGCCCTGGTTCTTCAGGGTTGCAATAAATCTTACTTGCTCGTGGGGAGTGGGCAATTCTCGGATTTGTGACTAACAGAAAAATACACCTTGTATGTGTAACGAATCAACAATATAATTACCTATAGAAATAAACACAATTACATGATAAAGCACTGATTGAAATACTTGCATACACCTTCATAGAATAAATTATTTTAAACTGTTTATAATCAATTGTCCTTGATTCCCCTCAGGATGTGAGTTTGTCATATTATAGCAGATACCACAGTGTTGTACTGGCACGTACATAAAATAACAAAACCTTAGACCTATCTCATCAGAAACATAAAAAGAATATCTCATTCTGCCTTAATTTACATGCTACCGCGCAGTGCACTGTTACAAAATCGAAAATGGTAAAAATCGAGGTGAAAAAGTACAATTTCTTTTGGTTCTATACTCTCTTAATTTACTAATTCTTATTAACAAAAAAAATGCAAAAAATGACAAAATTTAGAAACCTTTTCCTTTCTAACGTAAAGCTTATGCTTTCGTCAATAAATTATATCGTCTGCTTCACAAATAGTAAGAAGTGACTCAAAATGTAGTTCACACAGATTCCACTGGGAGTTAGCAAAAGATTATATACAAAGTTAATGAACGAAATTCGTCCGACTTCCCTTTGCGATGCCGGCAGCAGCGTGACCTTACACGCGGCAGGCGAGTCGCAGCACCTCGCGATGCAGCCCGCCCAGCTGCTGGCTGAGTTTCGTCCGGCCTCGTCTCGGACGAAAGATTCTGCCCCTCAGTTGCAGGATGGTAGTTAGCAGGAAAGATAGAGGGCTGAAAATTTGATAATACCTTGTTATTCTTCCCTCTATGCCTCTTACACATACCCGTGGCCACGTGGCGCCATTACGTGGTATAATATCACCGTAATTATATTCCCATTTGTTTCGCCACGCGCTCTCTTCTTATTTTAGAAGAATAAACGTTTTATCGTACTATTACGACTATCGCTTACCTCTATTGAGCTGGCGTATTTGTTTTTTTTCGTGAAGGACTCTGTGTTAGCACATTTTGGTCGGCGCGGACAAGTTCCTGCGACTTCCGCCCACCTGGGCACTCTTTGGGGTACTTCCCGCTAAATTATGGGAGTTCCATGCTAGACCAGGGTGTCATGGGGGCGCCAATTCCAAAATTCGCGCGTCCCACCACAAAAAAAATCAATCGATCATCGATCAATCAATCCACCAATCAATCAATGAAATGGAATGAAGACATTAATTAAATCATTGTTTCCCCGCGCTTGATGCATGTGACAGTTCTTCCGCCGCCCTGCCAGGTTGCAATCAGCTACCCTCGCCAGCCGACACCGGTGACGTCACTACATCACCACCGTCACCACCGCCACCAACACCATCGCGCCGTCGCGCCCGTATCTCTCCCCCCGCCTACGTCCGCCCCCCGCCGCCAGCTAGCCGGCTGCCCGCCCCTCTGCGCCCTGCCCGGGGGTCGGAACCCGGGGCAGCGCCAGAACACGCGCGGACAGCGGGCGACACAGCTGGTGGAGTGTGGGCCAAGCGGAAGGAGCTATGGTGGACCGGGAGCATGAAGCATCCACGGCGGTGAAGGGCATTTTTCACGCTTTCTGCATTTGAGACCCTCTACTAGACAGCGGTGTGATTTGTAGGAGCGGTGGTGATGTGACAGTGGTGTGGTTCGACAACCCAGCCATGTGTGCCTCGTAGCCTTTCAATGTTACATTCATTTGGTTTTTGCTTGCTGTGTTAGTCAGGTAGCATCGCTTGGTCAGTGTGTGCCTTTAATTTTGTGTTTCGCAACACTGCAAGAGTTTTGTGAAATTGTAAAAGTTTTTTTTTGTATTCTTTGACACTCTGTTCACTCCGCGTTACTCAGTGCAGCGGCGGCGTTCTCCATTCGGTTGCTCCTAACGGCACGGCAGCTGGCGAAGAAGTGCTCGCTCGCTCCGCCCAGGCAGTAGTCCATCGATTCCCCGTATCGATTGCGGAGCGTCTCGTTCGATTACTATCGCGCTAGGCGTTCCGTGCCGGCGTTGTGAACGTATAGCCTTTTTGTGTACGGTCACACTACGTAGTATAATAAATGATGTCCTATAACACGTTACGTAGTCAGAATCTATGTTTAAGTGGTAAATTCAATAGAACTAGTTCTACAACAGCGCATACTTTCCCGTATAACTGGAAACAGCTACGTAGGATTGAAATATTGCATTTTCTGTCCTACTAACATGTTAGCTATGATTTGAAAAGGTCCCAATGCAACCATGCAGAGAACAACTCACTGTTTCCATTGCAGTGTTGTAAAAAATATGTGAATTGTACAAACGCATAAAAATTGAATACAAAAGTTTTGTAAACGTGTATTGGAAAAATGAAGCCTGATACCATACAGTTATATCAAGTCACAACAATATTCATTCACGTCATATTCATGTCACATTCCTTGCATTGTCGATACTCCCTTGAAGAGCTAGCAATTTTTATTTCAAATATTTGAAAATAACTAATTTCTTTAAAAATTAATGTGTAAATGTATAACAAAAGGTCGAATGTAAAAACGAACAAAGAAATAATATATAAAATTGCAAATTCTAATTTACAACGCATCCGGCTGCATGAAACGCAGTAAATGTGCAGCGGGCTATTATGTTTGTCACGAAATTATAGAAAAACTACTCGTATTTTCAAAAAACTAAGCATGACCTTGTTTGAAGATGTATTTTGATAAATACATTTCATGGAGAAAACCAGCTGCTATATATTGCCGTCCAAAGTGCATTTTTTGACATTTTCTTAATTTTCGCTTTTCTAATGGTAGAAAGGAAATATTAATTTTAGAATATTGAAACGTACCAACAATGTCTCGTCATAAATTATTACGAGATCGTGCCGTTTTTAAATGACATCATTTACCTTAGGACTGTTATATTCGTGACCAGTTCCGAATTTATAGAAAACTATGGGCGCCAGGGACAGGTTACGATAATTCATACTTGAAACCAATACTTCCACAGCTAATCTTAACGAATGGATAAATGTCCGGCTAGCTGGGTCAATGGGTCACGTAATGGATAATCGCTATCGCCTAGATAGCCGATTATTTGATCTGCCAACTATATAGTATGGCGAGGAATCTGAAAGGAAATAATTAAATATATCTCTAACTACTTATCAATTGTAATTGACTAAATGAAAATCATATTTTCATTTCCGAAAGAAAAATTTAACAATTTATTGACAATTGTTCTGCCTTTAGGTCATGACCTCGTTTTAAAAGAAACCCTTTGTACTGCAGTACTTACCTAAACGTGATCTTGACCGACGGCGCCCCGCAGTATCTTCTCACTTGAATGCTGATAATCTCAAGTCCAATTTCTCTCTTCTAATCTTGCGACGCTGCCGAAGAATCCAGCCCTCACTGCCTAGAATATCTACCGGTTCTTACTTGATATTCACAGTTCCTAGTTCTCCCCAACTACGTGGTAAAACATTTAAGTCCAAAACCGCAATATAAAAAAGACTTTCAAAGTTCTAAGCGAATTTAACTGCTGCACATCAACTTTCAGAGTCCGACAACTATTGACTCTCACGTCAAATTTACAAGTCCCACTCCCCTAATATTAAACTCGCGAGCGATCTGTACCACTTGACGACCTCTATCAGAATGTCATTTACTCCTACGTTTTTAGCCCTCAATTGCCTCGGTATCCATCCTTCATTCTTATTTTTTTAAACAAAACGACAAACTTCGACAGTCTATTCTCAGAAGTTGACAGTCTATTCTTCCTTAGCCAATCCATCCATTTCTTACCAAATCAAGTAGCCACGCCCTCGATAGTCATTCCTTTCTAGACCAATCCCAAATTATCTTATATGTCTTTCTAGCCAGCGCCCCCACCTATTCAAGGCCTGAATGCAGTTTATTGACCTTGCCAACCACTACGCCGGCGTTGCTAAGGCTGTATATTGCCATTTGCAGACCCTTTTAACCCAACCCATTTACAAGCAAATGTTACCGTCAAAATATATAATATATTGGTATATCACAATATTAAAGAACACAAAATCCTCGTCCAAAGTGGCAATTTTCTTTTAAAAATGTGTAGTCGTTTTTAAGAAAATGGCGCTTAAGCGCTACTAAAAATGCGAAATTTAAAGCTCTTTTTCACAGAAAATTTTTAAGTTGTCAACAAATTTCATTTGAAGTCATTTGAAGCATTTACATTCACAAATATAATAATGTTTACAAATTGTTGGTAATGTCCATATTAAAGATTTGAGAAACCTTTCAAAAATATACATTTGTGTAATTTTTTGTGCACGCGCAAGGTAGCGACGTTATGCATTATCAGTCACGTGACTGGCCTTGAAGTCATAACGTCTTGCCTTAGGCCTTAGGTACTACCTTATACCTTCATAAACAGCCTTTAGGTGTTTCTACTGGCACCTCACAAACGGCAAAATAGTCGTCTAAAAACAGGAAAAGTTGCATTTCGCCAACTCTGATGAATCGATTCTCGTATGTGAAGCAATTACAATTATTCCTTACCAACTCCACAACGCTGGCAAACATTAACAGAAAATGTTGAAGAAGTAACAGGTAAGAGAATGCGCGTTTAAATCGTACCTTCCGGTTAGATTATGACTTGTGCTCATAAACGAACGCTAGTTTTGAGATATTCCCTACATTCTCAAGAAAAGCCGAATCAAAATTTCAGACTTCATATTCATCGTGAAGGGCCAGAAAATCTAAAACTGTGTAAAATGTGGATTTGTTATACTCTTGACTCGTATCGTGGTTTAAATGCCTCACCATGAGTCTGCACTCTTTGGTATAATACGCAACTTCTTTGCTCTACGCTTAAAGTGCTTCTTTTGTTATAATGCATAAAGCAATGTCGCAATTGCTAAAACTCTTCTGTACGTTGTTCATTACGACCGTATAGAGTCGATAGTCACGTGATCAATAGAGTTTAAGGATGTCTCCTTACGCCTGGTGCTAAAACTCCCTAATGAGTCATTTTTCATAGTTTGATTTTTCTCTGGTCCTCTTTCTATTTCCCGAAGTACATCAGTCATTACTTTAAAAGTAATGACTGATGATTTACATGTTTTCATAGTCATGCGCAAAAGTACTGAGTTTTTGCCTTTCTGCCACTTATTCATAACTGATGTTCGCGCCTCATTGTAAAGTCTCAGTCGTCAGAGTCACTGATACGTCGTAGACTTCCCATCGATCGCTTCCTCTTAAGAGAAATAAAAGTTTTTCTTAACAACAATAATAGCAATTTAATGACAAGACTTCAGTCTTACAGGTTTATAAAGTGTATTAACTGCTCCAAACACTAAGAAGTTACGTTGCTAATATCATTAGCAATTCTTGCTCTCTAAAATCTACAAATCCGTGGAACGGAGAAGTCTTCAATCTAGTCTCCACGAGTTCTAGAAACATTCTGCAAGGTTATTCAGAATCATGTAGATATATCCAGGATATAACACTATTATTATTGCTAGATGGAGACAAATGACCACGAAAACCTGCTATGTTACATTAGGAAAACACAATTCACTGAAAACTTTCACGTTTGGCTGCAATTGCGTAACACCTTACGCAATTCTTTGGATCAAATCATGTGGGTAAATTATTAAGACGTAGTTCTCTCTTTAGATGTAGAACAGCCTTAAATAACTTTTACAGACAATTCTACAGAACCGAAATGCGGATTAGGAACATAACTAAATTATCACATCAAGTAATCTTGAGAATATCAAGAAGCCAGCCAAACGCCCAACATTAACAAGGGGGAAAGACTTCGCGTGCGCGTTCAAAAAGAGTCCACATTTGTCGATGGGAGTGGAGGGGAAGGGGGACAGAGGCAGGTGGTGGGGGAGGACGTCGCGCGCCACATGAAAGGCGCCAGATAAGTAATTGTGCCGCTGGCGGGCCAATTTGTCACCGTCGCGCAGTCGGTCGAAGGCTCGCGCCGCGCCGGGCCGCGTGCTGCTGAATCGCGCGAATGAAGCGGCGCTGATCAAACAGCACGGAGCGCGCGACCATCCGTCACGGCGACGCCCTCGCCTCGCCTCGCCTCCCCTCCCCTCGCCTCGCCTCGCCTCGCCTCGCCTCCCCTCGCCGCGCCGCTCGCGGGCCCGATAAAGTCGCCCGGCGGCCCGTCTGCCACGATAACGCCCAATGAACTCCCCGAGCGACCCCCTCCCCCCGAGACTGTATGTGTGTGTGTGTGTGTTTCGGAGATTCTTTTGATATCACGCGTAGCGGCCAGAAGCCCGAACTTTCCGTCTCTTGGGTTTAAAAATCGGTCAGTGATTGCGATGTTTGCGGCGGACCCGAAGCAGTTCCGCGGCAAGTTTCCATCGACTTTCCGTTACTTTCATTTCACCTTAATCTTCTGTCGTACCTTTGCCCTTAAATACTTATAATTTCATTGACCATTCCTGATGTAAACGAAACTAGAATTGAGGGAATCATTAATAAGTAAAAATATCTGGACTGGGGTGTCCTGAGTAAATACCTACTGTGTAAGATATACAGGTGTGTTCACTACCAGTCTAAAACTGAAGCTAATGTGAGGATAGTTCTCACAAGTTCTCGCATATAAGCGTTGCAATCTTTGGGTCTCATTTGGACAAGGTCGTGATTGGTCGTGATCCATTCCACTGCTCTGTAGCCATCTGATTTCTAATTTCATGTCGGTGATTTGTCGTTTCGCGGTGGAATTGGTAACGTTTAGAGCGAACAGTTACGAAAATGGGTAGGAAATGTTTTGTAAAACTGTGTAATAGCCACAGGTGTCATCTTACACCGTGGACCCAAATCAATTCGCACCGTACGGACAAGCGAGGAACTAGTCTTCGAACTGGCTTCAGAAAATTTGCCCCAAAGGCGGCTAGTTGACACACCTATATGTCTTACACTGTGCTAAATACGGACCTAGAGAGGAAAGAACGAATCCGTTTCCTTCCGGCTTCCAAACCCTCTGGCTTGGCTGCGGTCACAGTGGAGCAGATTTTGGCCGAACGTTTGGTCGGCTGACATCGGACGGACGAAACAAAACCAAACACATCTTCATCCAACAGCCTATGTTTTCGGACGCCGTCGTAAGAGGTAGTTCGGTTTCACGACTTCTTTTGTTTACCATCGCGCGTTTGAACGATTCCGACATATCCGGACAAAAACTTCCCACGTCGGCCGATCGAGATTTCAAACAAAATTGGCTCCATAGCGACACCGGCAAAAAAGAAGCAACTTTGAAAATAAGTATATTAAATATAATAATCTTAGTCATCATCATCATTATTATTATTGTGTTTGGTATTTTTCCTTTTGGAATTAACCAACGTCCTCCGTCCTCAAAATTAGTTACTGCTCTATGACACCCTGATGCACATGCCTCCAACTTCACTGCCCTAGGAGAGGTGGCTCAGGGCATCAGCTGATGTCACTTCAGCGCTTCTGACGGGCGGTTCTAGGGTTCCACTCCTGACGGTGCCAAGATTTTGACACTATATGGATTGCGAGATCGAGTTCAGTCACTCTATGGATTATAGTCTCCATGGAATTCTAGCGGCTGGTTGCTCTGATCTGTAGTTTTCCGTGGTTAATGACGGGTGACATCTTGCTTGGAGCCATTTTGTCACATGATGTGTGCGCATGCTGTGTCGTAAGCAGTGGCGCACTGAGTATGAAAGTTGTCGGTACGTGCAGTACGAAAATAGGCAAAATTATAGTATCAGTTATTTGCATTTTTCAGTAAAAATCAAAAATTATTTTTTGTACCGGAATTCTGGGTATCGAACGAAATCATAGTCACTAGTCACATGGTCGGAGATAGCATAGTTTTCTTTCAATTTATACGCGGACTGCGTTGATTGATTTATTGATTGATTTGTGATTCCCGGCTCGTCAACTGCTAAGGATATGAGAGTCCCGTAAGCGTTCTGCGTGTTTTTATTGTGGTGAGTGGCAGTGAACTTCTCCCACTAGATGGCGAGAGCCGGTGCTGAGCATCGTGTCGGCTTGCGGTTTCACCCCCCCCCCCCAACCAGTTATCTGTCACCAGCGGGCCACCGCCTCAGCCGGGAGGAGCTCTGAGCTCCCGTCTGGTTTCCCGACATGCGTGATAGTGCAGTGCTTGAAAGTTTATATATAAGTAAGGGGTGAGGATAGAACAAAGAAGAGGAAGGAAAGATCGCGCGCGCTCCGTAGCCCAATTATTAGGGGGCTGCTCGGATATTCACCGGATGTTGCTGGAAAAAGAACGTAAAACTCATCAGGATAGCGGCCGTTTGAATTGTCCCCACACTGTGGCTGAATTCGAAGCAGCTATCTAATGTCGAGAATCCTGTGACCATCGGAACTCGAATCCCAGGACCTTGAGGTCGGAGGTACTGCAGTGACATCTGTTGATGCCCTGTGCCACCGCAGCCGGTGCGTGCATGGGAATAATAATAATCGTCGTCTCTGCCGGTCCAATTCAAGCGAAGACCGAATACTTGAAAAGACACAAGTTGTGTAGTTACTTCCACTAGCAGGTCTGTACCGTCCTCGCAACACATGCTTCAAGTACAACCCTCCAAACACATGCTCCAAGTAGTACGAATCCTCACCAAAACCGGTGACGTCTGTGTGACTCTATAAAGTGTATTACGACCAGTAAGTTCAAATGGATTGCATGATAACGGCAAACAAACCGGGATCCGGGATTTAAAGAAAAAAACGTGTCCACTTGTGGATGTTGCTCGGCCTTGCGATCAAAACGTAATCAAGGAAGCAGAGAAACGTCTTAAATACAATTGTTTGGAAATCGAGATCAGACGAATGTGGGGCGTAAAAGCAGAGGCGATAATTATCGGAGCTCTGGGATTTGTTTCGCAAAGAACTTGGCAAAACTCCCAGGTCATTTAAAAGACTGGGAAGTGCAAGAAATTGCTTTATTTGGAACAACCCACATTTTGCGCGAAGTATTGTAGAGGCACCGACAGTTCCTAGATCTGCTCCTTAGGTAGCTGGTTGCAACCTGGAGTAAATTTTGTTTTCAGCCGACTCATAACATCTTTAGTCGCGACGTAGTAAAATAATAATAATAATAATGACAATGAGTTTACCCACCCCCGCTCTTTCTAAGCCGTATCATTGTTGTGCATCCCTCGCCTCCCTTGGGGTACACCTCAGTTTCTGCTAGCCTCTGCGCTGCGGCTTGGCGTGCGCCTCGGGGCTCGGGCGGGCGCGGGCGTTAAGATTCAAGGCGCCGCGCGGCGCTACTTGTTGCTATGCGGCAGGGGCAGGGGGGCGGGGCCTGGGGATTCCCCGGGGCGACGCATCCCGGTCACGGCGCGCCGCCGCCGCCGCCGCTCCCTCTCCCTCTGCCCGCCCTACAGTGGAACAATGGCTCTGAAGGTGCAGGTAGCAACCTCATGATTGGGAGTGGTGATGCAATATCCAGTAACGTAACGAAATGAGTGAAGGCCCGGCGCCAAACGTTTATTGGGGCCCTCTTTATAAAAGTGTGTAGCAAACAAAGTAGTGTTAGTACCTTAAATAATAAAAATATCCTTTGACGAATTCGAATTCATCAGTCTATAATTAATAACCAGAAGTGGAAAAATCTGCCTTTGTTATTTAATTTAATGAAATTAAACTGTTACAAAACCTAAATGAATTGCTTTATTGATTTAGAAAAAGGGTTACAAAGGCTATCGAAGCGTAAAAGTTGTTCTTTTGAAAGATGCTGTTTTAATCTTTTATATCAACTATAGTAAAATATCAAGTAATTAATATTTCTGACAATGTTCAGCCCAAAAGTAGGCCCTCTTTGATCTGGACCGCATTGCGCGCCTTGCTGGCCCAAACGATACGCCACTGGCAACAACGATAACAAAACATCGATATTTACAAACATCAGTGTTAAAAATCAAAACAGCGATGTTAATAAGACATCGACCGAAAACCGTGGATATTTTTGAACATCGATGTTCCACAGCTGGCTTAGTATCTTCTAATATTAAATTTGTTTGCAACAAAATTTAATTTGGTAGTGGTCCGGTTTATAATTAAGATTTACCTGAAAACAAAGTTAAAAGATCATCTACATATGCAAAATACGAGGAAAGACGTAGGTTCTCGAAAATATCAGTGTTGGGGTCATCTCGGGTGAGAGATTGTTCGATGAAGATAGTATAAACAGTGTTATTTTAGATTGAGCACATAAACTGCAGTGGTATCATCAGTTATTATTTCATATTTTAACTTTCACAAAAGTTTGATGAGAATTTTGCAACACAAAACACAAAGAGTGCACAAAACGTAGAAACATCGAGCGCAAAACATCGATGTTAAAAATCATCGGCTTTAATATATCAATGCTTAAAACATCGACATCGATGTCAAATCCCTGATTGGGAAGTTTAGGTCGTTGACAAAGGAACCGTTCCAGACTAACAAACGTAATCTCGAAAACTTGGCACCAAGCTGCTATAAACAAACACTGCTTAAAGAGGATGGGGAATCCATCGTAATGATGGGAAAACAAGCGAAACAGCGAAGATGTGCGTTTATTGGTTGTTTTCTAAATAAACTTGCTAATACACGGAAGTCACTCCATTATTGTGATGTGGGTTGAGCTCCCACATATTGAGTATCTTTAAACATTTAATAGTTAGTAAATTTTGAGTTCGCAATTTGAACATTTATGCAAATAATGAGATTTCGCCTCCGTAAATTTTCTTTACTATGATGAATTGCATTCATTTTCAGTCTTCATTCTGATTTCGGAAGCCAAATTTCTGTCCATTATGTATTTCACTAATGTCACGGAGAACAAACAGCAAATTCACGACGCTAATGGTAAATCATTTTTCTCTCTATTGCTTCCACAAGTTTCAAATACCCAAAGCTACAGTAGAAGCCTTTTTGAAAGTTCCTTAAAATTTGCAATTGAACACTCGTACACCCTTATAATCGTTCTGAAAACAATGAAAATGTTATTGAAAAATAGCGAAGGACAGATTAGTTGATTGAACCCATAATTTTCTCTTTTCGGGCGCGTGGCGGCCATGGTGTAGCTGTTAGCGTATCCGACTGTTATACCCAAGTTTATCCATGGTTTTAAGGTGAAAAAATCCTCCGTACGCCTTCCTTCGGAGAGGAAGTAAAGTCGGCTGTCCCATGTTAGTAGACTTACTGCACGTTAAAGATCCTCAAGCCTAAATGACGCCTCTGAGCTAAATTCAAAATCGCCTGTTTCGTCGCCTATGGAATACCTTCTTTCTCGGCTAGTTGGTGAAAGGAGCGTAGCGAAGAGCAGGCCTCATGGCTTGAGTCTCGCCACGTAAAATAAGACATTAATTCAATTCAATCCTACTGCTATAATCAGTAGTCCTGTGTGTATATTGCATGCTATTTCCCGAAAGGCGGCGAAGTTACTTCTCCGGCTGGAACGAGAGAACTCGCGCCGAATCCTCCCGCATGGCTGCGCTGCAGCCGGGTCAAATTCCAAGTTCCAAACTGGTATCCCGAAAAATAAGAGGAGTAGAAGATGCAAATATAAGTGCAAATGCTTGTATAAAAGAGAGAGGAGGGGTTAAAGATGAGAAAGAAAAGATCGCACGCAGTCCATTTCTCATTTGTTATAGTATTCACCTGGCGAGATAAAAAGAATCTCGAGAAAAGCCGGCCATAGAAGCCGGCTACTAGAATTCTCTTCCAGATAGCGGAATATTCTTCCAGACAGCGGAATACTCTTCGAACGCGGCAATGACTTTCCGGTTAGAGTCGCTGGAATGACAACAGTTATTGCCCTGAGCCAACGTCAACAGTTTGTCGGTCTGTATTCGCCCGCGTAGAGGAAGCCAAGCACCCACTGCTCAGCTGACGAATAATTGCGTGGCGCGACTCGGTGCATGCGCGTTCCCGCGCTCCAGGCGCCGCCCGCGGCGAGCGAGGAAATCAGATAACGAAGATAACGAAGTAAATGAACCGGGCGGCTCTTGGCAACTTCCTGCGAGCAGCCCCTGCATCCCGCTGCCACCAGCACGGCCCCCTCGCTGCGGCCCTTCCTTTCCCCGCCCCGCCCCCATCCCCGTCCCCCCACTTCCGTCCCCGCCCTGCCCCACCCCTCACTGCGTCCCCGCTCGCCCCAGCCGTCATGCGTCCACGTGTCCCCGCCCACCCATCCCTGCTCCGCACCGTCCCCTCCCGTCTTGCGCCCGCCCCAGCCCCACTCCAGCCTCGCCCCAGCCCCGTCCTACCTCCCCAGCCCCGCTCCAGCCCCATCACGCCACCGACCCACTTAAGACCCGCCACCTCCGCCCGCCTCTTTCCCACTCCGATTTCCCTTCCCCCAAATGCTCTACGTCCCAGCCGTTCCGTCTTTCGTCCGTGTCTCCCCGCCCACCCCACCCGTGCTCCGCATCGCCCCCGTCCCGTCTTGCGGCCACCCCGAACCCTGCACCGCCCCGCCCCTGCCCCGCCCCTACCCCGCACCAGCCCCGCCCCTGCCCCGGACCTACCTGCCCAGTCCCGCCCCCACTGCACCGTCCTCTACCCGACCCCCCCCATGACCCGCCCCCGGACTCGCTCTGATCCGCTCCCAATCCGCCCCGTCCACCCTCCTCGCCCATATCCCGTCCGTGCCACCCGCCGTTCCCGCCCCTGCGCCACCCGTTCTCAGCCCCTTCCCGCCCCTACCATTCCTGCACCCACCCATTACGACGTCACGTAAGTGCAGGGAAGAGAGACTGCGGCGCCTCCGAAGTTGTTTCATCTTTAATGCCGCGAGGCGCGAAGTGTTCCAGTGTAATGGCTTCAGGAGGCGTTGGCGAGGCGCATTCGTTTCACGCGCAATTACGCAAAAGGAGACTTTTATCGCAACTTGTAAAACCTGATTGACGATACCATTGGAAATCAGCAGAACAAGAAGCACTGGAGCATCGGTACAATAGTATTTTATCGGAAAATGAGATAATAGGAGTTTTTTGCACGACTGCAATCGACTACAACAATTGAGACTGCAGATATTACAGAAATCGGATGCAATCTCGATCTACTGCGCATGCGCAGATGAGCAAAAGTGATGCGAAATGGAACTACGCATGCGCAGTAGATCGATAATGATGTCGATTGCTGTAATGCTGCGCCGTGCAAAAACTCCCTAATGCCAATACTCGTAAATGAAGGCAAGCCTGTAACAAATCAGTTGTAATTTCAACAGGCCCGGCGGATAATGTGAATACGATGGGTAATTATACCCACACGAAAAATTTGAGTGGGTAGAATATCCACTTGGGATTCGACGTGAGAGGAAAATTCCATAAACGTCAAATTCCAGAAATGAACGAAGTTTCTCTGTATTGCTTCGACTCAAAACGTACATGCGATCAATTATGTTGGAAGATCGGCCTCAACAGATTGCGATCTTACATATTTAAAGTGACGTAACAAAATCGATTTTCAAAAATTGTTAAATAAGTTATCAAAAAATGCAAAGCGCAACGCTGCTTTTTTCGTTGCAAAAATGAACTCTGCTGAAGTTACATAAATAAAATGATGACAAATAAGCGTGTTATTTGATGACAAAAATGACAATTTGAAAAGTCTCGTTGAAGTTTTCTCTTCACAAACATTCTTGGTGGATGATAGGGGGAATGGGAAGGGAGGGGGACCCCCCTCCCGGTCAACTACCCATTCACACTTAACTCCAACTGCCGGCTCTGAATTTCAAAAGCAATACCAAATATTCAGATTCATCTGATAGTTCATTCCTACATAGTTCCTTAATATTCTTAAATATAGTGTAGTTTCACAACTGGCAGTTCATTACAATCATATGTTTTCAATACAAATGGAGACGATGAAGATACTATGTTTCCATTGTCGACTTTATTTGATTGTCTAAACTTTGGCCTCTTATTAGGCAAAGTATTGTGGCATTTGTAAGTAACAAAAGAAAGCATTCCACCTTCAGAGGAGTGTATTGTATGTTCATGGCTCAATGGTGTGTGTGTTGCGGTTGAGAAAGATCGGAGAAATGGAATGATATTCCAAAAGTGACCAATAAACGAAGCTCCTGCGGCTCCGGTCCGCGCCATTCTCTGTTCCCGACCTGCCTGCTTTCGCGCTTCTTGATCTCATTTGCTGTGCCTCGCTGGTGGGAGATACCTCTTTGCGGAAAATCCCCGTAAGTCGACCTAGGACGGCGCCGTTTTTCACCAGCTAGTGGCGGAGATCACCACCACCTCCTGCGACAAAATGCACTACAGTTACGGGACTAATGACCTTAGCAGTTGACCTGCTGGGACACATCAATCAATCAATCAATCTTTCTCTTCGATGCCACTCTCTTCTCTCGCTCCAACTTCATTCTCCTCTGCAATATCAGTTCACAAGCCTCGTTCTCTATTCCGTGCTACTCACTCCCATTCCCTTTCCACTTTCAAATTTCCCGCTTTTCTTTCACCTTCTCATTCTCATCCTCTCTCCATCCCTCCTCTTTTCACCGTCCACCACTCTCAATTCTTTCTTCTTACTTCAATTCTTTGTTTTTCCTTCTTACTTCCAATTCTTGCTTCAGTTCTTTCTTCTACCTTCTTAGTCTCTATTCTTCAAATTTTCTTCCTTCTTACCCCTTAATTCTTTCTTCAATTTGTCTTCTTCCTTCTTACTCTCAATCCTTCAATTTTTTCTTCCTTCTTACCCTTAATTCTTTCTTCAATACTTTCTTCTTCCTCCTTACCCTCAATTCGTTCTTCAATTTTTTCGTCTTTCTTCTTACTCTCAGTTCTTACCTCACCTTTTTCTTCTTTCTTCTTACTCTCAGCTATAACTTCTTTTTCTCCAATTCTTTCTCCAATTCTGTCTTTTTACTCCTTATTCTCAATTCTTTCTTTTTACTCCTTACTCTCAATTCTAACTTCTTACTCTCAGTTCTTTCTTCAATTCTTTCTTTTCCTTCTTACTCTCAATTCTTTCTTCTTACCCCTGCCCTCGCGCCGTCGCACCCCGCGCGGCCTCTGATAAGCGCCCGCCCGCGCCGCCGCGTGCAAAGGGAAATGGGACCGGAGCCGCCCGGTTTCCGCTCCAAAGAATTTTCCGGAATGGGGCCTCTGTAACTTTTATACCTCCTAATGCTTCAATGATTACATGCGAGAAGGCGGCGAAGCAGGAGAGACGCCAAAGAGGAAACTTTCATGAAAGGAAACGTTTTGCGTGTGTGCTTTGAGAAAAAATGTTTACAGAGGTGACACTTTCTATACTTAAATAAGCTTGCGTAAACGTTGGGGAGAAAATTTTAAACGGTTTTTTAGAGAATTGGGATTTTTGTTTAGAAACCATTAACTATTTTCATTGGTAATAATATTCTTCGTTTCCAAAATTAAGTAAAAGACAAGACTCTTCGCCTACAAGTTAACACCAAAGATGCTCTTACAATAAATAAAACAATGTAAATAATTTACTACATATTATATCCCCGTTCTAACGGAAGTTCAGTATTTTATTGGTCGTCGAACCTAATACGATTACATTTCTGCAGTCCTGCATTTTTTCAGGAATGTAAGATCTGAAATTAGTGGAAAACCATTTTTAAGCCATCCATATGGATTTCCACAAAGATTTCTGGTATAACCATCCAGCTTAATACATATGTTTTGATTATACTAACAGAACCCGTATATTTTTCACGAGATATATTGGAACAAAATTTAATTTTTTTCCGGTTTCATGCTACTTTTTGTATCGGTATCAGAAACATCTAATTATACAAAAGATTTCCACAGGCCAATTAAATAAATTAAAATGTGAAGATTTTTGTTTCAAAGCATTTCAATCTAGAAAAGTAATATCATAAAAATAAACTAGTGGTGATACAAAATGGCATTAACTTTCCCGTATTAGTTTTCTATTTCCTTGGGCCTGGGCTAGCTATTCGGAAATGCCGCATACTCTTGCCAGCTGCCATCTATCGTCACCCAAAGTTAATTTTTTGACATTTTCTCAATTTTTCGGTTTCTTTATGGTAGAAAGGAAATATTAATTTTAGAATATTAAAGAACAATAAAAACTCGTCCTAAATGGCAATTTTCTCTGACAAATTTGAAGCCGTTTATAAGAAAATGGCGTTTAAGGGCTGCTAAAATGAGAAATTTAAAGCTCCTTTTCACAGAAAATGTTCGAGTTTTCGAAAATATTCATTTGAAGCACTCACACTCAAAAATACAATAGTGTTTACAAATTGCTGCTAACGTACATCTTAAAGGTGTGAAAGATCTTTCAAAAAAATTACATTTGCGTAATTATTTAAAAAAAAACACCAAAATGAACTTTACTTCATATTGAAGACTGCAATTAGCATATTATATATACCTACGTATACGGGAAAGTAGAAAGTAATTAATGGAGAAAGAACTCTATTTATAAAGAAAGAAAATAATTGTATAGAAAGATTTTAATCTATTTAATAAAAGTGAAGTTGTTTACAATAGTAAATATCACAAAAACTAATACCACTGGAGTGATTGTTTTCGAATTTGGCCCAAATTATTTTGAGGGGTAAAACCCTCAAGGTTTTCTCAAGAAACTGTTTTAGCTACCTTTTAGATGAATCGTCGTAAACCAAGTTTTCGGGATCAAGAACCCATGCAACGTCGATTCTGACTTCCCAACGGGTTAGAGGAAGTGATTTACAACATACAGGAAGTAGAAGTATCCAGGTTTTTCTAGGCTCCACAATATGAGTTTTCTGACAAAAAATCGTCCCTTTCCGCTGCAGTATCACAATACTTTCTCTTCATTATGTAAGTTTGTAGTTGGGGAGAAATTAAGAATAAGAGACCTGAAACCTGGTTTGCTATTAAGGTGCCATCAACTTTTGCCTACTCTCCAAGATTTCATTCTCATAGTAATGTAATTTATTTTCAGAAGTACATTTTTTAAAAAGTTAATATGTGTTAATTAATAAAGTGTAGGCCAGTAATTTTATACCAAGCTGAATGAAAATAGATAGTTCTTTTATTAACAATTGGTTTATTGATTGTAAATTAACAATTTCTTCTAAAATATTTCTCAAAAAATCTTTTATCAAGAAACGTCAATATTGGACTATGAAAGTTCGGTCCTGTGTTTACCTTCTTTTCTAAAGATAAATTTTTAAAAAGTATTCTCTACCTCAATAATAATTTTTCACTTACATTCTCAAAGTATAACAGTTAAGCAGTCTTTCACTGAGAAATTCTTTGTGAAAAGTTGTTTGATATTACGAGCACATTACACCAATACCTGTGCTAAGAAATGTAATTATCATCTTCACCTTTCTTTAATAACGATTTTGAATCAATTCTCTCTAAATTATTTAATCTCGTATAAACCGACAGTTTTGGAGAAATTTTGCTATAGGCAAAATAAGGAATTCTGAAATTACAGAAGGACTATTCGAAGGGAAACATCGTTTGTAGAAAATTTAAAAGAAACTTACCGAGGATTTTGTCATATGAAGTCAACCCTATTGTGCGTTTAGTACTCTTAGAGGTGACTAATATAATTTACTGAAATATTTTATGCTGGTTTTTAGCCATTCTTTTCTATCCTTATGTGTATACAAACATCAATTTGCTCCCTTTCGACACACTATTCCCCTAGAGTGTAATTTACTTGACAGAGGATAGAGTGTTAATTGGACGTGATTTTTATGCCTGAACAGCAGCTTCATTAACGAAAGTGAATAGGAAGATGGTGCGCCGTCAATGTGTGATGGATGACGTTGTACTTAGAGGAGTGTCAGCAATACCAACCATCGTATTCATTATACTCAAGGGAGATTTTGATAAGGCTGAATTGTTCAGCCTCCATTCAAGCAAGGTATTTGTTCTTCTGAGTTATTGGAAGTGTGACGTCAGTCTCTTTTCCATTCGCTGGAAGATCTACACTGATCATCTCGATTGCTTTGGATTCAAGATTATTTCTTACGTAACTGTAGTTTAAATATCTTAGAAAACAATTTAGGAGAAATTAGTCTTTGATTCTGTCAAAGTATAAGTTGAAACATATTATGTAATCTCGTGGACATCCCTTTGTATCAAAGGTCCAACGTTTGTATTATACTACAAGAATCTAGTAGTTAATGATAAAGTTCGACATGAATCATACTGCGTAAAGAATATTGTGTTTAGAAGTTGAGACGTTGTTGAAAATACATTAAAAGTTTTATAAATATGTTATATAAAATTGTATATCGTTCTAACTTTTATGCGTTGATTCCGGATTTTCAATTATATGCATTGCTTATTGCAAGGTTAGGAATAATAATGTAGTCAGTCCTTAGGGGAAGATACATCGCGAACGAGGCGTTGAAAAGCTTGTCTTTACGTTTTCTGTGTTGTGATATTCATCTGGTGATTTTTATGTAGTTCTACTTTCTCTGTATACTTTTTTTCAAATCATTGGACAGTAGAGCATTGCTCTACTTAGATAAAGCTTTTGTCAAAACTATGTAAGCTGCGTGAATTTTTGTAAACATGTTCGGTAGTTGCTCAGATGCCTGGTAAAACATCTTTGGCTTCCTTTATTTATACGTTGTTGCTGTGTGCGCGCCAACTATTCAAACGGCGCGCGCCAGCAAAAACTAACAGACTGTCAAGAGGGCGCAGCACAAACGCGCTGCGCACTGACCATAACGTAAACTCGATTTCCCATTGGCCCACCGGGGTATAAAAGCCCGGTGGACAACGGGTCAGTCGAAGTCAGCTACCAGTCGTCTACCTGCCAGCTACGAATCTGCAACGCGTCTGCGAGAGACCAACGGAGGGCCAGCCCACGCATCCGCCAGTACGAGCCAACCGACCGAGTCTACCGACTCGTCACGCCGAGGCAACAGCGATCTACAACGCCACTGCCTCGCCGCCCCGGGCGCCGGCCCCGCCGCCGCCACGACGCTCTGCTAGCGACGCGGCCACTCCCCGGCCTCACTATTGCCGAGCGGACGGCCCCGCTGCCGTCGCCACGTTCGGCTAGCAACATTTCCGCTTGGCATCGCCCAACGGCCTCACGCTGTCGCGGGTTCTACCTGGCCCCCGCGCTCCAGCCTCTCGGCACCTGGGCGACGGCTCCGCCGCCGCCACGACTCTCAACCGGCGACCCTATCTGCTCGCCGCGGCCGTTGTCACGGCCCCCACACTACAACTCGCCACGGCCGTCTGCCGTAAAACAGAGCCTTCGGCTCACCCAGCTCGCCTACTGGCGACCATTTGTATATTTATGTTGTGAAAAATAAATGTTGTGAGAAACGGAGTTTTTCTTCTGATTGCAAAGACACAACAGTTGTTATAACCAGAATGGATTGATAATATTAATTACAAATATTCTGCTTACTGCACGCACGACTGCTAGGTGTGTAAAACGTCTGTGACTGAGAAAGATTTATTTAGAGGCCAGTGATGTATGACGAACCAAAGAGAAATTAATTGAATTCAGAACAAAACGTTTGATTGTTCAGAGGTTTGAGATCATCAGACTGTGATTAAAACGAGCAGGCTAAAAGTAGCTCCGAATCATGAACTGACTCACAAGATGCCATATAAAAATGACCATTAACATATAGAAATATTTGGGCATTGAGAAAATGCCACGACGTCATGGGTCAGTGATAGGTAATCAGTAACTACATAAATAATGATTGCGATAGTTCTGACATGCCAATGTATATTTAAATTACAATAATAGTATTTATTGTTCGCACAAATGTGTCGCAAACAATATAAATAAAAATATATTTATTACATATATCCCAGATATTAATGGAACAAACCAAAGATAGACTATAACATAAGCTTTGTGGTTGAGCAATTATTTTTTCTCATTAGCGATTGTTTCAACACGATATGATGGCAGCAGAGAATGATCAGCAGAGCCCTCACAAGACCGACGGGGCAGTTCAATAATTCATCGCGATTAGCCCGCGCTGAGCCCTGTACAAAAGCTGTGAATTCAAAGAGCGCGCGTCGGCGCCGGACGGTGATGGATCGCCCCCGTCGCTCAGCCCCCGTCACACGCGTCGCCCGGCGCCGCGGCGCGTCACTGCCCGTCACCGCCCACCGCCGCGCCGCCTCCGCTCGCTCGGCAGCACCTGCAAGCCCAACACCACACGCTCAGGCGGCTGCCTCCCCATCATCGCCCATTACCGTACCGGGTGAGATGGCGCAGTGCATCAACTGATGTCACTATGACCGGGAGGTCCTAGGATCTACTCCTCACGGCGACAGAATTTTCGACATGAACTTCTCAGCTAGGTCGAATTCAGTCGCTGTCTGGAGGAGAATTCTAGCGGCCGGCTGCTCGGTAGTTTTCCGTGGCTTCTCAGATCAACACCAGGCGAATGCCGGAGTACCCTCACAAACGGGCCACGGACCGTGCGCAATCTTTCCTTCCTCTTCCTTCTCCTATCTTCACCCTTTACACACACACACACACTTAACACTAACATTCACTACACTACCACATGCCGGGAGACTAGTCGGGAGCTTAGAGCTTGTCCCGGCTGGGCCGATGCCCCGTTGGTGGGAGGTACCTAGTTGAGGGGAAAACCCCGCTAGTCGACGGTAGGTCGGCGCCGGATTTCGCCATCCAGCGGGGAAAAGATCATCGCCACCGCTCGAAGAAAAACATACATTACACTAACGGGACTAATCGATGGTCACGGGGAAAAACTTGATAAGTCAACATTATGATTATCTTCCATAATTATTCTCTACCATAATTATGATTATCTTTTATAATTATGGTACTCTTCCATAATTATGATTCTCTTCCATTCTCTTCGCTAATTTTGATTATCTTCCATAAAATATATTTACCCGATTTTCCACAAAATTTCGACTTATCAAGTTTTTCCCTGTGACCATCGTAATGATCTCTGTAGTTGACGCGCCCGGAATCATGAACAATCAATCAATCAATCAATCCACTACCGTCCCTCAAGCGCCCCCGCCCCTCCCTGACCCACCCCGCCCCTCCTTGCCCCGCCACTCCCCGTCCCGCCTCGCTCTGCCCGCCGGCCCAGCAGCACCCGCAAGCTCAACAGCGCGCACACACGCGGCTGCCTCCCCATCACCGCTCGCCAGCTCACCCACCCCTCCCTGCAATGGCCAGAGCACTGATCATCCACTGGCCTGCACTGATCAATGCTCGCCAGATCACCCGCCCCTCTCTCCATTCGCTCCAAACGATCACTCACTGGCTGCCTCCCCATCGCCGCTCGCCAGCTCACCTGCCCACTCCCATCAATTGTCTAAGCACTGAATACCTCGTGGCCCGCCTCCCCGTCGCTCGCGAGCTCACCCTCCACTCACCTGAGCACTGATCACCCTGTGATACTGCCTCCCCCTCATCACCTCTCGGCAGCATTAGTGCCTCTTCCCTTATGTAGAGTTATCTAGAATTCAATCGCCCGAGAATTTATCATCCAGTAGCCTGCCTCCCCATCATCACCAATCGCCAGCTCACCACTCCTCCCTCCAATCGTTCGTACTGACAAAATCGAAGAAAATAAGTTGTTAATGTGATAATATTCTGTGTGACTACTGCTACAAGTAGATTACTCTCCTGCAGCAATCTCAGGTAATAACACTGTAATAACCATTGTGTAGGTGGAGATGTGTCTGAGGAGGTGGGGAGATGAAAATTCAGCACCAATTTACTTGAAATGATTGCTATTTTAGTTGGAAACTTGTTATTCCGATCGTGTTGTTTATTTGTTGAGATGTTATGATGCAACGTTCTTCTTAAAGCGCCCTGCACAGTACTATAGCATCTAATAGTATTAAAACAAAAATCTAACATGGACCCTCTTGTAATTGATTTGGTTATTAGCAATAATTATTTTGACTATTATAATTTTTTTCATCTCGCCTTATTTATTCCTAATTAAATACGTGGTTACCGTATTCTTCGGCTGTGTGACAACAAAAGAATTAATGGTTACTTTCCTTTGTAAAAAATTGTTGAATATTATTTTCTTTGAATATTATAATATACGACTATCGTGAATTAATTAACTTATAATTGTACACTCCCTTATTTAATTTAACGATTATGTTATAATTTGTCACCATTTGTCTTATATTTATACACATATTAGTGAAACGAAAATACACAATTTGTGGATCACAAATATTTATTGAAATAGGTTTAAAAACCTTTTTGGTATAAAATTGATATGACGAACACAAAAACCTTCTTTCCCGGCTCCTGAAGGGCAATCACTTTATCTGCGAGAGTTGGGATTATTAATTTGGTGACAACTTTCTTGGAATTCTGTGTTTGTAACTTCTTTTAAATCCTCGTTTTGAATTATTCATTCGCAACTTTCGAAATAAACATGAAATTTGAAGTTTGATTTTAAAGTGAATTTAAAAACTTTTTCTCTTACTACAATCTTGTATTTAATGTCGAATTATCTCGAATTCACTTGCAGATGGAAAGGAACTGCCTAAATGCAGCAACTCCTTCAGTCATTACTATACACGCGAGAAACAGTTTCTGCGAACCGCAGCTAGATGGCAGTACGGTGCCTTCGCGCGTAGTTCCCACCTCGTCTCCTGCTGAAAGCGTCGTGCTTGCTGCACGACTTCCGAGCCGAAGATAAGCATACACATGCCTGTTCTGTGTACGATTATTCAAATATTGGTTCCCATATATCAAGTTCTGATATCAAAACGGTGCGACAATATATTACCAGCTCCGACAGGAAAACGACCGCTAACTGTACAAATGATGAAGCCAATTATGAGGCTGGGAACGATATGTTCGGAAGCTAACAAACTCCGCCCCGGAGGTAATACGTGTTCCGGAAGTGATATGTAGTTGAGGAGTATAACATTTTTTTAGAAAGGTGAAAAAGTTCTGGTTGCAAAGAACGTTGAAAAGATGGAAAGATTCAGTGCATAAGTATCGCAGTGTAGATCAGCGATGAACTAAATACCTGTGTTTTAGTAGGCGTGGTGATTTGCGGATGAGTTGGTATTGCATTATTTAGTTTCGGAAAGAAAATACCATGGGGAGGGTGTACGATGTTCGCACTTGTCAGTGTAAATTTAAACAAAGTTTGAGTTAGAACGTATTTAGCTGACAGCATTTTCCCCCGCACTCATTTTATAAATTGGGAGGTTCACGGATTGAATATCGATTGTGGAGAACTTTTTGTCATCTGCTGTGGGGCTTGTGTTGGGAAGATATCTAGAGAACGGCTCTTCTCATCAAATCATCCCGTGGTTTCCTTTGATCAACTCATGACTCATGTTGGATCAGTACTCTAAATTTTGATCTATGGAGAACGCGTGTACTCCATAGCCAGAAATTGCGCTGAGAGTTTAGGCTTGGAATGATTTACAGAGACGGTTCAAGATAGAAGGAATCAGCATTCTGGCGGAATTGTGCTGGTGCTATAGCGCTGGAGACAAGCAGAGCAAGAGATAACGCCACATTCCGACATCTGACAGTTATTTTTGCAGTACTTAACATGCGAGAATTACAGTAGGCAATTGCCTGGTTTCTGCCCGCAGATATTTTTTGCGAGATTGTATTTATTTCGAGAATTCGCCCAAACAACGACATTAAATGAGTAAATATTGCTTCCTAGAGCGTCAGCTATTCATTTATTCCGTAGGAATAATGGATGCTATATCCCGGAAGATGGCATTGTTCGTCGCCAGCTAGAACGTGAGAACCAGTTTCGACCTACTGATCGGCCTGGCGGATTTCCCCTCCCCAGATATCTTCCCAAACATGGCAACTCCTTAGCCGACACAACTATAGGGTGTGAATCCCCTCATACCAGCTGCCACATAACGGTTCAGAGTAAAAGTTTAACTTGAAATATTTATCATTAGTCGTGTAAAAAGTACAGCATGAAACTTGACGTAATGGATATCAATACACTCGTATGAAGTTGGTGATACTCGCTCATGTATTAATACCCATCACTACATCATCGATTCGTATTATACTATTAATCAATAACAACAAAGTAAAATATATATGACGATGCAGCTTTTACATGAGGAACAATATGAGATGAAAGAGGACTAAAGAACTGAAATGGAATATCATCTAAGAAAGCCTTTATCTAGCTTTGAGATATTGCTCAGCGAGAACTTTTGGACGAAGTACACGTAGGGCCCCAAAAACTTTCCAATTGTATGCATTGATCTTCTGGGTGGAAAGTATGATCCACATATACTTAAACTCGATTTTGTGTAAAGTCGACAGCTATTAGATTCAGAATATAAATTCTGGGAATTCATAGTTAAGAATGCAGCGTTTACACACTTCTTAATAGAATCGTTTTTTGATTCACTTTTTAATTAAACGGAGTAAATAATAAAGTATTTGGTTGGCTCGTCTTGGATACTGCATTACAGTTTTCTTTGAAATATTCTACATCATTTACACGTCAAATAATGATGCACATGAAAATCTTCAGAACTTATCCAATAAATTATGAAAAAAAATGGTTCCTCAATAGTCTTAAAACGATTAAATATAAACTTTAGATCTTTAAGAGCAGATATTTTAACGTGTTGTTTTTTGCATTAGAATATTATCATTTTTAAATATAAGTTGTTTTGACTTTTTTTATGCCTTTATTGCATTGGTACTTAATTAATGATTTGATTTAGAATGGTATATTTTATTATATTTAAATTTGCGAGAAAAAACTCACGAAGGTTTCAGTTTATACAGGGAGGTTCATGGGGAATTTGTTATAAAAGGCTTTTGGTTCTCCTTAGGGCCATTGAAGACATGAAACTTCATGCGTGCCAATAAGAAATTTAGTGGCACTACATTTGGATTTCTACAGTTGCTTATATTTAAATAAATTACTCAGCAGTTGTAAGTAGAATGTGTTTTAAGAAAACCTCAAATATTAACAAAATTATATAACACAATCAGACTCAAAATCTGGATGTTCCAAAATATCTTTTATACCTCCGATTAAAAATCACTTCCGTCTCCCAGATTACTTTTCCATTTCTCCTGTGAAGCTTGCGCTGTACTAAAAGCCATAAATTTTAAATACCAAGATCTAACTCATAAGTCGTATTCTTTTCCAGTTTCCTCTAAACCATCTTTTCTTTTTTGCGGGCGAGAAAGTGAAAATAAATGCTATCCAAAAAGTTGTTTCACAGGAAGAACTCCAAGATTTTCGAGGATTTTATTTGAGTTCAAAGTGAAGATGAATGGTATCTTAAAAGAGTGAAAGGTTCTTCACACGCTCGTGCCTTCTGCGACTTCTGTCTGAGTTCTTTTTAAATATTCACTTATGCATATTCAGTGTTTATCCTTAAAAAAATCTGAACAATAGTTTGACTTTTTATGAGCAGTCGAAGTAAAATGGTACGCTTGGGGCAAATTCATCACCAAGTGACCGGGCCGAAATCCACCGATTAATCTCTGTAGCTGGGGGCAGAGAGCATTTGCTCTTGACAATATTTTCACTTCGCCACAAAAAAAGACAACTGAGCGGATAGCTACACAGACATTAATCATCTTAAAAATATATCGTTTGAATGGGTGCTTCATATGAATCCGCATAAATTGTGCAACAGAAATTAGCATACTTAGAGATCAAGAACCATTCACATTTCTGCTACCACGTTTTACCACCCTTTTTACAAGAGAAAGTATGTTGGCGCAGAATTTATTGAAACATGCTTCATAATTTTTTACATTTTTTGCATAAAGTTTTTCCGTAATACATTTGTTAATAATAAATTTTAAATGTTTATTTACACTGGATGATATATAGGGTGAGTCACGTACTTTAGCACCTCCTGTAACTTTGAACGGTTGAAGTTATTGCAATGCAGTTTTCATGGAAGTGCATGAGGGAAAGGAGCTAATTGATACGTGCATTAATTTCTATTTTATCACTTGTATTTTACGAGATTTTTTAGGTAACTTTGTTTTTTCAAATGGAACTATACATATTTTTTCAGTCCACCATGACGAGCGTAAAAAGACAAAACCAATGATGTACATATTGTCATATGTTAGGTAAGCATTTTTTGATTAATTTTGATTTTTGCGCCCGGGGTTTAACGGACGTTTTGAATAGTCCACCACACAAGGTCACGCATGCGCTCCACCAGCACACGTGCACCCGGCGAAGGGAAGGGAAGGGGAGGGATCTTATTTGAAAATACGAAACTTAGTATTCCAAATATTCACAAAACCATTGCAGTTTTTTCCTGAACTGTGCTTTCCTTCCTTCCGCATTTTCCACATTTTCGTCTTTCTTTGATTGAAGGAATTAAAGTATGGAAAATACGGATTTGTCATAAGTTTGTATTGTAATAAAATTGTTTATAACTTCAACCCCATTTAATAGGATTTTCATAAGATACGTAGTAATGGGATCTTGAAACAAAGCACAATAAGAATAAATAATTAAAACTGTACAAAAATATATTGTATATTTTGAGCAAACAATTTCAGTGTTACTACGAATATAATAATAACTTAGGGATATAAATAATCTTATTTCAATAAATTACTACTTAAGACAAATCCGTATTTTCAATCCCTAAGAAACCCAAATTACTGAAAATGGATTAAGATGAAAAGGAGAGTTCAGGAAAAAATGCAACAGTTTCGTGAATATTTTTCGTATCCTCAAGTACTTAAATCCCTTCCCTTCCCGACCCCGCGTTTTGCTGTGGGAGCGCTGCGTGACCTTGTGGGGCTGACAGTTACAATGAAAATATCCGTTAAACACTAGTCGCAAAAAAATCACAATTTACTCAAAAAAATGCTTATCTAACATATGACAATATGTACATCATTGGATTTGTCTTTTACGCTTGTCATGATAGACTGAAAAAATATGTATAGTCCCATTGGAAAAAAACAAAGTTACCTCAAATATCCCGTAAAATAAAAGTGATAAAAGAGAAATCAATACACATATCAATTAGCCCCATTCCCTCATTCACTTCCGTGAAAACTGCATTGCAATATCTTCAACCGTTCAAAGTTACAGGTTGTGCTAAAGTTACGTGACTCACCCTGTGTATATATATATATATATATATATATATATATATATATATATATATATATGCAGTTCCATGCAATAACTGAAAAGATTATATATATATAATCTTTTCAGTTATTGCATGGAACTGCAGTATTTTGTAAACTTCACCAAATGTATTGCGAATTCTGCGATAAATTAATGCATTTTTATAACCCAGACATGAAAGAATATATAAAAAAGTTTGCAATTCCTAAAATATGTATTGTTATTTTAAAATTCTGGCAGAAATTGAATATTCATGAAATGTCAACTTTGTCCCGGTATGGTGACCACTATACAGTGAAAATTTCTGATCTAACTTTTTACATATTGTAGCGGTCCTGAATCCGCTCAGGTAAGCTTATAAGTTGGCAAGTGTGTATACGTCGCCGGCGGGACTCGCCGCGCCCTCACGCGGTCGCGACGACGACCTTGTCGCCTTTGCTGTGGTCGCGGAGGGGGGGGGGGCAGGAGGGGCGATCCGCCGCCCCTACACGGGGAAGAGAGCCGTTAGATCTGTCTCACAACGTTTTCGGAACTCGGAGCGGCAGGTTATACGCAACTAGTCTGGTCGTAAACTTACGTTAGCGAGGAGAAAGAGGTTGCTGCGAGCACGAGCTGGGGCTCACGATAGTACGTGCGCCGCCACGTTTCTTCGCTTGGGAGTTTTGTGCTAGTAGCGAACGCCACGGCCACTGGATTCAGGTATTTCTACGCTCATTGTGAACTATTTATGTAGTTTTTTGTGATAAATGAACACGTGGAGTTTGTTTCATACAACTGGTGGTAATATTTCGTGTTCGTAAAAACTATTTATGCAGTTTTTGTGACAAATGAACACGTGAGATTGTTTCATACAACTGGTGGTAATATTTCGTGTTCGTAAAAACTATTTATGCAGTTTTTGTGATAAATGAACACGTGTAGATTGTTTTCATACAAACTGGTAGGTAATATTTCGTGTTCGTAAAAACTATTTATGCAGTTTTTGTGACAAATGAACACGTGTAGATTGTTTCATGTAATTTGTGATAATATTTCGTGTTTCATAAAAACTATTTATGCAGTTTTTTGTGATAAATGAACACGTGGAGTTTGTTTCATACAACTGGTGGTAATATTTCGTGTTAGTAAAAACTATTTATGCAGTTTTTTGTGATAAATGAACACGTGTAGATTGTTTCATACAACTGGTGGTAATATTTCGTGTTCGTAAAAACTATTTATGCAGATTTTTGTGATAAATGAACACGTGTAGATTGTTTCATACAATTTGTGATAATATTTCGTGTTCGTATAAACTATTATGCAGTTTTTTGTGATAAATGAACACGTGTAGATTGTTTCATGCAATTTGTAATAACTTTGTGTGTTCTTAAAACTACTTATGCAATTTTTTGTGATGAATGAACACGTGGAGTTTGTTTTATACAATTTGTGGTAATTCCAGTGAATTCTTTGCAAAGAATCAACTAAAGAGTGTTTATGCAGCATCAGTGGGGGGGATGGTTAACTGCAATTTCCGTAAATTGTAAGCACCACGGCATTTTACGCCTGAAATACTGCTGATATTTTTCCTGTAAAGTAATTTCGTTGATATTTGATAGGATTCTTATTAGTGCATCTTTAAAAATTCATATTTTGCAGTTAATTATCCTTTCCAACGCATTTCTTTTTGTAATGATCAAGGGTTTTTTGCTTGTGTTTTTTTTTATTCTATGACCACTGTGATGTCATACTGTATTTTTTTTTTGTGTTTTGCCATCAAAGCTTATTTAATTAAATGTTGTTCTGTGGTAACGGCTTTGTGTTTATTTTTCCAAAATTTCAAGAAAAGAGCCACTTTCCCACGAATTCCCAACGACCGACACACACGGTTGGTCACAATATACCTGCATTTTCCTGTATTCCGAGTGTATAACAGAGTTGGAGGGCAATTGAGGTTGAATAAATAACACAGTTCTGATAAATTATTAATGAAAAAATAAAGGATATAACTGAACATTTGAACTTCACATGCATTTGTTCTTCGAGAACACAAGCATTGGCACATCAACCTTTATGAGCCAGGCATTGCACTAGATTTGATTAGTGGCTATCATGGAAGAGTAGCTAGAAGAAAATATTATGTGAATGAAGTCAGCACAAGGAAAAGGTTAGAGTTCGCAAAAAAAGGAAAAATAAAACGAGTGAGTTTTAGAAAAATGTTATTTTTACCGCCGAAAGCAAATACAACATATTTTCTTCAGATGGAAGAGATGATATTTTTACTTTCCATCACAGATCAGCCAATTAAAACTTTTTTTTTTTAGAAATACTTAGGTGTTCGAATACTTTTTATACTAACTGTATTGACTTGGAGAAGTAAACTCCAGGTACATTTTCCAGCTGAGCCCTGCCACAGCCGGGAAAGCTAAAAACTCCTGCCTGGTCTGACATGTGTTGTAGTGCAGTGTATGAAAGTAAGTGCGTGTATGGAAAAGGAAAGGGAAGGATGAGGAAGGAAAGTTCGTGAAGAGCCATTAACCCATGTCCACAGCATAATGCTTCGGGATTTGCTTGGTACTGATAGAAGAAACCTGTGAAAACACCTCAGTGCAGCCGGCCGTTAGAATTACGATTGATTAAAGTTTCCGGTCGCGTCAACTGGTAAGGTCATTATTTCCGTAAGTGAAGTGCATATTTTTTATAACAGGAGGTGGTGGTGAGCCTCCACAGCAGGAATGCAAGATCCGGCGCAGACCTATACGGCTTCCCTCAACCAGGTATCTCCTACCAGCGGACACGCCCCGGTCGAGAGAAGCTCTAAGCTGCCAACATGTTGGGTAGGGTAGGGCACGTGAGTGTAAGGATGTACAAGCTAGAGGCGAGAAAAGAACAAGGAAGAGGAAGAAAACATTGTGTGCGATCCGCAGCTCGTTTGTTAGAGTACCGCTCCGGCATTCGCCTATTGTTAATTGAAGAAACCGCGGAAAACTACCGATCAGAGCAGGCAGCCGCTGGACTTCTCAGCGGACAGCTGCTGAATTCGACCTAGTTCTGTAGCTAGTGAGATCAGTTGACGCCCTGAGCCACCTTTGGCGGCTGCGGCCGTACCCCACTGGAGGGAGATAGGCTACTTGGTTGGGCGAAAACCTCGCTAGCCGAAAAGTATCGATCAGAGCAGGCGGCCGCTGGAATTCTCAGCGGACAGCGGCTGAATTCGACCTAGCTCTATAGCTAGTGACATCAGTTGATGCCCTGAGCCACCTTTGGCGGGTTGGAATTACGATGCAGAGTGCAGTGGTCGATGGTGGTTGCGGGCGGCGAGAGGAAGAGGTCTGGCAGCTCGTAGGCGACCCAGGGTGGCGCGGTGCGTGTTTTTGCTGTGGCGGGGAGTGGCGGTGGCGGAGGCGGGAGCGGGGGCGTGAGCGGGAGCGTGGGTGGGGGCGGGGGTGGGGGAGGGCAGGGATGCGGTTGTCTGGCCGCCGGGAATTAATAGGGCGCAGCTGATTCGGGGCTGCGTGGGCGGCGGGGGGCGGCGCTGCACCGCGATGCGCCATTCAACCGCGCACAATTGCGGCGGTGGCTGCGGCAGCCGACACGACCGCGCGCGGCCCCCACCGCAATCCCTTGCTCGCCCCTCGCCGCCGACCAATCACTGTCGCAGTCGCGGCACCGTCGTCCCCGTCGCCACGGCCTAACCGCCCCGAGAAGCTCACGCTTTCTTCGGCCCGTTAGTGTTTTCGCCCCCTCCGGTTCTGCCATTCGTCCGAATGTCTACCCTCCTCAATTGTTTGACCGGGAGAGGTGGCTCGGTGTACAACTGATGTCACTGGTGTGCCTCTGACCGGAGGGTCCTAGGTTCGAGTCCTAATGTTGGCAGGACACTAGCTTGTCATCTGGGTCGAATTCAATCGCTGTCTGGAGCAGACTTTTAGCGGTCAGCTGCTCTGATCGGTAGTTTTCCGTGGTTTCTCCGATCAACATCAGGCGAATGTCGGAGCAGTACCCTACCAAACGGGCTATGGACGCGCGTGATCTTTTCTACCTGTTCCTTGTCCTATCTTATTTCCTTTCGCACACACACACCACACACACACACACACTAACATGCACTACACTACCACACATGCCGGGACGTCCGTTAAGCTGGCAAAGCCATTTTCAAAAAACACATTTTCTCTATACCCAGAATTTTGTGCTATTTTTGTGCTTTCCAAATATCCAAAAATTAATTTTTTGCTCCAACGGTTTTTCCAAAAATGGGTGGCTTTGCTGGCTTAATGTTAAGCTGGCAAAGCCAATTAGCCAAAACAAATTTTCATTATACACAAAATATTGTGCTATTTTTGTGCTTTTCAAATATATAAACATTAATTTTTTTGCTCTTACCGTTTTTTCGAAAATTTAGAAAAAACGAATTTTCGAAATGCCCGGCAGGCGCAACAACTACGCGTAAGAAAAGTACTCGTAGAAAAAAAACTATCCATCAAAATTAGATTTTCTTGACACAAAAATAACCACAAAACAATTCTCTATCCAACAATGTTGTTTCGAAATATTCAACATTCAATATTCCCTATAAATAATAATAATTCTTTACACTACTGTCAAGAAACAACACAATTCAAGTCATACAATTCCTCATAAAAACTAAACTACTCAATATTTCGCAATGTCCTTTCCCAACAAACAGAACCAAACATTGTTCTAACAAAGTACACACACGCTGATTTTTTTGCTCTCAAAGTTTTTTGCAAAATTCAACAAAACCACTCACGATGTCACCCGGAACAACGCAATCTCGCAGGATAAGAAAATCACTCATCAAGGCAAAACTCTAATTCAAAATCAATTTACCCTCACATAACATCAACCACAATACAATACAATATACAACAATATTGTTTTTAACTTTTTTATTTTCGATACTATCCAAGAAAAAATTGTACATCCTTTAACTTGGTACCCAAAAACACACCAATGGAGGCACATCAATCCTACTAAATACTAAAATACTCAACATATCGCATTGGCCTTCCCCAACAAACAAAATCAAACTTCATTCTAATAAACTACACTTACAATGATTTTTTTGCTCTAACAGTTTTTTGAAAAACTGAACAAAATGACACGTATGTGGCGCAAGATAGGGCACCTCCGCCAAGAACAAAAACAATCTTCGAAGGAAATATATCATTCAAAAATAAAATGTCTTATCACAGATTGAACAACAATACAATGCACTATGCAAAAGTATTGATTTCAAATCTTTGACTTTCGATACTATCTATAAAAAAATCTAAATCATTACACTGAAAATAAAAAAAAAAGACGCATGGAGGCAAACAAATCCTAATAAATACTAAACTACTCAACCAATTGCATTGTCCACTTCCAAGAATAACAATTAAATGTCGTTCTAATAAACTACACCAACAATGATTTTTTTGCTCTCATGGATTTTTTTAAAATTAAACTCAACTTCGTATGAGTGCACCGGAGTGGCGGGATCTCGGGATAACAAAAACGACGGAAGGAGGAACACATGTCCTAATAAATACTAAACTACTCGACCAATTGCATTGTCCTTTTCCAAGAATAACAATGAAATGTTGCTTCTAATAAACTACACCAACAATGATTTTTTTGCTCTCATCGTTCTTTTCAAAATTAAACTCAACATCGTATAAGTGCACGGGAGTGGCGGGAACTCCGGATAACAAAAGCGACGGAGGGAGGCACACATGTCCTAATAAATACTAAACTACTCGACCAATTGCATTGTCCTTTTCCACGAATAACAATGAAATGTTGTTCTAATAAACTACACCAACAATGATTTTTTTGCCTCTACATCGTTCTTTTGAAAATTAAACTCAACTTCGTATGTGTGCACCGGAGTGGCGGGATCTCGGGATAACAAAAACGACGAAAGGAGGAACACATGTCCTAATAAATACTAAACTACTCGACCAATTGCATTGTCCTTTTCCAAGAATAACAATGAAATGTTGTTCTAATAAACTACACCAACAATGATTTTTTTGCTCTCATCGTTCTTTTGAAAATTAAACTCAACTTCGTATGTGTGCACGGGAGTGGCCTGACCTCGGGATAACAAAAGCGACGGAAGGAGGAACACATGTCCAAATAAATACTAAACTACTCAACCAATAGCATTGTCCTTTTCCAAAAATAACAATGAAATGTTGTTCTAATAAACCACACCAACAATGATTTTTTTGCTCTTATCGTTCTTTTGAAAATTGAACTCAACCTCCTATGTGTACAACAGAGTGGCGGGACCTCCGGATAACAAAAGCGACGGAGGGAGGAACACATGTCCTAATAAATACTAAACTACTCAACCAATTGCATTGTCCTTTTCCAAGAATAACAATGAAATGTTGTTCTAATAAACTACACCAACAATGACTTTTTTGCTCTCGTCGTTCTTTTCAAAATTAAACTCAACTTCGTATGTGTGCACCGGAGTGTCGGGATCTCGGGATAACAAAAACGACGAAAGGAGGAACACACGTCCTAATAAATACTAAACTACTCGACCAATTGCATTGTCCTTTTCCAAAAATAACAAAGAAATGTTCTTCTAATAAACTGCGCCAACAATGATTTTTTTGCTCTCATCTTTCTTTTCAAAATTAAACTCAACTTCGTATGTGTGCACGGGAGTGGCCGGACCTCGGGATAACAAAAGCGACGGAAGGAGGAACACATGTCCTAATAAATACTAAACTACTCGACCAATTGCATTGTCCTTTTCCAAGAATAACAACTAAATGTTGTTCTCATAATCTTCACCAACAATAATTTTTTTGCTCTCACCGTGTTTTGTAAAATTAAACTCAACGAAGCATATGTGCTCCGTAATGGCACACCGAACTGAATTTACGAAAACACTATTCCAACCCAAAATATACTTCAAAATTCAGATGTCTTTACAAAGCATTAACATCATACATTGCACTACGCAACAGTATTGTTTTCAATATTTTGACTTTCGATACTATCCTATATGGATAACAATCTAATTCGCTACACTGAGATTACAAAAATCCATCGATGGAAGCACATAAATCCTAATACATACCAAACTACTCCACAAATTGCATTTTCCTTTTTGCTACACTAAGAAGGAAATACTTTTCTAATAAAGAACACCAACAATGATTTTTTTTGCTCTCACCGGTGTTTGGAAAATGAAACTCGACCTCCCATGTGTGCACCGGAATGGCAAATAACAAAGACACTATTCCATACGAAATTATTTTTTAAAATTTAAGTGCTTTTCCGAAGCATCAACAACAATACAATGCACTACGCAACAGTATTGTTTTCAAGACTTTCGTGTTTTGTCTTCCGATACTATCCATAAAAAAATTCTATTTTATTACACTGTGAATCCAAATACCCACGGATGGAAGCACATAAATCCTAATGAATACCGAAGTACCCCACAAATTGCGTTGTCCTTTTCCTACACTAAAAACAAAATGCTATTCTAAGAAACTACACCAACAATGATTTTTTTGCTCCCAGGGTTTTTTGGAAAATTGGCCTAACCACGTATGTGTGAACCGGAATTACGCGCCCCGCCGAATGACAGGAACACTAGTCCGAGCAAAAATATTCTTTAAAATCGAAACCAAATTCGAATTCGAAATGAAATTCGACAATTCACAGTGAAGGTCAGGAGTTCATAGCGAGTGTAATTGAGGCAGGTGATTCATCTACTGGTTACTACGACAAAAGGCATAGAAAGAGCAGCGGCATACATTGGTGTTTGAGTAACTAGCATTAAAACAATTCGTAAATAAAATGTTACACCGAATGAAATAAGTGCTGTCACGATTTTATGCGTAAACAGAAATGCTCTGTAATTTTTACGTCCGTGAAAAGCAAGTGCGCACGTTAACGAAAATGCAGTCTATAATTAAAGAAAAGATAAATTTTCCTTGGGGAGAAAAGTCACTTTGGATGTGAATGGAACATATGGAATACAGATGGAGGTGTAATTCAAAACGAAAAGTTTTGGTCGAGAGAGCAGATATTGTAGATTGGAGAACAAGAGATCTCATCGAAATGAGGATGTTAGGGAAAGAAGGCCGTCAAATAGTGTATTGACGAGAGGTGGATTGACAACAACTTTGTATTCAAAAAGTGCTGGCACCATAATGATATAATTGGCGTAACGGCAAATATAAGTGTATCAGACTAATTGCAGTTCATGCTGGTTGAAATAATGGTTTCATTAACCTTTTAAATACTAACGGGGAAAAGTTTTCCCAGAGCATTTCAACCCTGCCGTACCAATGGGGTCTTTTTCGCTTGACCTCCAGAGGCGCGCGACAGCTCTTATCAGCTCTTATCTAGCTTGCTGACGGGTGAAAAGCAGCTGCGCGGCGATTCTCACGTTTGGAGCTCCGGCCTACGTCATCCGGCAGGGATGTGATGATGGAGGACTGTCTTCACGCGCGAAGACGGAACGTGGTCCACTGTGACATTTCATGCTTTTACAGTGCGCCGCAGTTCCAGAAACATAGGAGACCATTGAACCCCAGAAAATCTTCGTCGGGAGACGCCGCTCTAACGACAACTAAATAATATCACAGTAACAACAGAAGAGATGATTTCTGTATGTAGTTTATAACGGAATTTGTGTTAAGTATGGCATATACATATAACTTCCTCAAAATTTCTTCCGTAATATTTTATTTTAACTTCGTATGTAATAAAAATTTGTGCCAGAAAGATATTTTTCTACAGTAGCAGATAACAATAGGGTAAAATCAAGTATATATCAGTGCAATAAATATATTGCTTTTATATTTTGTTATGTATTGTATTGTATTATTTGCAATGTCCTAATATTTTATTGTATTGGCATAAACCAATGACGTGGTTCCATATAAATATCTCTCCAGCCTATCAAAGCATCTCTTAGGGTCTTGTACTTATAAGTAGCACTTCACTGTATACTATCTCGCGTCACACACCACGGTCATAACAAACTCGCCTCGGCCCACGTTTCTCACGGGAGATTGCAATCGTATTCTGCTAAGAGTTTCTGATTGTGCTTAAGTCGTGTGCTTTTTGAAGTAAAAATGGCTCGTCGAAAAATATCGCTAACAACTCGCGAAATTGAGTAAATTTTTTAAGTGTCAGTGACTATACGTCTATGTCCAGTCTCGAAGATGATCCCAAGCTAATTTACTTACACATTATTTTCAGCTGCGATCGAACTGTCCATTTTTGTACATTGATTCCGTTCAAGACCCTAAACCATCTACGATTTAGGTTTCCCCACGGTGTACGAAAAAGACTTCTTACGAATTTAAAATAAAATTAAAGAAAATAAAATATGATTTTTCATTTTTGGAATTGATTTTTATATTTTTACTTTCGCAAACCACTTTAAAAAATCTTAAAAAATTATACTTTTCAAAGTTTTATATAAATCCAATATCCTCAAAACCTACTTAAAAATATTGAAAATATTTCTTCGAAACACAACTTTGGAATTATTTTTCATAAAGTATTGTGCAGATCTTTTACAAGTGGGAAATATTTTTTTTAATTTTGAAACATTCTAAGTATATAGGCATTTTAAAAATCAAATGCGGGAAAATTCGTTTTGCACGCAAAGGGAGTGGAGTAAAGAATTAAATTAGTAGGAAAAAATGAAGACAATCATTGTTGTTATGCTATGTAAAGATATTTAAATTTTGAAGGATACTTTTGCTTCGAATAGTGTCATGGTTATGTTTAATTTTCAAAAAAATGGTAAAAGCAAATAAATCATTGTTGGTGTAATTTATTAAAATCAATATACCATTATTATACTTGGAAATCGACAATGCAATTTGACGAGCAGTTTAGTATTTATTAGGACATGTGTGCCTTCTTCCGTCTTCTTTGTTATACCGAGGTGCGCGCCATTCCGGTGCACACATACGAAGTTCAGTTTAATTTTCAAAAGAACGATGAGAGCAAAAAAATCATTGTTCGTGTAGTTTAGTATTTATTAGGACATGTGTTCCTCCTTCCGTCGCTTTTGTTATCCCGAGGTCCGGCCACTCCCGCGCACATATACGTGGTTGAGTTTAATTTTCAAAAAATTCATGACAGCAAAAAATCATTGTCTGTGTAGTTTATTAGAACAATATTTCATTGTTATTCTTGGAAAAGGACAATGCGATTTTGTCGAGTAGTTTAGTATTTATTAGGATCATGAGTGCCTCCCTCCATCGTTTTTGTTATCCCATAGTCCCGCCACTCCCGTGCACATATACGAGGTTGAGTTTAATATTCAAAAGAACGATGAGAGCAAAAAAATCATTGTTGGTGTACTTTATTAGAACAATATTTCATTTTTATTCTTAGAAAAGGACAATGCGATATTTCGAGTAGTTTAGTATTTATTAGGACATGTGTTCATCATTCCGTCGTGTTTGTTATCCCGAGGACGCGCCACTACGGTGCACACATACGAAGTTGAGTTCAATTTTCAAAAGAACGATGAGAGCAAAAAAATCATTGTTGGTGTAGTTTATTAGAACAACATTTAGTTGTTATTCTTGGAAAAGGACAATGCAATTGGTCGTGTAGTTTAGTATTTATTAAAACATGTGTTCCTTCTTCCGTCGCTTTTGTTATCCCGAGGTCCCGACACTCCGTGCACACATACGAGGTTAAGTTTAATTTTGAAAAGAACGATGAGAGCAAAAAAATCATTGTTGGCGTAGTTTCTTAGAACAATATTTCATTGTTATTCTTAGAAAAGGACAATCCGATATTTCGAGTAGTTTAGTATTTATTAGCAAATGTGTGCCTCCTTCCGTCGTTTTTTGCTATCCGGAGGTCCCGCCACTCGGTTGCACACATAGAAGGTTGAGTTCAATTTTCAAAAGAACGATAAAGCAAGAAAATCATTGTTGGTGTGGTTTATTAGAACAACATTTATTTGTTATTCATGGAAAAGGAGAATGCAATTGGTCGAATAGTTTAGTATTTATTAAAACATGTGTTCCTCCTTCCGTCGCTTTTGTTATCCCGAGGTCCGGCCACTCCCGTGCACACATACGAGGTTGAGTTTAATTTTCAAAAGAACAATGAGAGCAAAAAAATCATTGTTTGTGAAGTTTATTAGAACAACATTTTATTGCCATTTTTGGAAAAGGACAATGCAATTGGTCGAGTAGTTTAGTATTTATTAGGATATGTGTTCCTCCTTCCGTCGTTTTTGTTATCCCGAGATCCCGCCACTCCGGTGCACATATACGAAGTTGAGTTTAATTTTCAAAAGAACGATGAGAGCAAAAAAATCATTGTTGGTGTATTTTATTAGAACAACATTTCATTGTTATTTTTGGAAAAGTTCAATGCAATTGGTCGAGTAGTTTAGTATTTATTAGGACATGTGTTCATCCTTTCGTCGTTTTTGTTATCCCGAGATCCCGCCACTCCGGTGCACACATACGAGGTTGAGTTTAATTTTGAAAAGAACGATGAGAGCAAAAAAGTCATTGTTGGTGTAGTTTATTAGAACAACATTTCGTTGTTTATTCATGGAAAAGTACAGTGGAATTGGTCGAGTAGTTTAGTATTTATAGGACATGTGTTCGTCGCTTTTGTTATCCGGAGGTCCCGCCACTCCCGTGCACTTATACGATGTTGAGTTAAATTTTGAAAAGAACGATGAGAGCAAAAAAATAATTGTTGGTGTACTTTATTAGAACAACATTTCATTGTTATTCTTGGAAAAGCACAATGCAATTGGTCGAGTAGTTTAGTATTTATTAGGACATGTGTTCCTCCTACCGTCGCTTTTGTTATCCCGAGGTCCGGCCACTCCGGTGCACACGTACGAAGTTGAGTTTAATTTTGAAAAGAACGATGAGAGCAAAAAAGTCATTGTTGGTGTAGTTTATTAGAACAACATTTCGTTGTTATTCATGGAAAAGTACAATGCAATTGGTCGAGTAGTTTAGTATTTATTAGGACATGTGTTCGTCGCTTTTGTTATCCGGAGGTCCCGCCACTCCCGTGCACACATACGAGGTTGAGTTTAATTTTGAAAAGAACGATGAGAGCAAAAAAAATAATGTTGCTGTAGTTTATTAGAACAATATTTCATTGTTATTCGTGGAAAAGGACAATGCAATTGGTCGAGTAGTTTAGTATTTATTAGGACATGCGTGCCTCCCTCCGTCGCTTTTGTTATCCGGAAGTCCCGCCACTCCCGTGCACTTATACGAGGTTGAGTTTAATTTTGAAAAGAACGATGAGAGCAAAAATATCATTGTTGGTGTAGTTTATTAGAAAACATTTCATTGTTATTCTTGGAAAAGGACAATGCAATTGGTCGAGTAGTTTAGTATTTATTAGGACATGTGTTCCTCCTTCCGTCGCTTTTGTTATCCCGAGGTCCGGCCACTCCCGTGCACACATACGAGGTTGAGTTTAATTTTCAAAAGAACAATGAGAGCAAAAAAAATCATTGTTTGTGAAGTTTATTAGAACAACATTTTATTGTCATTTTTGGAAAAGGACAATGCAATTGGTCGAGTAGTTTAGTATTTATTAGGACATGTGTTCCTCCTTCCGTCGTTTTTGTTATCCCGAGATCCCGCCACTCCGGTGCACATATACGAAGTTGAGTTTAATTTTCAAAAGAACGATGAGAGCAAAAAATCATTGTTGGTGTATTTTATTAGAACAACATTTCATTGTTATTCTTGGAAACGTACAATGCAATTACTCGAGTAGTATAGTATTTATTAGGACATGTGTGCCTCCCTCCGTCGCTTTTGTTATCCGGAGGTCCCGCCACTCCCGTGCACTTATACGATGTTGAGTTTAATTTTGAAAAGAACGATGAGAGCAAAAAAAATATTGTTGGTGTAGTTTATTAGAACAACATTTCGTTGTTATTCATGGAAAAGTACAATGGAATTGGTCGAGTAGTTTAATATTTATTAGGACATGTGTTCGTCGCTTTTGTTATCCGGAGGTCCCGCCACTCCCGTGCACACATACGAGGTTGAGTTTAATTTTGAAAAGAACGATGAAAGCAAAAAAATCATTGTTGGTGTACTTTATTAGAACAATATTTCATTTTTATTCTTAGAAAAGGACAATGCGATATTTCGAGTAGTTTAGTATTTATTAGGACATGTGTTCATCATTCCGTCGTGTTTGTTATCCCGAGGACGCGCCACTACGGTGCACACATACGAAGTTGAGTTCAATTTTCAAAAGAACGATGAGAGCAAAAAAAATCATTGTTGGTGTAGTTTATTAGAACAACATTTAGTTGTTATTCTTGGAAAAGGACAATGCAATTGGTCGTGTAGTTTAGTATTTATTAAAACATGTGTTCCTTCTTCCGTCGCTTTTGTTATCCCGAGGTCCCGACACTCCCGTGCACACATACGAGGTTAAGTTTAATTTTGAAAAGAACGATGAGAGCAAAAAAATCATTGTTGGCGTAGTTTCTTAGAACAATATTTCATTGTTATTCTTAGAAAAGGACAATCCGATATTTCGAGTAGTTTAGTATTTATTAGCAAATGTGTGCCTCCTTCCGTCGTTTTTGCTATCCCGAGGTCCCGCCACTCGGTTGCACACATAGAAGGTTGAGTTCAATTTTCAAAAGAACGATAAGAGCAAAAAAATCATTGTTGGTGTGGTTTATTAGAACAACATTTATTTGTTATTCATGGAAAAGGAGAATGCAATTGGTCGAATAGTTTAGTATTTATTAAAACATGTGTTCCTCCTTCCGTCGCTTTTGTTATCCCGAGGTCCGGCCACTCCCGTGCACACATACGAGGTTGAGTTTAATTTTCAAAAGAACAATGAGAGCAAAAAAATCATTGTTTGTGAAGTTTATTAGAACAACATTTTATTGTCATTTTTGGAAAAGGACAATGCAATTGGTCAAGTAGTTTAGTATTTATTAGGATATGTGTTCCTCCTTCCGTCGTTTTTTGTTATCCCGAGATCCCGCCACTCCGGTGCACATATACGACGTTGAGTTTAATTTTCAAAAGAACGATGAGAGCAAAAAAATCATTGTTGTTGTATTTTATTAGAACCACATTTCATTGTTATTTTTGGAAAAGTTCAATGCAATTGGTCGAGTAGTTTAGTATTTATGAGGACATGTGTTCATCCTTTCGTCGTTTTTGTTATCCCGAGATCCCGCCACTCCGGTGCACACATACGAGGTTGAGTTTAATTTTGAAAAGAACGATGAGAGCAAAAAAGTCATTGTTGGTGTAGTTTATTACAACAACATTTCGTTGTTTATTCATGGAAAAGTACAGTGGAATTGGTCGAGTAGTTTAGTATTTATTACGACATGTGTTCGTCGCTTTTGTTATCCGGAGGTCCCGCCACTCCCGTGCACTTATACGATGTTGAGTTAAATTTTGAAAAGAACGATGAGAGCAAAAAAATCATTGTTGGTGTACTTTATTAGAACAACATTTCATTGTTATTCTTGGAAAAGGACAATGCAATTGGTCGAGTAGTTTAGTATTTATTAGGACATGTGTTCCTCCTTCCGTCGCTTTTGTTATCCCGAGGTCCGGCCACTCCGGTGCACACGTACGAAGTTGAGTTTAATTTTGAAAAGAACGATGAGAGCAAAAAAGTCATTGTTGGTGTAGTTTATTAGAACAACATTTCGTTGTTATTCATGGAAAAGTACAATGCAATTGGTCGAGTAGTTTAGTATTTATTAGGACATGTGTTCGTCGCTTTTGTTATCCGGAGGTCCCGCCACTCCCGTGCACACATACGAGGTTGAGTTTAATTTTGAAAAGAACGATGAGAGCAAAAAAAATAATGTTGCTGTAGTTATTAGAACAATATTTCATTGTTATTCGTGGAAAAGGACAATGCAATTGGTCGAGTAGTTTAGTATTTATTAGGACATGTGTGCCTCCCTCCGTCGCTTTTGTTATCCCGAGGTCCGGCCACTCCCGTGCACACATACGAGGTTGAGTTTAATTTTCAAAAGAACAATGAGAGCAAAAAAAATCATTGTTTGTGAAGTTTATTAGAACAACATTTTATTGTCATTTTTGGAAAAGGACAATGCAATTGGTCGAGTAGTTTAGTATTTATTAGGACATGTGTTCCTCCTTCCGTCGTTTTTGTTATCCCGAGATCCCGCCACTCCGGTGCACATATACGAAGTTGAGTTTAATTTTCAAAAGAACGATGAGAGCAAAAAAATCATTGTTGGTGTATTTTATTAGAACAACATTTCATTGTTATTCTTGGAAACGTACAATGCAATTACTCGAGTAGTTTAGTATTTATTAGGACATGTGTGCCTCCCTCCGTCGCTTTTGTTATCCCGAGGTCCCGCCACTCCCGTGCACTTATACGAGGTTGAGTTTAATTTTGAAGAGAACGATAAGAGAAAAAAAAATCATTGTTGGTGTAGTTTATTAGAAAAAAATTTCATTGTTATTCTTGGAAAAGGACAATGCAATTGGTGAGTAGTTTAGTATTTATTAGGACATGTGTTCCTCCCTCCGTTGCTTTTGTTATCCGGAGGTTCCGCCACTCCCGTGCACTTATACGAGGTTGAAGTTCAATTTTCAAAAGAACGATATGAGCACAAAATTCATTGTTGAGGTGGATTATTAGAACAACATTTCATTGTTATTTTTGGAAAAGTTCAATGCAATTGGTCGAGTAGTTTAGTATTTATTAGGACATGTGTTCATCCTTTCGTCGTTTTTGTTATCCCGAGATCCCGCCACTCCGGTGCACACATACGAGGTTGAGTTTAATTTTGAAAAGAACGATGAGAGCAAAAAAGTCATTGTTGGTGTAGTTTATTAGAACAACATTTCGTTGTTTATTCATGGAAAAGTACAGTGGAATTGGTCGAGTAGTTTAGTATTTATTAGGACATGTGTTCGTCGCTTTTGTTATCCGGAGGTCCCGCCACTCCCGTGCACTTATACGAAGTTGAGTTTAATTTTGAAAAGAACGATGAGAGCAAAAAAATCATTGTTGGTGTACTTTATTAGAACAACATTTCATTGTTATTCTTGAAAAGGACAATGCAATTGGTCGAGTAGTTTAGTATTTATTAGGACATGTGTTCCTCCTTCCGTCGCTTTTGTTATCCCGAGGTCCGGCCACTCCGGTGCACACGTACGAAGTTGAGTTTAATTTTGAAAAGAACGATGAGAGCAAAAAAGTCATTGTTGGTGCAGTTTATTAGAACAACATTTCGTTGTTATTCATGGAAAAGTACAATGCAATTGGTCGAGTAGTTTAGTATTTATTAGGACATGTGTTCGTCGCTTTTGTTATCCGGAGGTCCCGCCACTCCCGTGCACACATACGAGGTTGAGTTTAATTTTGAAAAGAACGATGAGAGCAAAAACAATAATGTTGGTGTAGTTTATTAGAACAATCTTTCATTGTTATTCGTGGAAAAGGACAATGCAATTGGTTGAGTAGTTTAGTATTTATTAGGACATGTGTGCCTCCCTCCGTCGCTTTTGTTATCCGGAAGTCCCGCCACTCCCGTGCACTTATACGATGTTGAGTTTAATTTTGAAAAGAACGATGAGAGCAAAAAAATCATTGTTGGTGTACTTTATTAGAACAACATTTCATTGTTATTCTTGGAAAAGGACAATGCAATTGGTCGAGTAGTTTAGTATTTATTAGGACATGTGTTCCTCCTTCCGTCGCTTTTGTTATCCCGAGGTCCGGCCACTCCCGTGCACACATACGAGGTTGAGTTTAATTTTCAAAAGAACAATGAGAGCAAAAAAATCATTGTTTGTGAAGTTATTAGAACAACATTTTATTGTCATTTTTGGAAAAGGACAATGCAATTGGTCGAGTAGTTTAGTATTTATTAGGACATGTGTTCCTCCTTCCGTCGTTTTTGTTATCCCGAGATCCCGCCACTCCGGTGCACATATACGAAGTTGAGTTTAATTTTCAAAAGAACGATGAGAGCAAAAAAATCATTGTTGGTGTATTTTATTAGAACAACATTTCATTGTTATTCTTGGAAACGTACAATGCAATTACTCGAGTAGTTTAGTATTTATTAGGACATGTGTGCCTCCCTCCGTCGCTTTTGTTATCCGGAGGTCCCGCCACTCCCGTGCACTTATACGATGTTGAGTTTAATTTTTTAAAGAACGATGAGAGCAAAAAAAATATTGTTGGTGTCGTTTATTAGAACAACATTTCGTTGTTATTCATGGAAAAGTACAATGGAATTGGTCGAGTAGTTTAGTATATATTAGGACATGTGTTCGTCGCTTTTGTTATCCGGAGGTCCCGCCACTCCCGTGCACACATACGAGGTTGAGTTTAATTTTGAAAAGAACGATGAAAGCAAAAAAATCACTGTTGGTGTAGTTTATTAGAACAACATTTCTTTGTTATTCGTGGAAAAGGACAATGCAATTGGTCGAGTAGTTTAGTATTTATTAGGACATGTGTGCCTCCCTCCGTCGCTTTTGTTATCCGGAAGTCCCGCCACTCCCGTGCACTTATACGATGTTGAGTTTAATTTTGAAAAGAACGATAAGAGCAAAAAAATCATTGTTTGTGAAGTTGATTAGAACAAAATTTTATTGTCATTTTTGGAAAAGGACAATGCAATTGGTCGAGTAGTTTAGTGTTTATTAAAACATGTGTTCCTCCTTCCGTCGCTTTTGTTATCCCGAGGTCCCGCCACTCCCGTGCACACATACGAGGTTGAGTTTAATTTTCAAAAGAACGATGAGAGCAAAAAAAATCATTTTTGGTGCTGTTTATTAGAACGACATTTCATTGTTATTCTTGGAAACGTACAATGCAATTACTCGAGTAGTTTAGTATTTATTAGGACATGTGTGCCTCCCTCCGTCGCTTTTGTTATCCGGAGGTCCCGCCACTCCCGTGCACTTATACGAGGTTGAGTTTAATTTTGAAGAGAACGATGAGAGCAAAAAAAATCATTGTTGGTGTAGTTTATTAGAACAACATTTCGTTGTTTATTCATGGAAAAGTACAGTGGAATTGGTCGAGTAGTTTAGTATTTATTAGGACATGTGTTCGTCGCTTTTGTTATCCGGAGGTCCCCGCCACTCCCGTGCACACATACGAGGTTGAGTTTAATATTGAAAAGAACGATGAGAGCAAAAAAATCATTGTTGGTGTAGTTTATTAGAACAACATTTCATTGTTATTCATCGAAAAGTACAATGCAATTGGTCGAGTAGTTTAGTATTTATTAGGACATGTGTGCCTCCCTCCGTCGCTTTTGTTATCCGGAGGTCCCGCCACTCCCGTGCACTTATACGATGTTGAGTTTAATTTTGAAAAGAACGGTGAGAGCAAAAAAATCATTGTTGGTGTGGTTTATTAGAACAAAATTTCATTGTTATTCTTGGAAAAGGACAATGCAATTGGTCGAGTAGTTTAGTATTTATTAGGAGATGTGTTCCTCCTTTCGTCGTGTTTGTTATCCCGAGGACGCGCCACTCCGGTGCACACATACGAAGTTGAGTTTAATTTTCAAAAGAACGATGAGAGCAAAAAAATAATTGTTGGTGTATTTTATTAGAACAACATTACTTTGTTATTCATCGAAAAGTACAATGCAATTGGTCGAGTAGTTTAGTATTTATTAGGACATGTGTTCGTCGCTTTTGTTATCGGGAGGTCCCGCCACTCCCGTGCACACATACGAGGTTGAGTTTAATTGTGAAAAGAACGATGAGAGCAAAAAAATCATTGTTGGTGTAGTTTATTAGAGCAACATTTCATTGTTATTCGTGGAAAAGGACAATGCAATTGGTCGAGTAGTTTAGTATTTATTAGGACATGTGTTCCTCCCTCCGTCGCTTTTGTTATCCGGAGGTCCCGCCACTCCCGTGCACTTATACGATGTTGAGTTTAATTTTGAAGAGAACGATGGGAGCAAAAAAATCATTGTGGGTGTAGTTTATTAGAACAACATTTCTTTGTTATTTTTGGAAAAGGACAATGCAATTGGTCTAGTGGTATAGTATTTATTAGGACGTGTGTTCCTCCTTTCGTCGTTTTCGTCGTTTCGTCATCACACATTCGAGGTTGAGTTTAATTTTCAAAAGAACAATGAGAGCAAAAAAATCATTGTTGGTGTAGTATATTATAACAACATCTCATTGTTTTTCTTGGAAAAGGACAATGCAATTGGTCGAGTAGTTTAGTATTTATTAGGACATGTGTTCTTCCTTTCGTCGTTTTTGTTATCCCGAGATCCCGCCACTCCGGTACACACATACGAAGTTGAGTTTAATTTTCAAAAGAACGATGAGAGAAAAAAAATCATTGTTGGTCTATTTTATTAGAACAACATTTCTTTGTTATTCGTGGGAAAGGACAATGCAATTGGTCGTGTAGTTTAGTATTTATTAGGACATGTGTGCCTCCCTCCGTCGCTTTTGTTATCCGGAGGTCCCGCCACTCCCGTGCACTTATACGATGTTGAGTTTAATTTTGAAGAGAACGATGAGAGCAAAAAGTCATTGTTGGTGTAGTTTATTAGAACAACATTTCATTGTTATTCTTGGAAAAGGACAATGCAATTGGTCGAGTAGTTTAGTATATATTAGGACATGTGTTCCTCCTTCCGTCGTTTTTGTTATCCCGAGATCCCGCCACTCCGAAGATCCCGATTATCCCGAGATCCCGCCACTCATACGAAGTTGAGTTTAATTTTTAAAAAATCCATGAGAGCAAAAAAATCATTGTTGGTGTAGTTTATTAGAACGACATTTAATTGTTATTCTTGGAAGTGGACAATGCAATTGGTTGAGTAGTTTAGTATTTATTAGGATTTGTTTGCCTCCATGCGTCTTTTTTTTTTATTTTCAGTGTAATGATTTAGATTTTTTTATAGATAGTATCGAAAGTCAAAGATTTGAAATCAATACTTTTGCATAGTGCATTGTATTGTTGTTCAATCTGTGATAAGACCTTTTTTTTTTGAATGATATATTTCCTTCGAAGATTGTTTTTTGTTCTTGGCGGAGGTGCCCTATCTTGCGCCACATACGTGTCATTTTGTTCAGTTTTTCAAAAAAACTGTTAGAGCAAAAAAATCATTGTAAGTGTAATTTATTAGAATGAAGTTTGATTTTGTTTGTTGGGGAAGGCCAATGCGATATGTTGAGTATTTTAGTATTTAGTAGGATTGATGTGCCTCCATTGGTGTGTTTTTGGGTACCAAGTTAAAGGATATACAATTTTTTTCTTGGATAGTATCGAAAATAAAAAAGTTAAAAACAATATTGTTGTATATTGTATTGTATTGTGGTTGATGTTATGTGAGGGTAAATTGATTTGAATTAGAGTTTTGCCTTGATGAGTGATTTTCTTATCCTGCGAGATTGCGTTGTTCCGGGTGACTCGTGAGTGGTTTTGTTGAATTTTGCAAAAAACTTTGAGAGCAAAAAATCAGCGTGTGTGTACTTTGTTAGAACAATGTTTTGGTTCTGTTTGTTGGGAAAGGACATTGCGAAATATTGAGTAGTTTAGTTTTTATGAGGAATTGTATGACTTGAATTGTGTTGTTTCTTGACAGTAGTGTAAAGAATTATTATTATTTATAGGGAATATTGAATGTTGAATATTTCGAAACAACATTGTTGGATAGAGAATTGTTTTGTGGTTATTTTTGTGTCAAGAAAATCTAATTTTGATGGATAGTTTTTTTTCTACGAGTACTTTTCTTACGCGTAGTGGTTGCGCCTGCCGGGCATTTTGAAAATTCGTTTTTTCTAAATTTTCGAAAAACGGTAAGAGCAAAAAAAATTAATGTTTATATATTTGAAAAGCACAAAAATAGCACAATATTTTGTGTATAATGAAAATTTGTTTTGGCTAATTGGCTTTGCCAGCTTAACATTAAGCCAGCAAAGCCACCTATTTTTGGAAAAACCGTTGGAGCAAAAAAATTAATTTTTGGATATTTGGAAAGCACAAAAATAGCACAAAATTCTGGGTATAGAGAAA